>JAJJWW010003416.1:0-11745 GCA_023531295.1 Papaver armeniacum
CATATAGTGGAATCAAAATTAACCAGTATTTTCTTTTGATTGGGATTGTTAAATGAAGTTGCAGATGAAGAATTAGGGTTTGGTGCTAAGATTGATTTGGGTATTAGGGTTTTATGGTTTTGTCTAGGGTTTGAGTCGAATTGGAGATTGAGAAATTGAATTTGGCGAATCGATGAAATGATGATGTAGTTTTGTAGAAGATAGATCTGGCGATTTAGAGCTCAATTAGATGAATTTAGAGGGTGGGTATGGGTTTGACTGTTGTTGTGCTCAATTACAGACGGATAGTTAGGGTTTTTTGAAGGTTTGACGTAGAGAAATAGATGAGGCTGGGGGATATAAGATTGTGCTGCTATGATGAATGGGCTGTTATGAATTGCTGGTGATGCTGTGTTTCCATTGAAAATGAAGACAAGTGACTTGAGTTTCAGTTTCAGAGAAGAAGACTCAGATTGTGACTTTAATTTAATTTACCAAAAAAATGAGGGTATCATGGTAATTTTGTTTGACACGCGTACAATTTTTGCCACACGTGCACAGGTGCTGACTCAGCTAACCGCGCAGTGGACGGAATTCCTAACGATGGGAGGAAACACTAATTTGAATCTATTTGGGTAGGAAACGCTAATTAGCTATCTTTAAAGGGGAGGAAACGCAAAATACCCCTTTATTTTATTTTGTCTTTCAAAATTTAGCTTGTTAAATATTTTAGTTTAAAATCCACAAATGCAAGTAATTTTTACTTTAATACATCATTAGTTTTGGAGTGATAATTAGGGGAAAATAAAGAAATGGAGAGGAGTTTTCATTGATAAGAATAATAGGGTTACATGGAACAATCCTTTACATATATGTGGAAGGGAATACCAATAGGCTTCCGTTTTCGACCGTACATCCATGGGCATGGGCCCTTTAACACTCCCCCTTGTGCGGTTCAATAATGGAACTCCAGATGTATTGCCACATATATTGTTTTGAATGTAGTTCTTCAAATGTTGTTCTCTCCTTGATGACATGTGCCGAAATCAATTGTCTTGTTAAAACTTTGACAAGGAAAGACCCAGTGGGATAAAACCTTGGTACAACTCTTCACATGTAGTACTTCACATGTTGTCTCATACTTTACATGTAGTTCATCACATGCAATACGATCTTCAAAGATCGATGAGCCTAAGTTAAATGCCTCGTTAAAACTTCGTCAGGGAAACCCAAATGGACAAAACCTGAGCTAAAGAAAAAGAGTACAATATTACGCAAACGTAGAACATAGTTAGACTCGAATATGTTGCCTCATTAAAACCTTGACAAGGGTACAACGTGACAGATGCAAGTAAAGGTGATCATTGCGAGATGATCACTTTGCTCCATTGAAGTTATGGTTTCTTGAACTCCGAGGCGAGAAAATCCTCGTGGGAAAGACAATAGCCTTACCTGGTAAATTACTTCCTGGTGTTTGTTGTTGTCTCATTAAAAACCTTGCCGAGTAAAAAAACCCTGTGGGAAAAAGCAACCTCGGTGAAGGAAAATAGTTCAACACGCTATTAGATGCTCCCCCTGATGTCAGACAATTTCATTAGTCTAATGCAATCAGAAGAAGTTTATCACACTTCTTTGGTGACTTGAATGTTTGTAAGACCTTGTTGTTGATTCTGGAAGTTATGTTGCTTAACAGACTATCGCGTTTCATTTCTTTGATTCAGATATTTTCAGTAATATCAACGCAATCTTTATGTCTTCAACGTTCAACATACTTGATGTTTTTGATGTTGTCTCGCTAAAAACCTTGTGGAGTAACAAAGCCCTTTGGGAAAAACTATTCTCGATCGAAGGGAAAAAGAGTACAACACAGCTTCAATTTCGAAGTAAAAAATATCGACATCATATACTTGGATCCTCCCCATGATGTCGGCATCTCCCCCTGATTACATTCAGAGTTGTACCAGACAGTTCCTTTAGTCATGTACTTTTCGATACTGAATATCGGTAATGACTTAGAAAATAGTCTACCATATCTCCCCCTGATTACTTTCGTTGGAGAAGATATTATTGTTCCTTCATAATCAACAACCTTTGGATTGCAGTTCCTTTAGCATTCCTTTTTATGTATTTGTAGGGATAAAATAAATTTATGTCAATGGTTACTTTTATGTACATGATTACGTTCATTATATCATTCCAATGATGTTGCGTTGGCGCTGAGCTATATCTAGCTAGCAAGTTCACTGAGGATGTAACATTTGGTCGAGTACATTATGCTAAGTACAATAATGCGTCTATTATACTTAATAAGGAAAGTTCATCTCCCGACCCAACTTCGTCAACTTCCTTTAGACGAATTGGTTATTTATGTACATTTGAAACTCGACTAATCATGGGAGTGCTAGCAGCATGTACGTCCTTATTAAATTGCTTGACAATGGACATATGCAAACTGGTGAAATAATATACCACAAGCTCGGTCTTCTAGTTTAGAACATAGATAAGATCGAGATTTCCCAGGATTTTCATCTCAAATTCAGATTTTAAATAGCATGTAAGATCTCTTATTCCATTAAGAGTACTTATCATGTCCATACCGTCGACATAGATAGCTATAATTCTGAATTAGAAACTTATTTAATACGCATGGCATGAAACCTTACTTGTTTATCCCTTCCCAATCAAATAGTCACTTAGACGGGTATACCACATCCCGCTTTGATTGTTTAAATCAATAAATGAGTGTTCAGTGTAGCGCAAACACACTCCGTGGTTTAGAGTCATTCGACCTAGGAAGCAAAAGGCCATCATGCACTTTTGCAAATATCTTTGAGTCTAAATCTCCAAAGATATAACCACATCTACTATGTTTCAAGTTCTTTTGAAACTACCAAGCAAACTAATTAGCTGAACATTATGATGTTCAAAAGAGTAAGCGATCAAGGGGTTTGTGAGAAACCTCGCGCCACAAGGTGATTCTTTATACTTTAAGACCTCATTCTTCTCACTACACTTTGTGACAAATAACCACATATGTCCCACAGGCTTTACACTAGGTTGGTTAGCACTACCACACCAAATACCCTTATAAACTAAGTTCTACCTGGATTGCGTAGGCCAAATATGCTATTTATTTGAAATTAATCAAAATAAAGCATGGTTCGATCTCATTGTGCTTTACTTATGGAGCAACTGTTTATGGATTATATCATCATTGTGCACGCATGATCCTTCCATTGACTCATATGCATTCTCATGATCCGTTAGGATTTCATGTTCTCTAGAATCATTTAAAACTTCGGAGCGTCCTCCAATTTGATTCATGGACATATTCAGAGACAATCTTATGAGATGATTTCTGATGATATAAATAAGTTGTGCCTTACTCACCTACTTCCTTTCTAGGTGAGGATTGATCGAACCAAGTGGTCTCTCCAACTTCCTTTATGGAGTCACGGCCTCAACCACACTTCCACTGAGTGTAGTTGCAACACCTTAGCCTATGGTGTATATCCCGTATCGAGGATTTATAACTTTGCAGGTAGGTTTGCAGCTGGTATGTGTGATCTCATCACTTTAGCAACATCAGTGTACATTCTGAAAATCGAATATTCTTTATCACTTCACATTTACATTTATGGAGTACAAGAATCAATATGAGACACAGTGGGAACACACCATGACAATTCCTTTCGTTCCCTTAGAAAATAATTTTTCTTATCTCCCCCTAACGACGGGAAGACTGTCTCATTAAAGTGATAACCCGCAAATCTAGAGGTAAGAGATCTCCTGCCAAAAGTTTTAAAATGTGGATAATTGTTGGGAACTTATTTCCAACATAATTACTTAACAGTTTTGAAGACCCATCATAGTACGATGTGGAGTCGTAATGGCACATATATAGTGCAACCAAAAATGCGTAAGAACACGAATGTCAGGCTTAAATCCAGTTACCAACTGGTACGCATAAAAGGTTGACTAATATTGGGTTCTAAAAATGAATTAAGTAAGATGCGTGTAATATTGCATATCCCCAAAGCAATAAAAGATAGGTTGGTACACATAACCTATTCCTTAGGCACCATCTGTAACCTTTGATGGTAGCCTCTAGAGACCATTGAGTATAAGATGCTCTATAGTGATCCTATTAAACATGCAATATTCATCAAGTCCTTTTGATGTGAATTCTCTAGCATTAATAAGGGTGGTGAGCCTTTGCACTTTGTCTTGTGTAATATGTGCTAGGAGTTTTTAAACGCAAATTTACTATAACTAGTCCAAAATGTCAAAACATTCACCAGAGCTATAAGTCACTTTAATGGTCCGCATTCTGCATGAATATTTTTCTAAATTTCACCTTGTTATATCTTTGTAATATGGATTGTTTACCATTTGCATCTTAGGATGGTCTCGATCCTGTTTTACTGAAAATTTGTAAAATGAGTGATATGCTCTCTTACTTAAAAGCATAATGGGAGGGAGGAGGAGGTTGTGCATCTGGTACTTTAGAAAACACTTATTGAGAAATATGTCGTTACTTCGCATTCTGTCAATCTTTTTCCCGTTGTCTCGTCCACTCAAACACAACGATGTACGTATGAGTCCTTTAAAAATGAAACATCATGTCGCAACCAAAGTGCCTTTATGGTTATGTCAAAGTCTGTATGAGTCAATTTCCAACATTTCATCGTCGGAGTCAATATGGATTCAATAATCCAAATTAATACTATAGTGATTTACATTTCACTAAATTGACTCATTAGTATCTCTAAAGTATGTTTCCTTCCAAATACAATAGTGACTATAAAAGATGCAATCAATTACAATTTAATGTAGTCAGGTTCCACATGATATCCATTTGCACAGATTTCTTTGGAATTTAACAAGGTGTGATTATCTCTCGGTACATATAGAGATTTTGTGACGTCTTTGTTCTATCTTGAAAACAAATATATTTTTTTCCAATCCAATCCTCGTAGTCACATTATAAGTAAATAGTTCAACAACTAGTTCAAATTCCTTAATCTAGTGGAAGAAAAACAATTATGAGTTAGACATTTGATACTTGAGAGTTTTATTAAGTGGTGTGGCCTTATTACGTAATAAAAGTGGGATTCAACTCAAGTACTTTAGACTGAATATATATTACGTTTTACCCAATATATTTCAAGTGCTTTAGAGAATTTATGTCTCGTGTTTTCATTCCATAGGTGCAGATATTGGATCTAGTTCAACTGAATAAGATAGTCAATTTTTCCGGAAAATTTCTTGTTGCCATTAAAGTTGATGTGAAAATTGGTTGCTACTTTGATACACACATTACATTGTATATATCAACACCTTTTACCAGGTGCATTTCCAACTCTTTCATTTATGATGGGAGCTAGAATTACATCTTAGCTTCATCCCATATTCAGCTGATACCTGTACTTTGGTGTCATTACTACTGGGAAAAAATACATCTTCGTCTCATGATATATATGTCCCTTTTCACATGATTTATGAGTCATTACGTCTAACCCTTATTACTTCGGGGTTATTTCCATTTTCAATTTTGCTACATTTAACTTAATTTGAGAAATTTCTTTATCTCAATAGGCCAAGAGAATCTCACTACACATGTCAACCAATTACTTTAGGTTGAATAGATTACGAAAGATAATTCTATTATTGTCATACTTCAACATATACTGGTTCGATAGTATCATATATGAAGAATAAAAATGGAAATTTTCTGACTCATATCACCTTTTGTGAGTTCTTCCACAAAAATTGGAATACATGTGATTTTATTTGCAATGTATCTTTTGAAACTATCGACTCTTTAATAGTCGAGCCAGTGGATCACATCTCACGGAATATTTCAAATTTGGGAAGAAAATATCAAGTACGCAATAATGGTGTTCAAGTACTTCTAAACCCCAAATAAATACATTTGAATCGAGTTGGTACAACCAATTGAACAAAAGAAACCATTCAACTATAGCCAATATCATATTCAAGAGAACAAAATAGCATTAAGCACAAAATTCTTAATGATCGAGAACAACAACCATAATTTGATGTGGACTTATCTTAAGACAAAAATAAACAAAACCAAACATGTTCTACAAAAAAAATAGATAAGCCTAGCAAGTATTCAATATACAAGCCCACGTTATAGTTACATACCTCAGCCTTAGTAACCACTGTATATATACAAAACCAGAACGCCTTGAGTCGCGCACGTCCCATAACCAGAACATAACAGGATAACAGCTGGAACAAGCCGGACCTGGACCAAACCGGGGTGGGGATGGAACTGGACCCAAACGGGGTGGGGGTGGACCTGGACTGAACCGGTGTGGGGGTGGAGATTTTCCTTTCTCCTTGGTTTACAGAAACTCTTCGCGGAGATTTCCCAGTTCCCACCGACGGAATATGAATCCAGAGAATCGTGTAAAAAAAAATATCCAGGGAAGTAAGCATCGATTTCAAAAAAAAAAAAACATACAATTAAGACATGGCACAATCCAGAGAATCATGAAGGTGAATATATCAAGTCAAAATCTAATTAATGGTTGACAATACTTGGTCTATCACCAACAGTAACGTCATATTCATAAACCCACTATAATAGCTAGACGTTATGAAACTTTGCAAAGAAAAATTATGGAAAAAGATAACGACACAAAACCGTACAAACAGCATGTGATGTTGTATTATGCAAGAATCAGACGTTACAATTGATTGATTTAGTGATAAAAGGAAATAAATAACCAAATAATAAAGACAAACAGTCAAATGACATAAAAATAATAATAATGACAAGTCAAGCATAGAATCAAACGTCACATCAAAAAACACATCATGGTTTAACATCTAATTCCCATTGAGTATTGTACATCATGATTTAACAAGAGAATTAACTTTATTTATTTTTTATTAATCAAACAGACACTAAAGTATATGAAAGAGTAATCAAACATGAGTCACAGAATTATTCTTATAGAACTGATGAATCAGTGCAGCCAAATAGACAATGGAATAAATTAATTAAACAGTAATCAAATTAATGGAACACCAAAAGAATACAAAAGACGATAAGATGGGCATCGATTTGAAAAGTAAGACAAGCTAGCATGTGTACCTATGGGGACACATCAGAGAATCATACGATGGGAAGCAAGAACCCATATAGGAGTAGCACAGTAGCCTCTTGCAATAATCGTATTTGATTAAGGTACAGAACGAACATAGGTGGAGATCGGGACATCCGTTTGATGATAACAAAAAAAATTGTGGCGACTTCAAGTTCGTGTTTTAATAATTATAAATTTCCTTGTACAGATCTTGAGAACGGAGATGTCTGAAACTGTATTAGCAAGATATGATGCGATCAAAGAAAGCAAATAAAAAAAATGTTCTTGCGGCTGGGAAGAGCTCGTGCATGATAACGTTTTGGAGTGATAATTCGGGGAAAATAAAGAAATGGAGAGGAGTTTTCATTGATAAGAATAATAGGGTTACATGGAATAATCCTTTACATATATATGGAAGGGAATACCAATAGGCTTCCGTTTTGGACCGTACATCCATGGGCATAGGCCCTTTAACAGTTAGGTATTTATTTATTTTTATTTTCCCCAATCCCAAAATAAGCGGATTTAAAATAAAAGAGAAACTCTGCTGAATCAAGATAAAACCGATATGAAAGTACAACGATTAAAACTACGAGAATTATACCAAAATAAAATCATCGTCAATATATTTATTTTTTTCCGTTAAACAAACTTTCAAAAACTGGTAAGTCCATACGCACAGTCCAAGTAAATCGGAACCATGCTCTGATACCAACTGTGACAGCCCGGATTTTCGGACTTCCAGCGGACACGGATTCGACCTTGTGGGTCTGGTCCGATCCAGCTAGCAAGTCCAAATTTCCGGACCGCCACTTGTGTAGGACCAGATTTTTCGTTTCAAAAGATTTCTAATGAAATACAAAACTCAACTCAACTGAATTTTATAAAATGAAATATAATATTACTTTTAAAATTACAAAAATGTAAAATACTAATTACAAAATCAAAAGTAAAAAAAAATTGAGAAAAACCAACACCTCAATAAAATCCAAAACGCGATACCCAATCCCCATGATACAAATAATTTCTTTTACGGCTAGTCTTTCTTCATTCTCTGTGGAAAGGGAGGGAAAATGAGTGAGCAAACCACAACCCAGTAGGAAGTCTCCAAAAATAATAGAGTGCATCGAAAAACAAACAAATGCAACAAATATAATAATTAAGACCATGCATAAAAATTCACAATAATACTTACGCCATTTTAACCATAAATATTTAACACTTTCTTACTCAAATTTTCAACATTAAAATCTAGATCATTAATCTAGTTGTCATAGTTATTTCGGTAAACAAACCACTACTATTCCCCAACAGTCTTCTTTTTCTTTCTTCAAACGATTCTTAATCTAATTGTCAGAGTTATTCCGGTAAACAGACTATTATTGTTTCCCGAATAATCTTCCCAGGGTAGCCACCAGTGGTGGGATGCCATAAAGGCCTGACAATTCAGCATCAAACATATATATATTAATTCTTTATCTATTTGTCAGAGTTATTCCGGTAAACAAACCATTACTATTCCCGAACAGTCTTCCCAAGGTTGCCACCAATGGTGGGATGCCATAAAGGCCTGACATTTCAGCAACAAATATATACATATTTTTTTCTAGAACTCATTTCAAATCAGTGCATTTAATCCTACGTGTACCAAACCGAATCCCAAAGAACTAACCGAAGTAAACCCCATTCACTAATGCATTAAACTCACTTTCGCCAATCTAAATTCACTTCCATTCACTAATATAATGCATCAAATTGACTTTCACAAACCAAAACTCAATTTCATTCACTAGTAGTATAATGCATCAAATCAATTTTCACAACCCAAAAACTCAATAAATATGCATTAATATATTTCCTATTTCGAGAAAAACATTACTACCTACATTAAATGTTAAAATAAAAATCTAGAGTAATTTAACAATAATGGTTAATAATCAATATATAGAACTCACAAATAAATCAATTTATACAAAGAAAATAACGTAATAAATTTAAAACAAACATCATGATTATTAGCTTGAAAATCAAAAAGAAACCAATATAATTTTAATGCTAAAATAAGTTTTGATTTTGATATTAGGTAGAAACCCCCTACCTTTTTAGCAAATCCCAAACTCTTGAATCAATCTAAATCCAAACAAGACATGCACAATTCCCAAGAAGAAGAAGGATTAATAGTTTAAGTTTTCTTTTTATTATTTAAAGCAAAAGGTAAAAAGAGAAAAGTAGAAGGAAAGAGAGATGAAAGTGATGGTTAAAAGTGTTTTGGGTTTTGTGCTAGGAGACAAAAGAGATGAAAGTGACGGCTCCATTAGGTTTCTCTCTCTTTTTTTTTCCTATACACGTATTTGTGAATAAAAACCCTAGCCAACTATTATTTACCACTCAAGTTTTGATAAGTGACACACTATTTTATAAACACACCCTAATATTAAAGTACATGCACCCCAAACACATAATAATATAATAGTGAGTCCAAAATTATCAAAAATACTGACACATATATATATATATATATATATACTAGGTATATCACCCCGGCCTACGGCCAGGGCTCAACCTTTTTCGATTTATTTTTGTTGTTTGGTCGACTGGTTAGTATTCTCCCATAAAATTTTAGCCAACCTGTAACTGATGGCCGTTTTTAGTTAGTTGGGTCATAATAATCAGGGCCTACAGCCGGGGTTCAACCTCTATCGACTTTTTTAAGTTGTTTGTACCATCCGGTATGTATACTTTAACAAATATTTAAATAGCCAGGTTATAATATCGTGTTTAGTTAGTCGTATCATATTTATAGGAACTTACGGTCCCAACAATTATGAACGACCTACTTCTTAGCTAGAGCTTGTGTTTCTGGTGTTTTTTCTTTTCAGAATAAACCAATTATGACATGATTAGAAAATCTAGAATATGACGTGGTATCTGTATTAAATTAGTTGTGGTTTTGTTGAATTTATAGGTAGAGAAAATAAGTTAGCTAAGGCGGCATTCCTCAATGTTTTGTTAGTCGGGTCTCAACAATTATGGACGACCTAGTGCTTAGCTAGAGCTTGTGTGTGTGGTGGTGTTTTGTTGGTCAGATCAAACCAGCGATGAATAAGAAAATCTAGGTTCCAACGTGGAATTTGAATTAAATTAGTTATGATTTGATTGAAATTAGAGTAGAGCGAATAAATTAGCCGGGACACATGCTCTAGTGTTTTTATTATTCGAGCCGTAGGCTTGGTAGTTGAGCCTATAAATCATTCAGAGCCCACATCCCCATATTTTGTTGGTCAAATTAAGTCGGTCGGGGCTACAACCCGGCCGTGGTCCTATTTTAAGAATCAATACTAGGTATCACGCCGGCCTGCGGCCGGCGCTCAACCTCTCGTCGATTTTTATGAAACAATATCTAAAATTTATATTATTTTAAAACAAAAATATTAATTCTAACAATAGTATATTATTTTAAATAATATCTAAAACAATAATAGAATTGTACATTAATTGAAAATTCTAAGAACTTATAGATTAATAATTGTCTGTTAAACTTTTCTTTTAAAAAAAATTCTATAAGAATAGTTAATAAAGTTATTTAATAATTGTGCCTGTTCAAGGCTTTATTTGTCATACCGGCATCCGAGACTTGTAAAGTTGTTGGTGTAATTATAACTCCTTAAATTTTTCCTAAATATCTTTGAACGGTTGTCATCCAATGCGACCACATCATCCAAGGCTTCTCCTCCGTTTGCATCTTTATGAAAGGCTTGTTGGATTCCAACAATCCAAGGCTTCATATCCGAAAGGCATGGCGTGGTTTCTTTGACCACCTGCCAGGGTTGCTCGCGTCACTTGAAGTTTCGTCAGAATGCACATCAGGGTTGGGTTGTTTTCTTGTAGATGCTCGGGTTATCTGACAGTCGAAAAAAGCAAGAATTAAGTGTTGCTGCTGTATGTTGGTTTTCATTGTTGTTAGAAAGAATAATAATACCTTCATTGATTTTTTGGTGGCATCTATTTCCATAATTTCTTTTGCTTCAAAAGACATGATTCCCCATGTGAGTTTTGTCACTTCTAAGCGAAAGACACATGTATAGCCCTTTATTCTGCTCGTTATCTCTTTTCTGAATTCTTTTTGGGTTTCCTGCAATTAGGGTTTGTTATGTAACATGTTGCTCATTAGCATAAATATTGTTTTTTTAGGCATTACCTTATTTTCTGTTGACATTTTTTGAATGTTGTTTACTTTCAATCCAGTTAGTTCCTCGGCGTGCTGTCCGTGTACCAATATCTCAGCTTTGCCTGTGCTGTCTTTCACTTTGAGTCTTATTAGCAATCTGTAGATTAGGTATATTAATAGGTTTGTTATTTAAAAATCAGACTAAATTTGTTCTCCTGAATAAATTTAAAACGTTACCTTGTTGTTGGAGAGGAAATTTGTTCGTTGCACTTTGAACACCAGCTTAAATCATTATTTGTTTGGTATCTTTCATCGCATCTTGGGCAAGCATAGTAAAACCATTCTTGTCTTCTTTTAAGACGTACGATTGTTGCAGTGATCTTTATTGAGTAGCGCTGTGAGTTAAATCAAAAATAGTTGAAGAACCAAAGATTACAGTGAGAGATATTTAGCATATAACATAATCAACTTGCAAAG
>JAJJWW010003417.1:0-112073 GCA_023531295.1 Papaver armeniacum
AAATTTCGCAAGATTAGTAAATATAAAAAGAAGTAATGATTACAAACTGAGCGAAATTTAAGAAGCATACCTCTTTTGCTTTCTCGGGCCAATTAAACACCCAAGGTTGATAGTTGGCGAGATTCGCAGGGAGTACATTCGAACCTGAAATATAGGGTCCATTCAAAAATAGCGGAAAGACGCACCATTTGTCGTCTTTGGAATGGAGAGGAACATTGTTCTTGCCAGAATGCCAATCGATATCCTGCATAAGTATTTTGTCGCTGGGGATATTTTCTCTTCTTTTTAAACGTGCACCCCAGCGGGTTCTATCGTTCTTCATGTTTATTACTTCATAATTTTCAAAGAAACTCTCTACTGAGTACTTTTCAACGAATATCTCTAAGTCTACAAATTTAGGATCTCTGACTGCATTGAGATAAACGGATCCCTTACCAGCACCACGATTGGCGAATTCCAGTATCAAGCGGATACAGTCTCCACTTAATTGATAGATAGCTCGCGAGAATTTCTCATGAGAGAGAATTTCATAAAACAAGGGAAGTTCATGGTTATAGAGAGGAATGGGAAGACCGGCGAGAATCTGACCTAGCGAGATTATGATTTTTTGATCATCACAACAATGATCAGTAAATAATTTGGCGGAGAGAATCGATGAAGATTCTTGATTGGGAATAGTGGATAATGTGAAACCCTTCTCTTGTAAATCCTTTTGAGCCTCTCCCAAAAGAACTTCATATCTACGACCAGATAGAGTCATTTTCAGAGTATGGGAATGATTAAGGAATTGAAGATCAAAGAAAAAAAAAAGAAAAAAAAGATTTACAGTAGCAGAAACGGAAATTACGGAGGAGAATTGAAGAAAAATTGCAGAAAAAAAGTAAAAAAGAAGAAGAGGATGATGAGAAAACTATATATAGAGAAGAATTCTCGAGAAGATAAACGCATTTAATGCGAGAAGGGACGTGAATGGTTGAGAAATAACGGTTGAAAGAGACGTGTCAAGAAATGGATGGAAGAAGAGACACGTATAATAGATTCTGTGTCTAAGTACGGATGAACAGTTGCGGCAACAGATAAGGATGAACAGTTGTGGCATATTGAGTAGATTAATTCTCATGACATTCTCTCCTTCGCAGAGAAGACATGAGAAGAGGCAAGATGTAGGATCAGAATATCGCAACACCAACACCTCTGCGAAATCCTTAAACGATACATAGCGAAGGCGTCACAGACGAGTAATATAAATGACGCAATGGATGACGATAGCCAAAACACGAGAAAGATGTGAAGACCTAGCGAGGTCTAGGAGTGTTGCGAGATTATATATTTGTACACTTGCGATATTTCGCAAATCATTCCCGAAAATAAAGGACAGCTTAGATGTCATCCATTATGTAATACCCTATATAAAGAGCCGAACCAGCCTATTGAGGGGGGGATCTTTTCCGAGTGTTGGGGCAAGTCATTAGGAGAGAGAAAGTTTAGAGTGATTGTAATTCTTTAGCTTATTTTCCTTTTATCTTGTAAACATTCAAAGAGATTAATCAATAAAAATTATAATTGTTCATCTTAAAATGGTTTGATTGTGTGGATTCTTGTGAGGGGTGTAGTGTAGGATTTCCCGCAACTACAAATCAAAAGTCCACCGAATAATCCAGCCCCCAAATCCATCCCCATGCCCATCCCTCTCATTTTATTTCATCACCATAGGAGGCTGCTACGGGTGTCCACCGTACCCACCTTGGGGCGGGTACGCATACCCAGGCTGTTGTTGTGGCGGATACCCGTATCCAAGCTGTTGAGGTGGATGCCCAATTGGCGGTTGTGGTTGTCCATTCCCATATCCAGCAGGAGGATACCCAACCGATGGTGGTGGATACGGCACACTCGAACCCACGGCAGCAAGATACGCCATAACAGGCTCTCCCACTGTATACGCCGATGACGACTCCGGTACGTTGGTGGCTGCATACACATTTGCCGGTTGGGACACCTTCTTCTCTTCAAATTTGTAAGAGAAATTCAATTCCCCTTTAAATTTACCGTTCTTAGTTCTAACCTGATAAGAAACAAATTTAGTTCCAGGATGATCAAGAAGTTCATTAACTGGTACATGAACTTCACCAATATGACGATCAGCACCAATTCTCTTCTTAGATTTGAGTTGGAAGATTAGAACCAGTCGGTTCAGTTTTGCTAATGATTCATCAACCGTGAAAGTCACTGTAAAATCCCAACTCGGGTTTTTCCCACCGTGGTAATGTACTGGTGTTTTCTGTTGCGTTCTTGGATCACCACCGATTGATGCGAGCACATAAACATCCATCTCTGAGAATAGATTTACATCTTTGATGTCTCTTGCTGAGATTATCGTTACCTCTAATCTTCTGTATGCCATGATTATTGAAAACTTCCTTGAGAGATACAAAAGAGAAAGAAACTGAATTGCGTAACTGAGCGATAATTAAACGGAGGGGGTACTGCGGGATTTTATATATAGGGAAGAGGCGAAATTCAGGTGGAACCTTCGACGTCAACGGGATTTCCTTTTTCTGAGACTTGTTAAGTTTTTGGCAACGCGGAAAGTCGGGAAGCGGAATTCTATTCTTTATGGAAAGTGGAATACTAGTAGCTTCTTGCCATATATTTGCTTGCGGCTGCATATAAAAGCAGCCTTGGGAAGTTCGAGGAGTGGTCTTGTTCGCACGCAAAGGATCGAGAGCCAGAAGAGAAGAGGATAGCCAGTACCAATAATATTCTGTGATTTATTTACGCTAATTTTTGTTTCAGGCGCAGATTTTGCTGCATCTCTTTTCAATGGAGTATAATTCTCAGTGCCGCCAATTGGAAATCTTCATTACCCCTCATGTGTAGCCTATCCCGCGCTTGTGAAATTTCATGAGACGAATGATTCGGAGGAGGAGGAGGAGCGTATGATTACGCAGGCAAGACTTGCTTACTGGTTAAGGGGAGCAACTGCCAGGAGATGCGAGGATTAGTCTAGTACAGCATATAGTTCTGAGAGAACGTCTGCGACAAGAGGTATACGTATAAGAAAGATAGATGATCGCATCCCTGTGGAGCTGAAGATGCATACGGAGCAGTGGGTTGTTAGGTTAACTGACGTCTCAATCCTTCCCATTGTTGGAGAAACAGGTCTTGGTACCCTTGAGGCGCATGCAAACGGGTTCAGATACTTAACCGGGGATTTTCATGTGGATTTCATGCATGCAAATATAGAAGGTTATTTCTTTCAACTTGGGATAAGGGGTGGTCAGACTCTCCTGCAATTCCACTTGCAGAACCCCATCATGGTGGGGAATGTAGAGGCAAAGGATATCCAATTCTTTTTGGAGCCAATTCTTGGAGAGGTGGGATTTCGCCGCCGTGATGAAGAATTGAAAAACTTTGTCCACAAAGTTCAAGTAACTCAGTGGACTAGCGGGAGTGCACCTTTTCAATCTGTAGAATTTCAGTGGCTAGAGGAGTTTGAATTTTATGGGAAGTTTCCCAAGGATGATAAACCAGCCACCTTGGCCCTGACAGATTCTGCCTTAGTCGTGCTTACAGAAACACCTTTCTTTGTGGTTCCACTAAACGAAATCGAGATTGTTAACCTGGCACGCCTTGAACATGAAACAATTGTTATGACAGTCGTATTTAGAGACTACAAGCGTGATGTGCTTGAAGTCCACTCAATTCCCTTGAAATTTCTCACCAACATAAAACATGGTCTGAACTCTGCAGGGGTGAAGTACTATGTTAACAGTGAGAGCCGAAACTGGAGTAACTACGTGAGAGAAATCGCAGCGTTCCCGGAGAAGTTCAAAGACAGCAGAGGATGGGATTCTTTCGAGGATCAGCATACTTTGGCCTACTATCCGCCTGGATATTCACATTCATATCCAAAAGCCCCGAGAGATGATGAAATTGTATTGTGGGGAAGAAATGGAATGTAAAGCATGGAGTTGACAACTACAAAATTATTATCTTTGTTGCTCTAGTTTCTGCAAGTTTTAATATGTTGTTAACTAAAATGTATGCGAAATTGCACAAAATGGGCAACTTAAACTGCAAGGTTGCATCAAGGCATTAAGCGGCCATTATTGATTGATTTTTTACTGCACCTCGCCATCTCAAACTGGCTCACGGTAAGTGGTTAATGGTTCTCCTGCATCCTGCCATGAAGTCAATAGCTTTACAAAAATCCTCCACCTCCGTATACAAACCAGACCTCTTTACGCCTAAAGTTTTAGTCTAGTGCTTGCTTTATTGACTTCCAAAAAAAATTGTCTTTCTAAACGAAAGACTGATTGTTAAATGGTCCTTGCAATTGCATCCAATAAAGATTTCTCTAACTTTTTTTTTTTTTGATTGATTTCTCAACTAATTGTCAATCACCATTTCAACAACCAAATTTCCATTATCTTCATCTTTTTTGATCGATTATTTTTTTTTTCACTATAGATAATTGAAATGTAATCCCACAAGTAGGGCAATAATAAACAGTATGATCCACTAAAAATTTGGAACCTTTAGCATTCAAATTCATAGTGTAGCTTTTCCTCCTTGCGGATTCTTCCCCCTATGATGATGAGTTTCACTCAAGGTGATTTTTTTATGGGCCTATGCAGCGAACATTATTCGACATTTTGTGGGGAAGAATCAGCACGAGTCGGATTTTTTTGGGGATATGTTCGACTCGTCATATCATATCAGGTATTTTGGTCGGTCAAGATTTTTGTAACTCAATAATGCAACGTGACTAACAAAATAATGTGCGCAGCCTAGGATGTGATGCTGCGATTTACTACTGGTAAGCAGTAACTACATGTGAAGATGTCTCTTGATTGGGCCAAATTCAAACCTCTTTTCTTTAACGAACAAAGCAGGCCACAATAAAGGGACCAGAGTCCATTTTGTATTCAACTTTAAAAGAAAAGAAAAAGTGGAGGTTACTAATTTCTACATATCCACCGTAGTAGGTTGTGGTTTGATTGATATCAGGATTAGTCTAAAGTTTTTTTTGTTGAGAACACTTTTTATAGGTCGTTTTAGGAGCTTAAGTTGGATAATTCCATACTCCATTGATCGGAGGTTGAAGAGTCATCATCTGTAATTCCATGACCCAAAATTTGCAAAAATCGGTCGCCATTCAAGTCCGTCAGGAGTTCAATGTTTAAAAACTAAAGTTTTTAGCTAGAGCATACACTGCGCCATCACTTGTTGTGACTTGTCAGGCCTACGCCGCTGCCCGGTAATTTTTTCATCCGCCACATTGAATAGAGCATAGCCCAGCATGGTCGCACTGCACCTATTTAGCTTTTTTAAATCATACAAGTTGAGTACTATAGTGATTGCTAATTCAGTCAAATCTCTTTCCGTGGTGGGTTTTCCACATGCATTGCAAAATATGCACTATAAATAGGTCCCTCTCTATTTGCGTTTTTTAAAGGCACTGCCACTGAAAGAATGGATCTTACCTAAAACAAGTAGTTGTTGTTGTTGCCCATTTATAATTTGTCTTTCATTTGACTAAAGCGTACAACTAGAAAAGATAAAGACATTACCTGCTCGGCTGCTCTTTCAAAAGTTGCATCACTTTAGGTTCTCCATTCTTATCTAGTAGTCTTGATAGACAAATCTATCTAGGCTTCACACAGCAACAAACCAAGAAAGCTTGCCCACATTCAAAGCTTCAGAGCTAATTTGGTCAGGCAATCGGCCACTGATACAAAACTCAAGGATGCACATATTATGACATTCTGCAGAGCAGCAGAGGCTGCAGAGGAATAGTAGTAAGCAATACAGCAACAACTCGCGCAAGTGATCAACTGAAAAAGCTTATATATAGAAATTGAACACCCAACCCCGCGGCAATTGATTTACAGAAAAACTAACTACTAACCAATACACAACCCCCCTATCTCTAAAGAAACTCCCAAAAAGACAAAGAAAGCCAACCTACAGTAAGAACTCATAATAACAGAAGATAAAAACTGAAAAGAACCCCAAGAGTTATCATTAGGATTTCTTTTACAAAAAAAGATCCACATTTTGGATCTCAATTAGATGCTAAGAAGATCGGTTGGTGGTGACGACGAGGATGATGACTGATCTTTAGTACTTCTCTTAACACCAGCAATTTCTTCGCAGATATTATTTCCAGGAGACAATGGTGGTGAAGACTCGGTAACGGTTGATGGTCCTTCAGAGAGTGTTGATGAATTCGGTGTTGTTGCTGTTGTTGGTTTGGGTAACTCGGTTAGAATTTGAACAACTTCTCTCATTGTTGGACGCTCGATACTTTGTTCTTCCACACAAAGCATTGCAACATAGAACACATGCATTACTTCATTTAAGGGCACTGAAGGAAGTCTTGGATCAAGAATCTTCAAAACTCCTTCTGTTTTTGAATCTGTCATTTTTCTAACCCATTGAACAATATCGACACCGTCTCCAAATTCACCAACTGGTTTTCTACCACTCACTAGTTCTAATAAGACTACTCCGAAACTGTACACATCACTCTTCTCATCAACTTTTAATGTGTACGCATATTCTGCAAATTCAATACAAAACACAGTTTAAATTCACATACAAAAGCAAATGTCTAAAAGATGCACAATGAAGTTGTTTCTACTGAATGCAGAAGGTAAAGCGCATTTTCAATTCAAACTAAACACAAAAATGAACAATGCAAGTGCTGGTATAAATAGTCTGCATGACCATAATCTGACAAAATAGAAATCTCATTTTGAAATATCAACACGTACTTAGAAAATGTATGTACTGAATCCATTAGTCATACCTGGTGCAATGTACCCATAAGAGCCGGCAATAGCAGACATGCATTCAGAAGTACCAGAATCTTGAAGAAATTTAGCAAGTCCAAAATCAGCAACATGGGCTTCAAAGTTGGAATCCAGAAGAATATTGTTCGACTTCACATCCCTGTGAAGAATCGAAGGAGAACAGTCATGGTGCAGATAACACAACCCTTTTGCAGCTTCAACTGCAATTTTATACCTAGTATCCCAATGCAAGTGACCTCCTTTTTTGCCATGAAGAACTTCACCTAAACTTCCATTAGGCATGTACTCATAAACCAAAAGATTTGTCTCGTGGTTGGAACAAAATCCCAATAACCTCACGATATGACGATGTCTAATCCTGCCCAAAGTCTGAATCTCTGCATTAAACCCATGATCATGAGAAGACCCTGACCTACTCAGTACAGAAAGTCTTTTGACAGCAACTTGATCACCATTAGGCATTCCTCCTTTATACACAATTCCAGCACCTCCTTTTCCAATTATATTATCTTCTTTCAAAGCATCTAATATATCGTCGCAAGTGAACTCCAACCTTTGAAATGCTGTAAACTTCCATGAGCGAGACTCACTTGCTTTCTTCAAAGACCTGGCTTTAATAATAGCAGCAACAGCAAATACAATTGAACAAAGAAGCAACCCCAACACAAGAAACAACTTCATAGTAGCTGAAAGTGGACCTTTCGAATTCGCATGGCCAGTACTATTCGAAACCCCGGATTTACAAGCACCCAAAAATGGACCACAGAGATTAGGATTACCCATGAATGATGTTGAATTGAAGTAACCAAACTGACCAGTACCAGGAACTAAACCCGAAAGATTATTATACGAAAAATCAACTGAAGTTAAACTCTGCATATTAGAAATGCTGACAGGTATATTTCCCATTAACTGGTTCCTAGATATATTCAAGTAATTCAAAATCTTCATACCAGTAATTTCACCTGGAATTTCACCAGAAAGCTGATTCCTACTAAGATCAACAAATGTTAACAACTTACATTGACTGATTTCCGGTGTGATCGATCCTGAGAAGTTATTATTACTGAAATCCATCTTTGAAAGCTGCTGCAATCTCCCAATATCAGAAGGAATTTCACCATAAAATCTATTCCCATCTAGTAATAACTTCTGAACACCACTAAAATTCCCAATTGAAGATGGCAAATTCCCAGTTAACTTATTATTAGACAAACTAATTTGTCCAAGATTCACAGAACTAGAAAACATTTCTGGAAATCTTCCAGTAAGATAATTATCTTGTAACTCAACTTGAGCTAACTTTGGTAGTCCTAAGAGACCTTCAGGAATTGAACCATTAAGATAATTCTCCCCCATTCTAATACGATTCAACGACTCGCATTTCCCAAGAGACTTCGGAATCGATCCAAAGAAGAAATTCCCTAAAGCAATCAGAGTTTCGAGCCGATTACCTGAACACAAATCCGGTGGAAGATTTCCAGTGAGCTTGTTTGAAGAAAGATCAAGAAAGACTAATTTCCCATTCAATCCAAGCGTTTGAGGAACTTTGCCGGTGAAATTATTCTCCCACAGCTGTAACACTTCCAACTCAGGTAAATCTCCAATGAAGTCTGGGATTGCACCATGTAATTTGTTTCTAAACAGATTCAGTAGAGTGAGATTCTTGAGCTCAGCAAATGTTTGAGGAATTTCCCCAGAGAGAACATTATTAGATAGATCCATAGATCTTAAGCTTTTTAGCTGCCCCAACTCTGGAGTTAATCCCCCTGAAAGCCCATTCACTTGAAGAAATAATGTATCAAGATTCTGTAGTTTTGCCATTTCTGGAGGGATTCTACCAGATAATCCACAGTTAGCCATATCCAATCTAACCAAATCAGTAAGATTCCCAATTGCAAATGGTATTCCTCCTTCATACATATTGTAATAACCAAGATACAGCTGCTGTAATTTTGTTAAGTTTCCAATCTCTGGTGGTATAACACCACTAAGTGAGTTTCCTGAAACTGCTAAGTACTCAAGAGACTCCAATCTTCCATACTCTGGTGGGATTTTACCTTCAAAATAGTTGCCACCAAAGTGCAGATGTTTGAGATTTTTCATCTCTGAAACTCCAACTGGTAATACCCCAGTCATGTTGTTGTTATACAAATCCAGTATTTCCAAGTACTGTAAACTAGAAAGCTCAGAAGGAAAACTCCCATTGAAGATATTGTTTGAGAGATTCAACTGTTTCAGACCAGAAATTTGAGAGATTTCTCTAGGTATTGGACCAGAAAATGAGTTACCAGCGACAGTAAGATTTACAAGGTTTGTAAGAAACCCAATGTCAGGTGACAAAACCCCAGTAAGATTATAATTAGAAATGTCTAATGAAATAACCCTATGATGAGTAGAATCACATGATACACCAGTCCATGTACAGTGCTTTGTAGAAATGTTCCAGGTTGATAATGAGTTCTCTGGGTCATCTGAGATTGATGTTTTAATAGAAATTAAAGCTTGGAATTCTGGTAAATGGGTTGGTTTTGCTGTAATTTGGCTGGTGATGATGATGTAGAAGAGAAACAAAACCTGAAGAAGAAGATGATGATGATGATGATGATGATGATGATGAAGAAGATGTAACCTCATTTTTGTTTAATTTCTGGGGTTTGATTGAATCTATGTACAGAAGAAAGAGTAGAGTAGAGTCATTCAGTGGAGAGAGATGGGGAGTGGTTTGCAGTTTTTTGAAGTTTGAAGAAGAGGTGTGTGAAGCTACTTAGTTAGGTGAGTGAAGGGGAAGTGTTTGATAAGATGTGTATATTCTCTTCTCCGTCTCTGTCCTCCTAAACCTAACTACTATTATAATGCTGTCCTTTTTAATATATTGTTTTTTAATTAGCAAAATTTTGGTTGTGTATCTTTGTTTCTAACTTTGAAAAGAATATCTACATGAGAAATCAAGAAGAAAACAAATTATTCACAATGGAAAATATTTTCTTTTTTCAACCTCTACTTTAACAAAAAGAAAATATATTTTTTATTTTCTCGCTAGACACTTTTTAACGATTTCTAATCTAGAATGGAAGGGGTGTTTAGTGGATTACCTACCTAAAATGTGTATGTGTGTGATGCAAGAATTTCATTTAAATTTCATGCATGCCTCGTAAGGAAAAAAATCATTTGAATTTGAAAAATGAGTCCATTGGTTGATTAAAATGACGTGATGAGAAGTAGACAGTACTATGAATTTTTGTTTGTTTTTAACTTAACATAATAATAGGGAATTTAGAATAATGGTCTTTTGTGATCCGTAAACTATGTATTTTTCCGAATTTGTTTGATGGAATTTATGAGAATAGTGAAAAAAACAGGCACATATATCTAAATTGCCCAATTTATAATTATTGGCTATCCAGGTGCTTCTAGCTATACAATGATTTTTTAGGGTATGATTCGTTTGAGAAATCAAATAGAATTTAATTTATATAGTGTTCTTTTTCAAACAAAAATTTTCGGAAAAAAGGCGGAGCTTCAAATTTTAATTAATAGCCGAGACAAGATCGGATTCATTGCAGAGTTAACAAGGATGGCATCAGGATCATCAAAGTTATACAATCTCCGCCAATTCTCGGCCAACATGCTTACTAATCCAAACATTACAACCGAGTCTAATCTTCTATAAGACATATCCAAATCAAGAGGCAAGATTCGTTTTTTTATAAACAAATTTGCATCCCTATAAACAGCCGGAATGGGATCTTCAAATGATCCAACTAAGGTTTTAACACCTTGAAAAATAAGGTAAGATGAATTAAAGTAGTAGTAACAGTAAGAAAAACTAAAATTACAATAACATGAGTCTTGGTGACATTTTTGGTAGTCTTGGGAGCAGGAGTCATCTGAATCGGTTGAAATCGGTCTGGATCGGAAGGAATCGTCCTGAATCGACATCGGAGTCTTGGAAGCCATTGTTGTTGCAGTTGATGAAGATGTAGATGGGTTGTTGTTGATGATATTGCTGATGGAGTTATTGATTTCGTCACTAACTTCGTTATCTTTAATGTTGTCTCCATCACAGTTGAAGATGTTCTTCTTGATAGAAAAGAGCTACACCCCTTTGCTGAGATTAACAAACAACACAGATGTTCTTCTTGATAGAAAAGAGGTACATCCCTTTGTTGAGACTAACAAACAAAACAAGAAAATATGTAGTGATAAAATACAACAACAAGACCAAATCGCAAAAAAAAAAAAAAAAAAAAAAAAAAAAAAAAAAAAAACTAGATCTGAAATAATAAAGCAAAAGAGAGACTAACAAAAGATCAAACTAACCGAGAAGCGATTAGGAGAGAATAACAAGAGAAGAAGATGTTAAAGAGGGTGATCTGCTCAGATCTGCCTCCATAAGAGCCAATCTGAGCAGGAAACTTTTAGTGGTTTTGAGTTTCTCTTATCTCTGGTTTTAGAAAGAGTGGAAAGAGACAGCCAGTATTTAGTTATCAACTGTCCTCTTTCCTTAGTCCTGTAGGTCTTTGCAAATAGAAAATAAAATAGAATCTCACCTCGATAAATTTTGGTGGGTGAATCTCTTCAGCGTGAAGGTAGAAAACTTAAAATGATGGCATGTGATAACATGTGTAAACCTACGACTGAAAGTGGCATTGGCTTTCAGCCGGTTCCTATGCACTACCTGATTTTTTGTCGTTTCCTTGACAAACTAGCCGCGTCACTATAGGAAACGGTTTAGTAATATACTTTCTATCTAGCGATGATCAAGATAGCGTCATCGATAGAGTCTGAATCGTTGAAGATTTAGTCTATGTCGCTTAGTCGACTTTATCTCGCCTATAAATAACCACACCTTTCACTATTCCTCTTCACACCTTCTCTTCTTTCTCCAAAAGTTTTATAAATAAAGATCTTTGTGATCCCTAGTTATTTCTTTCAAAAAAATTTGTTGTACTAATTCTTTCTTTAAAATGAAGCCAAAAACGAAAGTAAACAGAAAAGTCAAAGAATCAACCAACAACTCGGTGAATGGATTGGACTATGACCAGAATAAAAAATATAAGTTTTAAAATGTTATACAACTAGATGGTGATGGCATACTCCCTGTGCATATATATCTTCCCATCCCGAGCGAGTTAATTTGCTCGCTCTAAGAGGTGGGTGGTCTGAGTTCTATACGATGTTTAAGTACCTTCCCCTGTTGTTCAAGAAAGAGTCTAAAGTTATCCTTGGTAATGAAGGTTTCGAACGGGCTTATCCATATTGGGGATATGTGTGGCATCCAGCTTTATACCCAACTACTGCTAGTAATATATGGAAATTAGTAAGGGGAATATGTGCAACTAATGAGAAATCATAAGGAAAAGGTTTCAATCTAGCCTCCAAATGCTACATTTGTGGAAAAGATACTGATAGTATTGAGCATATTTTATGGAAATGCAACTTCAGTCAATTAATCTGGGAATGTCTTGGTGGAATTTTTTTGTTCTGCAATCCTAAATCTTATGAAGATTGTTAGAGCACTGCTCGGTCGAACTCGCAAGCGTTGCTATCTCAAGCTTGTTTGTCAAGTTTAGTTGCCAAACTATAAGTCTTGATTTCTAGTCTACTTATAGCTAAGTCTCGGATTAGGATAGAATGTGTAGTTGAGATTTAGACTTCACGGCGTTTATCGAATGAAGACGAAGAACTACTCAAGGGAACTTGTGGAACTTCATCAACAAAAGGTATGTGGAGACTTGAACTCATCTATCACTCAAAAGTCTATCTACTCTATCTCCTATTTGAGACAAACATCGTATTATTATATAAACTTCAATTATACACATTAGATATTTTGAGTTGAGTTTATCTCACTTAACTATTTCTCGAAATATGTGTTGGTAAGCTTTCGCTTTAACCAAGTTCATTTTTTATTCCTGACGAAAGTCAAAAGATGATCATGTGAAAATCGTCTTGTAACATCTTACATGATTTGTGTGATGCAATCATTTGGTGTATACTCGAAATGTTTCTTATTGATCATTCGATCACTTGAAAATTTCTTTGGAGCTAATAGTTGTGTGAGACATCTATTGTCGTCTTCTAAGAATGTTTCAATGATTGAAATGAGAGTTTAGAACACGCAACAATGATTGGATATAAACATTGTGTGTGTATTCATATTTGTGTAAGGTCCAAGTCTGGGAACCATAGTATGCGTACACGTACGCGTACTGGTTGGTTAATGGAAGTCCGGGAACTAAGTATGCGTATCCGTACGCGTACTGGCGTAAGTCCAAGTTCCGGAATTCAACTGAGGTTGGAAGTATGAGTACCCGTTCGCGTACTGGCAAAACCAAACTCATTCTGGCTACTTAAGTATGCGTACACGTTTGCGTACTTGAGTAGGTTATGTTCTAAAATCGGTTTGTTCATGAACTAATACATTTATATATTAAGGAATGCAATCTTTTGCAAACCATGGCTATAATGTTCATGAAATGATTCGAGTGAATCAAAATCGATTTTTCTTCAATTGTGTCTTGTATACTTCTATGAGAATATAAACAATTGAACAACTCTCTAACTAGTTTCATTTGAGTCATTTTAACTAGTTGTGATAAAGATGAATAAGGTTGATATGAAAGTGTACATATGGCTAACCTCGGTTAACTATTGTTGAACCAACTAAGTGTACATGTTTAGGTACGGTTACCTTTATCTAAATGTTGGTACATTTCATTTGTGTATGACAAGCTAAGTTCGATCTAACGGTTGATAGATATTAGCTTGAATCTAATCAGGTTTTCATCTAACGGTGAATATTGAATGCTTTGTTACCAAGGTAGCATTGATTGCAGACCCTGATTTGGAGACTGTATAAAGGATAACTCTATCAACTGGGAAACCTAATCCCCACACCTCCTGTGTGATACTAGTTGCGACTAGAGTCGATTCTCCTTTAACCTTAGGTTTTTCTAAAACCCAGTAGGTTAACGACTTAAAGACTTCATTGGGATTGTGAAGCCAGACCCAACTATTTTCTATGTAGTTGCGTGTTCTGATCTTGTTGTTTTCTATTATGATTGAGTATTATCTTCTTTAATATTTGCTCGATATTTATTCTCCGATAGGCAAGATTGAATAGTAGTCACAAATATCTTCGTCTCATCGTTTGTGATTTCACAATATCTTGTTTCGTTAATCGATTAAGATTATTGTGAGGTGATTGAAATTACTTGGCTGTTCTTCTGGAATATAAGTCTGGTTTATCAATTGGTTCCTGTTCACCTTGATTTATCAAAAGACGGAACAAAACTCGTAGGTATATCTGTGGGAGATAGATTTATCACTAGTGGAAAATGGGTTTTAAACCACTTCTTGGGCTTTAGTAAAACCACTGTTGCTGGTCTGTAGTTATGCATAGCGTCGTGACTCACAATAGTTTTACTGGGAAAGAATTCTGAAAACTTAAACCTGTTTCTAACACAGTAGTTTCCTAGAGGGACATTTTCGTAAAAAAATAATAGCTTGAAGAACTACTGAGAGGGTTAGAGTTTTCTACGGAAAGAGAAAAATAAACCAAACCTTATCTCTCTATCTCGCCTGCACCCTCTTCCTTCACTTTTCTCTCTCAACTCACTCTCTGGTTCTCTTAATTTTTTATGTATCAACCTGCTTCTGAATCTTCTGAATCAAATTTTTAATATTAGGGTTTGCCTCCCCTTTTCCTCTATTATAACGACATCATCTCTTGAAGGTTTGTCCTGAATCGGTAAAAAAGAGGCGATGAAGATCATCAACAACAACTAAAACAAAGATTCATCTGCAATAACTTAATCAAAAGACAAGTATCATCTCTATTTATCGTTTTATTTCAATCGATTAACTTATTTATCCCAAATTGAAATTTCGACAGATTTTTTTTTTATGTTAGTAAATCTACTTCGATTTCATCTTAATTCTCTTTTCTGATTCATTACCAGTTTGTGCATTTGTTCATTTTATTTTTATTCATTTGTTTTCTTAGTTCTGTTTTATTGATTGTTTGTATTCTCTTTTTATTCAGGCACCAAAGAAGTAGAAGGCTCCACCATATCTTCCAATCCAGCTAAATCTGGTGGTGGTAAACAAAATAACACTACACTAAATTCCCGGATTCGTAACAGCAACTCGTAACGGCTTTGTGGCCGTTAAGAAAAATTCGTAACAGACTGGAGCCGTTACAAAATTTTTAAAAATTCGTAACAAGCTTAAACCGTTACGAAATTTTTTTATAGGCGTGCCACTCACACGCTTGGTCACACTTGGGTCGTAACACCTTGAGTAGGTGTGTGTGCCATTCACGCGCTTGGGATACTAGGGTTGTAGCAGAGGAGTTTTTTTTCCACCCAGTTTAGAATAGTCGTAGGATAATTTATCCCCAAATATGTATCTATCTAACATTTATTTCTTCGTCCTCTTTCATTTCTTTGTTCGACTGCCTCCATAGCTTCCTCTTCTATTCTCATCTCTTCTCCATAACCCATCACCATGAATCATCTCAATCACCTCTTTCTTTCTTTTTTTTTGTAGATATCTCGATCTAACCTCTTTCTCTTCTCTTTTATCTCCTCTTTCTCTTCTAATGATTTTTATTAATCTTGTACGAATAGATATTGAGAAAATAAGAAATTAGGGTTTCATTGAATTGATGGATTTCAGAAATTAGAGTTTCGGTGAAAAGGGTATTGGTCTTAATACTGGGGTTCCTCTTCACTTCAAGGTATTGATTTAAGAAATCGATCAATAGTTTTTTTTTTCCTTCTGTTTTTGAATCTTAATCTTCTTTTCTCTTTTGGTATTCTCTTTTTGTTTACTTCAACCCATTCTTGTAATTACTGGTATGGTTTATCTTCTTCTTCTTCTATTACTCTTATTGCCATTTTTTAATTATGAATCTAGGGTTTAAACATTTATCCTGATGAGAGTAATTGAGTATGTAATGATTCAATCGAAATCAAAATTGAATGGCTAGGGTTTGGAATTTAATTGGAACTTAGGGATTGAATTCGTGTATAGGAGGTGGTGTTATTGCAGAAAAGAATTGGTGTTTGTTTTGGGTTGTATTGAGATTGGATATGGTGTTGGAGCTATTGGTAGTTAATGTAATTTGTGAAAAAGAGATGGGTTTGTTCTTGAACTGAGACTGCATGGAGCTTGAGTTTGTTGTGACCGTGTGGTTGAGTCGAGAAGATGATGGATTGCACCGATGGTTAGAATGGTTGTGTTCAACATTTGGTTATATAAATCCATGACATGGAGTTTGGGTTTGAGCTGAGAGTTTGATTTGATTCGAGTCTATTTTGTGTATAATGGAAATAAGTTTAAGAGTTTTCATATCACCATCTTTAAGTATGAATGAAGTATCAATATTTTTATTTTTCCTATCTATCCATGAGTAAAATTCACTGTTATTATAGTATAGGAATATAGTTACATCTGTTTTGATGGTAGTTTACCAAATATGTTTGATGTCAAGAGTTATTGCTAATGTGATTGTTCTGCATTACAGATGCCAAGCGTTTGATTGGTAAAAGATTCAGTGACACCACTGTCCAGCGTGATATCAAGCACTGGCCATTCAAGGTTCTATCTGGTCTAGCTGCTGAGGAAATTTCATCCGTTGTCTTGATTAAGATGTGCGAGATTGCTGAGGCATGCCCTTGGTTCTACAGTTAACAATGTTGTAGTTATAGTCCCTGCCAACAACGATTCTCAGCGTCAAGGTACAAAGGATGCTGGAGTCATTGCTGGTCTTAATGTTATGCGTATCATCAATGAGCGTACAGTTGCTGCCATTGCCTATGGTCTTGACAAAAAGGCCACCACTGTTGGAGGTGGTACCTTTTATGTCTCTCTTATTACTATTGACGAGGGTATCTTTGAAGTTAAAGCTACAACCAGAGACACATCTTGGTGGTGAGGACTTTGACAATAGAATGGTAAAACACTATGTTCAGGAATTCAAGAGAAATAACAAGAAGGATATCAGTGGAAACCCCATGGATCTCAGAAGACTGAGAACATCTTGTGCAATCACATCCGTGTAAGTATATTTTCTGGTGCTTTCTGCTCTTAGTCATTACTGAAGGTTCACAAAATTTGTCAAATGTCGACTTATATTTCTTTGCTTACTTATCTGTGATATACTGT
Source organism: Papaver armeniacum (assembly GCA_023531295.1). NCBI lineage: Eukaryota > Viridiplantae > Streptophyta > Magnoliopsida > Ranunculales > Papaveraceae > Papaver > Papaver armeniacum. The sequence continues at coordinate 16,995 of JAJJWW010003417.1, forward strand.
GACATTCAAATTCCGTAAAAAAAAACCAAAATAAATAGGAAAAATGTAGGTTTAAATTATGGGGTTTAGTTAACTTATGTTAAGTTACTTGTTGGGCCTTGTGACTAGGGCTTATTAGGGGCTCTATAATTCTATTTGGTCGTGAAGCGTAGGATTTAACGGAAATGTGGTGGTTGTAGTGTAATTTTTATTTTCCTACCGGGTCGACAGCTCCAACTAATCTTTAGAGATGAGAATTTCTCTCCTTTAGACATCTGGAGAGGGGGGTTTCTGATAAAAGGGAAAAGAGAGAGAAAGGGATGTATGTTAGAAAGGGGTAGAGAAACATCAGAAAAGAAGGGAAGGGAAGGCAGTCTGTTTGTGAAGCATAAGTTTGAGTTGGAATTGGTTTGGATTTGAGCTATTCAGGTAAGAACTAAACCCTTACAACTACCGGTGAATTATCAATAGGTGAGGAAGAATACTGTAAGTTATAAATTCCAGAATACTGTAAGTTATAAATCAATTGCTTGTTGAAATTTCTGAATGATAGGGTGTTAAGTTAAACAGTTTTGGTGGCATCTTAATCCTTGTAGAATTAGAACATAGTTGCAGGTTCCTTCCAGGGATGTAGGTCTCTGAATGATGTTTCCAAAGTGATAAAATGTGTCTCAAATCCAATAATTAGGTTAATTATTTGTGCCTGTCTTCAAGAGGGGTTTCTGTGAATGGTGTTTAGTCATAGTAGGTATGGTCTTGATTGATTTAGGATGGATATATAAGTGGTTACAGATGACTGGTGGAGATGTCTAAGGTGGTTTTAGATTTGTTAGAATCATGGTCAGGTAAGGACGTTAAGGTAAGGTGGTTGCCAGACTTGCTTGTAGTCTCTACTGTTTTCGGATTAGAGATAAGGAATGTTCTCTCATGTACCTGTTTTTCTTTTCGTTTGCATGTATCGTTTGATGTTTGAATTTTATGGGTATGTTGTGCTGTTTGTGGATTTTTTTCCCCCGCAAGGATTGCCTGTGTTGCCCACAGATCCTTGCTAAGTCCTTTTAATAGTACGGGAGGCCGTGTACTAATTAAATTAGCAGAATTGGCAATATTACCGTCTTACATCATTTTATAGATATTAGCGGAATTAGCGATACTATTAAATAGTACGGGAGGCCGCACATTAATTATATATACAATATTCTCGCTCACACGTATGTCATGAGTCTTGGTTGTTGCTGTGCTAGAATTATGAACTACGACCAATATAGGTTTGTTGTTATAGATTGTATCTTGATGTAGTAATGGTATACGAGAGACCATCAGTGGAGGAATATAATTTACATAATTCTGTATTGAAAGTTCAATGTGCAGTTCTAATGTCAGTTGTGTACTCTTGATATGTTGTTATTTGTAGGTAAAAATGGTTTCTGCTGATTTCGGTAATTGCGGGTGTGCAGGTGAGAAACAATTTAAACCCTAAACAATGTACTGCAAGGGAGTACTTTATATTCGAGAGATCAATCTGTACAAGTCCGGCCTAAACCAAGAAATGGTCGTTCCAGACTTGCCTCGGTCACAAAGTGGAGGAGAATGGGTTGGTTTTGGGGAGGGAAGCAAGGAAAGTGGTGAGACCAGAATAGTTGGGTTATTACGACTTGTTATCAGAAAAGTGAGAGAGCTCCCAAGGTGAGCTAACAAGTAAGTATTTCCGAGTGTTGTATCTCCCGTATGAACTTGTTGTTCAATGGAAATATGTAAGACCTATTTATACAAGTCGGAGTAAAAACGTACCCTGGTCTCATTAAGGAGTGGGGAAGTAAATGGGAGGAGGTGATAACTGTATGCATGGAATTGATGTTTCCATAAAGTGGTTAACGCATGAAACTGGTTTTCATGAAACTGCTAACGTTATGGAATTGATGTCCCATAAAGTTGTTAACGCATGTGCTTTATGTCCCATGAACGTTTCACACATAACTTCCCGTATTTACTAACCGCCTTACCCTTATGACACTTCCTTATGACGGGCGTAGTGTACACCGCACGCTGTAAACCGCCAAACCAATACCCAAAGAGGATCCCCCAGTTTGTGTTGATGTCTCGAATATTTTGGAAAACATGTAGCACGTTGTTGCGGCTTGGCAAGTCAAGCTCGGGAAACTTGCCAGCCTGGTGACATTCGACGGTCGGGATTTTGCATCTTGAGAGGAGGGGCAACCGTTGATCGTTGCACGCCTTCGTTTTGGTAGCCGCATAGTGAGGGCCAATGTGGTGGCGCGGCTAGGTTGGCATGGCAAGGTTTGGCGTGGCCAAACTTAGGTTTTCGGGCCAAAGGTTACCATGTGTCGTCTTGTAACCTTGGATGGCTAGGATTTGCTTCTGGGTTTGAAGGGCAACCGTTGATCGTTGCACGCCTTCGTTTTGGTAGCCGTGTAGTGAGGACCAATGTGGTGGCGCGACTAGGTTGGCATGCCTTTGGCATGGCAAGGTTTGGCGTGGCCAAACTTAGGTTTTCGGGCCAAAGGTTACCATGTGTCGTCTGGTAACCTTGGATGGCTAGGATTTGCTCTTGGGTTTGAAGGGCAACCATTGATTGTTGCACGCCTTCGTTTTAGTGGCCGCGTAGGGAAGGCCAACAGGGTGACGCGGCTAGGGTATGTTTAGGCTTGGCATGTGGGGCCAAGGGTTCACCTTGGGCGTGGCTAGCTTTGGCTAGGTACGATTTTGGCTTGGCATGTGGGGCCAAGGGTTTGCCATGGGCGTATGGCGTGGCTAGGGCCAAGGAAAGGGCGTCTGGCTTGGCATGATGTGACTAGCATGGATAGGGCCAAGGAAAAGTGCGTTTGGCATGGCGCGACTTGCTTGGCTAGGTTTGGTTTGGCTTGGCATGTGGGGCCAATGGTTCGCCTTGGGCGCATGGCGTGACTAGCATGGGCTAGGTGCGTGACCAAGCTATGGTTTTGGGGCAAAGGTCGTTTGGTAACCTTAGACGGCCAGGATTTGCTCCTGGGTTTGAAGGGCTACCGTTGATTGTTGCACGCCTTCGTTTTGATATCCGCGTAGTGAAGGCCAGTATGGTGGCACGACATGGGGCCATGGAGAGGTGCGTTTGGCATGGCGCAGCAGGTGTGGCTGGCATGATTTGCCATTGGCACGGAGGTGCGGCTAGCATGGCTGGCATGCTTTGGCGCGGTTGGTGTGGCTGACATGATTTGACATTGGCACAGAGGTGCGGCTAGTATGGTTGGCATGCTTTGGCGCGGTCGGTGTGGCTGGCGTGATTTGCCATTGGCACAGAGGTGCGGCTAGCATGGTTGGCATGCTTTGGCACGGTCGGTGTAGCTGGCATGATTTGCCATTGGCATAGAGGTGCGGCTAGCATGGTTGGCATGCTTTGGCGCGGTCGGTGTGGCTGGCATGATTTTCCATTGGCATAGAGGTGCGGCTAGCATGGTTGGCATGCTTTGGCGCGGTCGGTGTGGCTGGCATGATTTGCCATTGGCACACGTGGGAATTAGGGTTTGGCTTGTCGTAACCCTAATTTGAAAAAGATACCCCGGTAATTATTTAGGAACACATTAAAGGTTTCAGTAAATGTGCCTAGTAAATGCTTGTTACTTTAAATGTTGTGACATCACTGTCTGCTAGGGTTTAGTATTTTACGATTTTAACCCTAAGCTAAAAACCACCATCAACATTAAGTCCCCTGCTTAGCTCGGAACAGGTACCTTGTTGCGAGGTAAGCATATGATGGTGACAGGCAAGGACGGAATCGAGGTGTAAATCATTGCAGAGATGGTCAGGAGAATCCGACTAACCTTTTTGAGTGGTAAAGAGAGTTTTGGCTTCCCGTGCTGGCGGCCCTGCGTAAGTTGTACTGGGAATGCGAGGCCAGGTGGAGTGGTGAGATGAAAGTTACCGGCTTGGTTTGGTCGTACATCTTCAAGGCAAAGGGGGCACGGTCTTGGAAGGCGACGCAAGTGGACGGCTTGGCTCGAGGGGCCAAGAGGTGGCGTGGTCTTGGTAGGGTGAACGCGCGTGGGTGATAGGATCACGACAGTGGAGCAGACAGCTTGGCATAGTGTGGCCTTGGCAAGACGAGACGTACACGGACGGCTAGGCGTGGTGGGGTCGCGGCAATGTAGCGAATGGCTTGGCAGGGGGGGCCGCGGCAATGGCATGGTGGGACATGCAAGGGCGGCTAGGCGTGGTGGGGGCGCGGTGATGGAGCGAGGGATTGGCTGGGGCCGTGGCAAGGTATGGCATACATGGGCGGTGGGGCCGCGGTATGGCGTGAGTGGACTTGGACGTGGAAATTTGTCTTTGCGGGACCGGTTTCCTCTTTTCCTTCCTTGGCTCAAAATTGGAGATCCTCTCCTTGTTCAAACTCCCAAGTATCACACCTATAAAAGGATTGCCGGCCTCTCCCTTTTATTCACGTCTTCATTATTCTCTCTTCTTCTTTTTTTTTTTTTTTGGTTCGCTTAGTAGCGGTGAAGCGGACGAGCGGATTAGGTACGTCTTTTAGTACTTCTTCTTTGTCTTGCTTCCCTTTTGTTTTCTTGTGTTGGTGAAAACCCTAGTTGTAGGCGTACCTTTTTATGACCTTGTAGAACATGTTGGTGTGAATCCTAGCTACAGGTATGTCTTGCACGCGCTCCTAGTAGTACTTAGGCATGAATACCATAGTAATGTTGACCGTCTCAACTTGTTGTGTAAGGTAAGCACGCGATAGTAATTTGCCATCCCTTTCCCACGAAAACCTAGTTTTTAGGGTTTACTCCTTGTTTTGGTGTGGCCGTGGGAATGGTTCCCCCGGTGGGTCACTCCTCCTCGGTTGGACAAGAATTCTATGTCGCAGGGTACGGCCTTAAAACAAACTGGCTTGCGTCTTGGGTGAAGATAATTTTCGTGTGCTTTCCATAATAATATCTCTTGGGTGATGAATTCTTCACGATTGTTCCATTGTAGTTGCTTGGTAAACGGTTTTGCCTTCGAGAGGAAAAGTATTCCTCTCTTATTGATTTAAAAATCCCGGTGAGAGAATCTTTATTATGACGTCGCTTGAGAAAAATTTTGCCATACAAGTGACAAGAGAGGAGATGTTGGTAACTCCAAGCCAAACGTGGCTGATGAATTCTTCACGATAGTCTAATCGCCTAAGTACTAGAGAAGTTCACATTAAGAATTAAGCATGCGCCACTTCTTGAGAGAAACTGGTTAAGGTGTTTAGAATTCGAAGCTATCTAATAACATTAAATTCTTAAGACATTCAGGTTTCAAATTGTTTGGAATCGGGGGAGAGTGAGGGAGGGGAAAACAAGTTCTTCACTCTCTATTTATACGACCCAAAATTCCCAAACCCTAAAATCAATTAAAAATAGAAATCAAATGTTCCTCCACGAAATGTAATGGAGAAACCCTAGTTTTAGCTATCTTTTTTGCTAGGGTTAATAGAAACTAAAATAAAGATTAGACCGAGAGGAAAGAGTATTCCGAGCCTCTCTTATTGATTTAAAAATCCCGGTGAGTCCCTGCGCTCGTTTGATAAATGGGTGCACTTTATGATAAGTCAAGAGTGCGTAAGAGCTAATTTGACCAAGGCGCAAATCATTGATCTTGATTTATAAGCGCAAAAGATGAGTAAAATGCCTGCACTATTTGGCATCACTTCAAATTAGGAAATAACATGCGTAAGCTTGGTTGCTTTCATCTCAGGTGGTGTCCAGATACTCATACGGCCATATGTAGGTGGGGAGAACTGACCATATCCTTAGAAAGTGTGGCTATCCTGCTGAATCTTCCCATGACAGGAAAACTTAAAACCGAGTTGTCTGATGTTGAGGAAAAAATGCGTACCACCCTGGTTGCGAAGTCAAAAGGGTTTGTCCGAAAGGAGAACGAGACGAAGTGTTTCTATGCCTGGTAGATGTCTCAATGGTTTCCCGATGAGCTGGCACCGGACCAGAAGAATAGTACACTCCACGTCGCGGCATTCTTGGCTCTCTGGTTATCCCGGGATATTTTCGATGATGGCTCTGGTAAGAAGGAGATAAGGCTGGAACTCATCAATTTTGCTATAAGATTGGTGAAAGGAGTCGTTCTCCCCATTTTCGGCTTGTTTCTCGGTTCTCTGTACACACACTTGGATCATTTGGCTATGGACATGCGTGCTTCAAACGGTTACATGAAAGTGGATTCGTATGTTCATGTTGCTTTTCTCCAAGCGTGGCTATGGGAGCACTTTGAAAGATATGCTCCTAAACCGTTGGTTTCACTTCCCACTTCTTGGGGTAGTTCGAGAATACTTCGCTGGTCGAATAGGCGCCCAAGAGCTGGATCAAACCTGGATGATTTCCTTGATAACTCGTGTGCCGCTAATTTTCGTCCATGGGACCCAGTGTGTACATCCATAGCCCAGGTTAATACTTTTGCTTCTGCTCCAAACATGTCTTTGCTTTCTGATGAAGGGAATCTGGGCGTCGGTGAGATTGTATTCATGCGAAGTTGCACGTTTGGCTATATATCGTCTTTATTTCGAGGATCGTGTCAGGCAGTCTCTTATAATATTGAGCGAGCAGCTCGACATATGGGTTTCGACCAAGGGGTCCCTCTCATTCATCGGATGGCAGCTCCAGAGGGTCCATTATCGGACGTTCTTGATGCTAGTGTTCTTGAGCCGGGAAGAAGTCTCCCTTTCTTGCTTTCGGAATGAAATCCGTCGACTACCTCCAAGTATAACGCATTTTGGCAGAGTGAATTCCTCGTCATCCAGGAATTTGTGAAAGCCGTAGTGGAGAACACTCGTGGAAGGCCTTCCGTCGAGATTTTAGCAAAACATCCGTTGTTGAGGGATACTTCTTTAACCAAAAGGAAATCCGTCGATCTGGACGTGGACAGTCCCCAAGTGAAGGAGAGAAGGTCTAAGAATCGTGCAGGCGGCTTTTAGTCAGACTCCATGACTCTGCCGACTTTTAGTTCATCCAATATGCGGGTACGTGCGGCTCTCCTCTTGACCTTGGCCTGGATCGTTTATTTCCTTGTTCCTTTTCTGAGAATGCGCCCTTGTATTACGTCCGGGGTCTCGCAGAGTACGAACGCCTTTGCCAAACTTGCGAGCAGTCAGAAAATATCATTTTTCGAGACAGAGAGCGGCGTTGCAGAGCCTTCCCATGATGACGCGGAATTCGAAAAGGATGAGAGTTCAGGGTCTAGCGGTGGCGAGAGCAATTCTTCCGACAGCAGTGTTGAATCTTTGTCTAGTCAGTCTAAAACTGAATCGGTGAGTCCCCTCCATGTTTTTCTTCTTTCTTTTTTTTTTTTTTTTTTTTTTTTTTTTTTGCATAAAACTAAATTTTGATTTTTAGGAGGAAACCGTTCATGGGGATGATCTTGCAGTGGAAAACCACCAGAGTAAAGACGTATCCGTACTTCCCACTGTGGAAACTGTGCCAGCTAGCGACTTGGACATGGAGATTCATCGTCCCGAGGGTGCTGCCGTGACTTAGGTGGAGGAGAGCACTTCGGGGGGTGAAATCGTAGTTAGGGATCTCCTGCCAGTTGCTGATTTAGTTGTAGGTCCCACCTTCAATCCTCCGTATTTGGCCCCTTTCCCAGGTCATGTGTTGGTTGGTGGATTTAGCATGCCAACTAAACATGCGACATTGTACACCAAGATTTGGGAGAGCTATGGTCACATTGCCACGACTAAGAAGATCACTAGTCGACATGCGTTGGTCAAGCGTGTGGAGGAAGCCTTGTCTTCGATTGATGAGATGTGCAACGTGACTGGTCATACAATTTCTGAGGATGTAATATCGAGCTGGAAGTTCCATCGTGACATGTGCGTGGGCTTCGAATTAAACATTCCTTGGTTCGTTGAAGGTCTTTCTGATGTTGAAAGGTCGTTGGCTGAAGCAGTTGAAGGTCCTTCCGCGGACATGATGAAGAAGCAGGAAGAGGAATTCAAGAAGTTGTGCAGGAAGCTAAAACTTAAGAGGGTGGCTCTCCAAAGCACGAGGGATGCCTTTTCCAAAAGGAGTAAGCCGCTGTTGGAAAACTTCCCTTGAATATATATCTGTCTTCTGGACCTCTTATCTTTAGGTTTTTTTTTTTTGAAAGGCAAATGAGACGCCTGGTTTTGGTTCTTGATTTTCTGATTTTCTCGGGTTAATAGATAAATGCTACATTGACGGTTTTGGATTATATAAATATATTTTTTTGAATGAAATGTTTAGAATTGGATTGTCTTTGGCTATGAATGAAAGTGACGCAGACATCCCAGGAAAACCATGGAACCGTGTGTTGGTAGATGACATGGGATGAAACATGGCTATAGGTTTTATCAAAACTTGAAGAAAAAAAAGCAAACCACGTATTTTTGTCTAGATATAAGACTTACTCGGTTTCTCAGGTCTTCTGATGAGAATAAATTTTCCGGGTGTAGGACCAAGTTTTTTTTTTCTCGAGAAACATGGTTATGGGAAGTCCCCAGTCTTCCGAGTTGTTGCTGAGTTGGCTGATAACTGCGCCGTTAATCCCTGGGCGGATAGTTCTGCTTCCAGCCTCTGAGAAGTCCCTAGTCATCCCTTGTTGTGTCATGACTGATGATCCAGACGTCGAGTAACTGAGTCGGAGTGGATCGCCTTCCTCTACCATCTTGACGTCTAGGTCGAATATTGAAATTGCTGGTTGAAAATTGACATTGTAACCGAAAGATCGAACCTCCCGCTGTGGTCGCCAATTGTTTGTAGGTGAAAATGGTTTTTCGCTGATTTCGGTAATTGCGGGTGTGCGGGTGAGAAACAATTTAAACCCTAAACAATGTAATGCAAGGGAGTACTTTAGATTCGAGAGATCAATCTGTACAAGTCCGGCCTAAACCAAGAAATGGCCGTTCCAGACTTGCCTCGGTCACAAAGTGGAGGAGAATGGGTTGGTTTTGGGTAGGGAAGCAAGGAAACTGGTGAGACCAGAATAGTTGATTCTGGAAGAGTAGTTGGGTTACTACGACTTGTTATCAGAAAAGTGAGAGAGCTCCCAAGGTGAGCTAGCAAGTAAGTATTTCTGAGTGTTGTATCTCCCGTATGAACTTGTTGTTCAATGGAAATAGGTAAGACCTATTTATACAAGTCGGAGTAAAAACATACCCTGGTCTCATTAAGGAGTGGGGAAGTAAATGGGAGGAGGTGATAACCGTATGCATGGAATTGATGTTTCCATAAAGTGGTTAACGCATGAAACTGCTAACGTTATGGAATTGATGTCCCATAAAGTTGTTAACGCATGTGCTTTATGTCCCATGAACATTTCACACATAACTTCCCGTATTTACTAACCGCCTTACCCTTATGAAACTTCCTAATGACGGGCGTAGTGTGTACGCCGCACGCGTAAACCGCCAAAACCAATACCCAAAGAGGATCCCCAGTTTGTGTTGATGTCTCGAATGTTTTGGAAAAAATGTAGCACGTTGTTGCGGCTTGGCAAGTCGAGCTCGGGAAACTTGCCAGCCTGGTGACCTTCGACGGTCGGGATTTTGCATCTTGAGAGGAGGGGCAACTGTTGATCGTTGTACGCCTTCGTTTTGGTAGCCGCGTAGTGAGGGCCAATGTGGTGGCGCGGCTAGGTTGGCATGTCGTTGGCATGGCAAGGTTTGGCGTGGCCAAACTTAGGTTTTCGGGCCAAAGGTTACCATGTGTCGCCGGTAACCTTGGATGGCTAGGATTTGCTCCTGGGTTTGAAGGGCAACCGTTGATCGTTGCACGCCTTCGTTTTGGTAGCCGCGTAGTGAGGGCCAACGTGGTGGCGCGGCTAGGTTGGCATGCCGTTGGCATGGCAATGTTTGGCGTGGCCAAACTTAGGTTTTCGGGCCAAAGGTTACCATGTGTCGTCTGGTAACCTTGGATGGCTAGGATTTGCTCCTGGGTTTGAAGGGCAACCGTTGATCGTTGCACGCCTTCGTTTTGGTAACCGCGTAGTGAGGGCCAACGTGGTGGCGCGGCTAGGTTGGCATGCCGTTGGCATGGCAAGGTTTGGCGTGGCCAAACTTAGGTTTTCGGGCCAAAGGTTACCATGTGTTGTCTGGTAACCTTGGATGGCTAGGATTTGTTCTTGGGTTTGAAGGGCAACCGTTGATTGTTGCACACCTTCGTTTTAGTGGCCGCGTAGGGAAGGCCAACAGGGTGACGCGGCTAGGGTGTGGTTAGGCTTGGCATGTGGGGCCAAGGGTTCGCCTTGGGCGTGGCTAGCTTTGGCTAGGTGCGATTTTGGCTTGGCATGTGGGGCCAAGGGTTTTCCATGGGCGTATGGCGTGGCTAGGGCCAAGGCAAGGGCGTATGGCTTTGCATGATGTGACTAGCATGGCTAGGGCCAAGGCAATGTGCGTTTGGCATGGCGTGGCTAGCTTGGCTAGGTTTGGTTTGGCTTGGCATGTGGGGCCAAGGGTTCGCCTTGGGCGCATGGCGTGACTAGCATGGGTTAGGTGCGTGACCAAGCTAGGGTTTTGGGGCAAAGGTCGTTTGGTAACCTTAGACGGTCAGGATTTGCTCCTGGGTTTGAAGGGCAACCGTTGATTGTTGCACGCCTTCGTTTTGATAGCCGCGTAGTGAAGGCCAGTATGGTGGCACGACATGGGGCCATGGCGAGGTGCGTTTGGCATGGCGCAGTAGGTGTGGCTGGCATGATTTGCCATTGGCACGGAGGTGCGGCTAGCATGGCTGGCATGCTTTGGCGCGGTTGGTGTGGCTGGCATGATTTGACATTGGCACAGAGGTGCGGCTAGCATGGTTGGCATGCTTTGGCGCGGTCGGTGTGGCTGGCGTGATTTGCCATTGGCACAGAGGTGCGGATAGCATGGTTGGCATGCTTTGGCGCGGTCGGTGTGGATGGCATGATTTTCCATTGGCACAGAGGTGCGGATAGCATGGTTGGCATGCTTTGGCGCGGTCGGTGTGGCTGTCATGATTTGCCATTGGCATAGAGGTGCGGCTAGCATGGTTGGCATGCTTTGGCGCGGTCGGTGTGGCTGGCATGATTTTCCATTGGCACACGTGGGAATTAGGGTTTGGCTTGTCGTAACCCTAATTTAAAAAAGATACCCCGGTAATTATTTAGGAACACATTAAAGGTTTCAGTAAATGTGCCTAGTAAATGCTTGTTACTTTAAATGTTGTGACATCATTGTCTGCTAGGGTTTAGTGTTTTACGATTTTAACCCTAAGCTAAAAACCACCATCAACAGTTGTGTACTATCTTTCTATATTTTCCATTGAGCTGTGTTTCATTATGAATGTTTCATTTGGGTTCAGTGATCAGGAGGCTGGGAGGATGGAGTCGAAAAGGGTGATTAATATCTTTGGATTGAGTGAGTGTTCTGAATATCTATAAGACAATAGGAAAAATAGTCCCAGATGTATACTTTTATTTTGTTTTCTTTTGGGTTTCTATCTTTTCTTGCTACAATGAATTTCTGGGATTTGAATCCTTCAGAAGTCGTGAATCTCAAGTATCTTTTTGTGTTGAGTTCATGACACACCAAAAACTTTAGAGTTCATGTGAAAATTTGTAAACAGTGGCTATGTTTAAGTTATGTATAAATTTGTGTTAAGTCTTGTTTAACGGTGCAATACATCTATAAGATTTTGTTAAGGGGATGCATACTCTCAATTGAATAATAAACATATAACTAGCCTGGCATGTTTGAAAATGAGGCGTGACATATACACTACTCAGGTGACAAGACTTTACAAAGACAAAGAACATGCTGAGGTTGAGTTCATTATAAGTCTCTTCACTTGAACGAAAGATTTTTTTTAATTTTGACTAGAGTGTATATGATGATATTGTAGTTGAGATTGGCTGATGTGCATAGTGTATGGATGCTTAGAATGAATGGGTTGCTTCTGAAATAAGCTGCAGAGATCATGTTGCTGCTAAGCAAGTGATATTTGTAAGTATATCAACTGCTTAATCTAGTTAGTGAATCTTACTCGTTTGAATCGAGGTCCTGTCAGCAACCTCTACTCAAGGAACTCGTGAATTTGATAATGAGGTAAAACAATATTGTTAAAGATCCCCCCTATTAATCACCATCCTGTCTGATTTGTCTTTTTTTATTGTTGTTCTTCAAAAGAGTGATTCGTTGCATTTATCCATTATCCAAAACTTTTTGGCCTAATATTTCAAGCATATTTTTTTGCTCACATTGATGTGCTTATGAATGTGACTTATTAGTTAATCTTCAATTTTGTACAGCTAAATATGCTATCATCTATTCAACATGAGAATTTGGTTCCCCTTCTGGGCTATTGTTGCGAAAAAGATCAACAAATTCTGGTGTATCCCTTTATGTCCAACTGCTCTCTACAAGATCACCTCTATGGTAATAGCCTTTTCCTGATTTTCAGGTTTGTTTATGGATCTTAACCGTTGGTCTATTTTTCTTACAATCTTCTGCACTCATCCAATATGTTGTTTTAACTTGTTAGAATTAGACGATCTTTTCTGTTTTTGACTGACCAAAACGTGGCATTTACTTTGATATGCAACTTGTTGATACGATTCATCATATAAAATTTTAATGAAAACCGAAACCTCTTCTAACCATGGTTTATAACATTGGATGCTCCAAGCTTTCTTCCTGTTATGCAACATTCAATTACACTTTAGTTCAAAGTCTTAGAGTGAAACATCTCCTGTTCTAAAGTCTTAAAGTGAAACATTTTCTGCTCATAATAGTTGCACTTTAGGTCTTGGTGGATCTCTTCCTGGTAATTATGTTTCTTCTACCATTTTGTTTCTTAGTGTTGCTTAAGTCTTCTCATTTACTTGCACCTCTCTGTATGTTCAGTTGTCTGCTGGTAAATTTCATAAATTTGGTAGCCTTAAGTTAATATTCTTATAGATGTTTTTTGTTTGTTTTGTGTAGTATGGGTTGGGAATTATCAACTTCAAGCCACGGAGAACTTGATGAAGAATGCTGCAAGGATAACTTACGGCTGATTTGTGCTTGGCGACTAGTGTTCGGGCTCATTAGGTTCCTTAGCAACTGTAAGTGTTGTAAGTTTCTATGTAGTATATGTGATTTAAGTTAGAAGAATTTGTGAACTGAACAACTTAGAAAGTTTCTATGAACTGAATTTAGGAACTCATTAAGTTTCTATGTGTTTCCTTGGCATTTGATACTGGACAAAAAAAATTGGTACTTAGAAGAATTTGTGTTATATTTTGACATGAATTGGTTCAATGTGATATGAATTGATTGTTGAATGTGGATTATGGATGGAATGAAAGGTGTATGCAAAATATTTGGAATACCCAGCTTATTTCCGGCAGAAAATGAACTGCAGGTCATCCTTGATTAGGTAAAAATTAGTTAATATTGACCAATTTTGACCAAGTCAAGGTTGACTGGCAGTAATTTTTTTGCTGTTACGAAAAAATTTGTAACGGTTGTAAGCTGTTTCAAACTGCCACGTAGTAACGGCTTATGCATGTTACTAATGTGCCACGTAGTAACAGCTCGGGGATGTTACGACCACGTTGTTACAAAAAAATTTGTAACGGCCCTGAGCTGTTACCACGTGTCAAATTTGTAACGGCCATCAACTGTTACTAGAGCCGTTACAACCAAAATTCGTAACGGCCTCATTGTCGTTACAAAAAAAATGTAACACCCACTTTTGCAACAGGCAAGAGCCGTTACAACCCGTTTTAGTAACGGCTCTGTTCTGTTACGAATCCGAAAATTTGGTGTAGTGTAAGAAGATCAATTCATGATTAAATCAATATTAGGTTCTTCTTTTATGTTTAATTTAAGTTTTTTACTTTATAATAAGTTGTTTTGTCTTGTGATTTGGACAGAATTTAAGCAAAGGAAACCAAAAGGAGAAGGTTAACAACGTGCTCTTGTGCAATCAAGCTAGGGTTTAATCTGTGGTTTGCTTTGTAAGATCATTACTTCAGCTGGTTTAGTAAATATGATGTCTTTTCTGTTTGATAAATATGGGTTTTGTTAGTATGTTACTAGATTAGGGTTCCTGTTTTGGATCTGTATGTTGTTACAGTTTTGATAAAAATGGGGTTTTTGAGTTGCATTAGTTTCTTTTAGTGTTGCATCAGTTATAACAATCATTTAGTTCACCGCTTTCCTATTGTTTCGTGGTTGACAAATTCACCATTTTTCGTATGTTTTCTGATTGGTAGGAAATTGAAGAGAAAAAGCTCGTGATGAAGATGGCCGACCTCTGTGAGTCTCCAAGCTAATCCAAATAGAAACAAAGTGTGATTTTGATGTGTTTTTTTGTTACAATTTTGAAATTTTGTGATTGTTGATACAGGACATCGATATGGCAAAGTATGCATTGGCATTAACGGGTCATTTGGATTGGCAAAAAGCTCATGCTTTTGAACATTCCATGGGTAAGTAAAGCCTTTTCCATCCTATTTCAGTTTGCTAGCTTGATTTTTGGGCGTCTAGTATAAGGGATTCTTCTTAAACTTGTCTCGTTGTATGTTTTCGTCAGTGTCCATGATAGCGTATTTGAGGTATGCTTGGTATATTCTCACAAGTTTTTTCTTTCGTCAGTCCATAGGTTTTGCCCATGTTTTCTGATTTACTCCCATTGGAGTGTAGGCAATTGGCTTACTAATTGGGATGGAAGATATATGTGTACCCAAGCAAGCCGAGTATCTGTCGTCACTGCTTATCCCTCTATGCAATCAGGTAAGGGATGAATCCTTTCCTAAGGAAAGTTATTAGATGGGCAGGGGAAGACATTTCTGTTAGTTGGAAAATCCATGTTCACTGCTCTTACATGCATGGAGTAACATTCACTCTCGTCTAGTTAATTTAGATAATGATGTTCTACTTTCTAGTCTAATTTCCCTTTTATTCAGGTCCAGGAGCTACTTTTAAAATGCCAACGTACAAAATCAAGAAGAATCTTATGCTAAAATTGCTAATATACATCAATTAATCATGGCAATTAATGCACTGAGCAAGGTATTCTTGTTGAGTCCACTAATTTGTATACTCTCGGTTTATTTTTGTTAGGTCCAATTCATGTTTGCTCTCTTTACTTTATATAATTTTTCTCACCCAAGATAAATATGGTTTCTTTAGGTCTTCAACAAATGTCTTGTCACTGCTAGTCGCCATGAAATTGGTAGTATGTTCAAACAGTTTGGTGGTTTTAAGCTGTTTTTGAATTTATTATCTGGAAGAATATGTGTATTTCAGCACATCTCATTGCAAGTTTTCATGAATGGGGGATCCTCTGTAACTCACCATCATTGGAGACTATGATTCTTCTCTTCCAATTATCAGTATTTACTTTATTAGGAAATTGATCCTAAAATATAGTTGTTATGTGCACCAACATCCGCATGAACATTTCCATATGTAAGGTCTTATGTGTCACCATAAGATTAAGCTAATGTGGACTTGCATTTCCTTGTACTACTATTTTCGTATCAAACATGTTGTTGTTGCGTTAGTTTGGTGACATGTCTGAATTTTTACTCTGGTTTTTCTTTGTGGAAGACTTTGGATTTTCTCCTTCAAATTTTTGTGGTGTTTCCTAAAGTTGATCCTATACGGAGTAAAGTAATACACTATCTTTAGCTGATCTTAAATAATAGGTTCAAACTCAAAATAGAAAACTGAAAGGAAAGAATTATCTATGTAGCATGATTTTTGGATCAAAATGAAAAAAGAACTTGTAGTCCGGATTGTAACCCTGAGTTTGAGCTAGGCCTCCTGTTATGTTTAGGAAGCCGTGACATGGTACTGATTTCGGTAATATGCAGGTCACGTCATCTATTCACCGGATGGTAGAGCTTTAGGAGCAGCTGTGTTAGAGCATAGCTCGGTTGAACCCACCAAGCATTGGTATGTCAAGTTTGGTTGTCATATTTTAGTGAACCAAAACTCATTTAATGAGTCGCTTGATTATTTACTAGAGTCAACTTCGTATAGGTTTACTGGAAAGTTATTAGGATATGAGACTTACAAGTATTACGTGAAGACTTGAAGAATGTGAAAAGTAAAGAGCTACATCGAGGACATCATCCTCTTGAGGTTAGTAATATTTGACTTGAACTGTTTCATTCTTAACGTATCTTTCAAGTCGGGCATATTGAAAACATAAATGCGATGATGTGAATGATTATACTCTAGTTAGACATAGTATTAAGGAATTACAATACGAAGTATAACGTCTATCTTTTGAACTTCGTATATAAGACATCGACATAATCGTATGAATGTTATTGTGATTATGTGTATGGGTATGGGTGAAGATTTCGTCCAAGGAAACAATATTTTACATCTGTTTAAAGGAAGTAAAATTCATAAACTTGTTTTATGAATCGAAATGGAAATCACTAGGCTTATTGGTATTGTTATTCATTGCAAATCTTTGGATTACCAATATGTGTGTTTAGTATAACCGTTTATAACTTGTTTATGTATCTTGGTAAAACTATTCACAAGGCCTGACTTTTGTATTGGTATGACTTTTATTAGTGAAACCGATCTTAAGTAATCACCTGAGATGGTATGATCGATATGTTGTAATTGGTATGACCAACTCTAGACATTAGGGAACCGATCCTAGTAAGAGGTGCAATTGATCACAAGTGTGTGGAATCGATCCTGGTAAGAGGTGCAACAAGTCTTAGTTATTGGTAACCGATCCTATGACTTGTGCAACCAAATACAAGTTAAATACCATAAATATGTAGTAACCGATCCTAGTACCTAGTCAACCAAATTTTAGAAAGCTAGTGTGACCGTTCCTAGTACCCACATGGAGGTAGAACCGAAACTTGTTTTGGTAGAACCGTGAAACCCATTAATGGTGATTTGATAGGATAATCAATCACATAGTTCTTGGAAGTCAGATGAACCAATTCTAAACTTGTTTGGAAGTGTGGAAAATCGGTTCCAAGATTGTAAATATGAAAAAGGATTTACAAAGTAAAGATGTCGACATACTTTGAACATGTACAATAACTCTTATCTTTTATTGTTCAAATATATTCCTTAATAGCTAAAGGAGAATCTCGGATCGAAATAAATTGAGAATCTTTTAATTAAGGTTTTTAGTTTTATATGCTTTTAATTTTCAGCAATTAAAATGCATATCTTTAGAAAATAAAAATTGGTAATGTGCATTTACTAATTGGAGATTTTCTACTGAGATTTCGGTCAATATTTGGACAAAGAATTTCCAGGAATTATGGAAACCGAATTTGGAAATATATTGCATATCTTGAGAATATTTTCGGTTTTGGAAATTCCTTGGTGTCCAAACTTCCTTGGTCTATAAATATTGAAGTTTGCATTTCGAGCAAACTAATCCTCAGAGCCAGCAAAACTACCTTGTTGTGTTGTTACTGGTAGAGTCGTCTATTTGGAGAGGAAAGTACCCTAATTAGGCGAAATCTCTTACGACCGCTCGTTTTAAAGACTTCTTTGGGATTGGGAAGCTCTACGAGTATTGTTGGTGGGAAACTAGATAATTCCAGTTTATTATTAGTTTTCGATTGATTTGATTGACTAACGGTTGTTGAACTTTGATTGCACCTAGTTTGTTTATGCTTGAGAATCTTCTCTTCTGATATAAGATTCACTCAAACTAGATCGAAGTTTCGACGGGGATCTTTAGACTATTTGTAGATCTTAAGACGTCTTGTGATAATCCATTGTTAACAGACTCCGTTCTATGTGTGATTGATCAAAAGAGATTCAAGTTGATTGTGTGCAGGTGTTTATTGAAGATTTAAGAAGATTTGAAGACAAAGAAGATTTATAATTTGAGTTCATAATCTTTGGTGTGCACAAAACTTGATCGGCTGGGGATCCAACTATAATCGGTTTATCTTTGTGATAACCTTGATTGATTAGTTAAGTAGATCGGCATCAATACAATTCTTTGTGATTAAAAGTATCGATTGCATAGTCTAAACAATTACTTTGGTAGTTGTTGATAGATTGATCTAAGAACCTGACAAAGGAGTTTATTGGGATAAACGGAAGAGCCTTTTGTCAAACTCATATCACGTTGTTTGAAAAGAGTTGTTACCGAACATATATTTTGTTCCTTTATTGTTTGGAATACGAACCAAAGGAATTGTTCCAAGTGCATGACTTATTACAAGTTGGAGGCGCAGGGATACAGACGGAACTAGGTGAACTATAGATTTAGTTGCTTGGTCTCAACTATACGAAGTTGGTTTAGATTTTGTATATCGGCTTAATCCCGAGAGTATTCAATTCTGGACAAGATCTCGGGGTTTTTCTGCATTTTCGGTTTCCTCGTTAACAAAATCTTGTTGTGTCTTTTACTTTTCTATTTCCGCAATTATAATTGTTTTTATTATAATTAGAAGTACAATACACAAACGTTAATTCCTATTTACTTGATAGCAATCCTATTGTGTTTGGTTAAGTCCGAACCTATTATCAAGTAAACATACTTCGTTGTTGTATTGTCTTGATCTTGTATCCATAGTCAATCACGCAAGTTATCTTTTTTTCGTATTGTCTCGATCTCGTATCCATAGACGATCACACGAAGTGTGAACCGATTATTTGTATTGTCTCGAATCAGTCCATAGACAATCACTTTCGGAGAAAGGACTTATAGGTGGAAAAGTTTTAGATTGAGGTATATTTGGGTACCCTCGTCTTTTCAATTGGTATCAGAGCAGGCAAACACGAAAATATCTAACAATTTGTGTTTTGTGCGATCCAACCTATAAGCAATGAATTCGAGTTCTCATGAATCGACTTCAATTAACGTAATGCCAAGATTAGATGACTCAAAATTGTTTGAAGAAATGTCAAATAATGAAATTATTGAGTCTTTTCGGTCCAAAGAAATTTGGATATTTGACGAATGTCGTCTATATCTTAGTCTCACTGAAGATGCCTCTTGCAAAATCACCAGAAAAATGTCAGAATTTGCTGAAATGGAAAAAACAGCTCTCTGATCTGACAAATGAGATTAGGATATATGAACAAAAGGAAGATGAATCTTTATCTAAAACACTCAAGATCCTTGAAGATAGTAACGGGGTTCAGAATGAGGTTGATGAGTTTCTCAAAGAGCTAGACTACTCAAAAGAAACCAATAATTCTAAAGGAAATCTGCTCATTCATGAGTATTTGATGAATCATACCTCTGAAGCAATTGATGACTATCAAGAAGACATTCTCTATAACTCTTCAGAAGAATTAATTCTTGAAGATCATAATGTCTCCAATATAAATTGCGAGCCTGCTAAAACTGGTTTTGACTTGTCAAAAACAGATGATGTAATATTGACTGAAAATTTCGTGTCAATACCCAATGTGAGAAAAACATCAAGACTTGAACAATTTATTATTTGTCAAAAGACCTATGATTGGGTGCCCTCAGCCAATTTTCGGTGCTATTGATTCGGAATTATATGGATCCGGATCCATATTCGAATTCAAGACAATCTTGGTGATAAAAACAAAGAAGGATGGGTCTTTCTCTTTCTCTACCTTATTCGGTTTCAAAGAAACCCCAACAGTGCACAAGGTTTCGAAATTTCTCATCTTGCAATCCTTGCATGTTAGATTCAAGAAGAAAAACTTGTATCAATCGATCCTAGAATTCAAAAGGAACAAAGGGTTGCACTTATTTCACTCCAACTTGTCTCAAGCAAGGAGATTCATCTCTCAACAAGCTCTACCGATTGTAAGTGGTTCTTCACTCTTCTTGTTGATTCAATGGATAATAGAACTAGGGGTAGTAGAAATTTTGTTAGAGGAGAAGGCTCAAATAGAAATTCGATGCTCTACTCTACCATGGACATAAATTATGGAAACATGCCTAGTCTCACTTGTGATGTTGCTTCTCAAAATTATTTTGTGAATGATGAATGTTTTAAGAAATTTAGTTCAATCAAGGAACCCATTATGGAGATGATTTTTGTCAAAGTTTCGGATAGAAAATATATGAATTTTGTAAAAAATCGCGAATGGGGTATTATCCATGAAAGCTCATTCAAGGCTACTCCGGACCTTGTAAAGCTTTTCTATGCTAACATGCATGAGATGAATTTTGAGGGATGTACTTTTCGTACTCTGATTGGTACAAGATCATTTGAGGTCAACAAACAAGTGATTTCGGAATTGATTCTTTATCCGTTTTTGAACACCTTCTTACCATGTTCGGATGAAAGATTTAGAGTTGACAACAATACAATCTCTTCGGTAATTGGTGGAGCATGGTCAGGTAATTCGTTCCTTCTTCACAATGTTGAATTTCATCTCAAAGTATTTGGAAAACTAGCTTCTGCAAATCAGTGTCCTAGCAATATGCATAAGTCCAGATGGACTAGAGATGTTGCTAAATTTGTGTATCATATTATCATAGGAATCAAAAACTTTGATTTTTGTGGTCTAATGATCAGACAAATGATTACAATTCGAAGAGGTGAAATAAGAACTCCTGGCTTTGCTTGTTTAATTACAAGAATATGCAGCTCCTTTGGAATTGTTTGGCCTAATGCTAGGAAAAAGATTCCAAAGAAATTATGAGAAGGAATCCTCAACAAAATGAGAGGACAAGTCTTCAATGCACCTCCTCCTTTAAGAGTTGAAGGAGACCCACAAACTCTCAAGAAAAGACTACATAGGAAGAACAACTACGTTGTAGAACTGATTGATCATGCCACAAACATCTATCCAGATCTTACTGAAGCCTGGAGTGGCATTTCAAACAAGTATCAAGATTCTTCGTCAGAAGAAGACACTGACTTGGATATCTCGGATTAGCTTCTACAACTGTTATTTTATAATATGTATATTACTATAGGTTTGTCTGGTAAACTATCTTTAATGCTTTTTGCTTGAACCTTTGTGTAATAGTGAGATGCTTTATACTTTCAATGCAGTTTATCCGTACTCCTTTTGGTTTATTTTACCATTGAAGATTATTTCTATGTGCTTATGGGATGTTTGATTTCGGTTTTCATAACCTTAATATTCAATCTCATGATGTGTGAACCTTATGGTTTGGGTGACTTTTTGGTTTAGCGGGATTAAGTTCTAGCCCATGTTGGTAGGCTTTATCAAAGGATCATAAGGGGTTCTGATTGAAACTCATGTGTGAAAAAGTCACAATATGGTGAATCATTTTGGTTTAGCATAAAAGCATATGTGTTTCGGGTTTTCAACTTTTGCTTTTTGCATTGGTTAAAACCGATTCAACCTTTCTCTGGTAAAGGTTGTTGTTGTTGTTGTTTTTTTGTATTGCGAGAGGATGACAACAAGATGATATTCCCCCCGGAAAGATATAAAGAAAAGGAGAAGAGGATGCGGAACTTGAGGCAATGAATTTGTTAGTCAATCGTTTTCCTGTTTAAGAAAAGCCTGATTTTATTGCATATATTTATTGCTTTTGCTTAACAAAATTTCGGTACAATTGATGTTTATTCCATTATTTGTGTATGGATGTGTGTGTGATTCAATTGACTCCGGTTAAGAAAAACTATTGTTATCTTGCTTTATTGTTTGGTATCAATTGTTTAGGCTTACGAAATTACGGTGCAATTGCGGTGCTTTAATGTCTGTGTTGTATCAATTGCTTCCGGTTGAGATAAATAATTATGCAAGTTGATTTATTTGGTTTGTATGAATTATTTATGGCTTAACAAAAGGTTTTCGGGATGAATTGTTTAGTCCAATTTGATTCCCGATAACAGAAACTAAGTTAATTCTGATCTTAGTTAGACTTATCAAAGTGGAGGTTTCAGTTATTCAAGTCTAGTCGAATGCCTTAACAAGAAATGCTAGTTAACTAACCTAGTATTTGTCTTGTTTAAAAGTGAAAGGTTTAAGTTATTATTTGAATAATTAGAACCTGATGAGAAAAATAAAGTTAATTCTGATCTTTATTTTGATCTTATCGAACAAGCGATTGTACTAAGGTGCTTAGTCGATTTTTGATTTGCTAAACTATTAAGTAAAATTGATTCGGGCAATTGTTTCCTTGGTAACATATCAAAACAAAATTACTTTGTAGTTTCGGTTTTGATATTGGTTATCTAAAATGGTGTGTGGAACCCTCATGCTTAACTCTTATAGGTTGCAAGTCTTTTGAGATTTGTAAGATCCTTTCGGTTTGTCTTTTATTTGCTCGTACCTTTGTCATTTTGTGACAAAAAGGGGGAGAAATATATGGAGTAAACAAGTGATTTGGTATCACTAAGGAAAGGACAATGGTGCTTAAATGTTATATCTAACGAAAGAGTAAAGCATAGACTAAGGGGGAGTAACATATCATATTGATACTTGTAGTTACATGGACTACAAAGGGAATAACAAAGACGTGCGGATTGAAAATCTACCTATCTTACCTTTAGGGGGAGTATTAGGTTTGTTATTATAATGTCAACAGCGGCATTTGTGGATTGAATGTATACAAGTTATTGTGTTGTTGAATTTGGGAATCAAGCGTATGTATAATAAATTCTTGTAATTTGTTTATCCATATGATGTAAGAGTTTTGTCACTAAAATTGACAAAGGGGGGGATTGTTAGAGCATAGCTCGGTTGAACCCACCAAGCGTTGGTATGTCAAGTTTGGTTGTCATATTTTAGTGAACCAAAACTCATTTAAAGAGTCGCTTGATTATTTACTAGAGTCAACTTCGTATAGGTTTACTAGAAAGTTATTAGGATATGAGACTTACAAGTATTACGTGAAGACTTGAAGAATGTGAAGAAGTAAAAAGCTACATCGACGACATCATCCTCTTGAGGTTAGTAATATTTGACTTGAATTGTTTCATTCCTAACGTATCTTTCAAGTCGTGCACATTGAAAACATAACTGCGAAGCTGTGAATGATTATACTCTAGTTAGACATAGTAATAAGGAATTACAATACGAAGTATAACGTCTATCTTTTGAACTTCGTATATAAGACATCGACATAATCGTATGAATGATATTGTGATTATGTGCATGGGTATGGGTGAAGATTTCGTCCTAGGAAACAATGTTTTACATTTGCTTAAAGGAAGTACAATTCATAAACTTGTTTTATGAATCAAAAGGGAAATCGCTAGGCTTATTGGTATTGTTATTCATTGCGAATCTTTGGATTACCAATATGTGTGTTTAGTATAACCGCTCATAACTTGTTTATGTATCTTGGTAAAACTATTCACTAGGCCTGACTTTTGTATTGGTATGACTTTTATTAATGAAACCGATCTTAAGTAATCACCTGAGATGGTATGATCGATATGTTGTAATTGGTATGACCAACTCTAGACATTGGGGAACCGATCCTAGTAAGAGGTGAAACCGATCACAAGTGTGTGGAATCGATCCTTGTAAGAGGTGCAACAAGTCTTAGTTATTGGTAACCGATCCTTTGACTTGTGCAACCAAATACAAGTTAAATACCATAAATATGTGGTAACCGATCCTAGTACCTAGTCAACCAAATTTTGGAAATCTAGTGTGACCGATCCTAGTACCCACATGGAGGTAGAACCGAAACTTGTTTTGGTAGAACCGTGAAACCCATTAATGGTGATTTGATAGGATAATCAATCACATAGTTCTTGGAAGTCAGATGAACCAATTCTAAACTTGTTTGGAAGTGTGGAAAATCGGTTCCAAGATTGTAAATATGAAAAAGGATTTACAAAGTAAAGATGTCGACATACTTTGAACATGTGTAGTAACTCTTATCTTTTATTGTTCAAAGATATTCCTTAATAGGTAAAGGAGAATCCCGAATCGAAATAAATTGAGAATCTTTTAATTAAGGTTTTTAGTTTTATATGCTTTTAATTTCCAGCAATTAAAATGCATGTCATTAGAAAATAAAAATTGGTAATGTGCGTTTACTAATTGGAGATTTTCTACTGAGATTTCGGTCAATATTTGGACAAAGCATTTCCAGGAATTATGGAAACGAATTTGGAAATATATTGCATATCTTGAGAATATTTTCGGTTTTGGAAATTCCTTGGTGTTCAAACTACCTTGTTGTGTCGTTATTGGTGGAGCCATCTATTCGGAGAGGAAAGCACCCTAATTAGGCGAAATCTCTTACGACCGCTCGTTTTAAAGACTTCTTTGGGATTGGGAAGCTCTACGAGTACCGTTGGTGGGAAACTAGATAATTGCAGTTTATTATTAATTTTCGATTGATTTGATTGACTAACGGTTGTTGAACTTTGATTGCACTTAGTTTGTTTATGCTTGAGAATCTTCTCTTCTGATATAAGATTCACTCAAACTAGATCGAAGTTTCGACGGGGATCTTTAGACTGTTTGTAGATCTAAAGACGTCTTGTGATAATCCATTGTTAACAGACTCCGTTCTATGTGTGATTGATCACAAGAGATTCAAGTTGATTGTGTGCAGGTGTTTATTGAAAATTTAAGAAGATTTGAAGACAAAGAAGATTTCTGATTTGAGTTCATAATCTTTGGTGTGCACAAAACTTGATCGTCTGGGGATCCAACTATAATCGGTTTATCTTTGTGATAACCTTGATTGATTAGTTGAGTAGATCTGCATCAATACAATTCTTTGTGATTAAAAGTATCGATTACATAGCCTAAAAAATTACTTTGGTAGTTGTTGATAGATTAATCTAAGAATCTGACAAAGGAGTTTATTGGGATAAACGGAAGAGCCTTTTGTCAAACTCATATCATGTTGTTTGAAAAGAGTTGTTACCGAACAGATTTGTTGTTCCTTTATTGTTTGGAATACGAACCAAAGGAATTGTTCCAAGTGCGTGACTTATTACAAGTTGGAGGCGCAGGGATACAGACGGAACTAGGTGAACTATAGATTTAGTTGCTTGGTCTCAACTATACGAAGTTGGTTTAGATTTTGTATAGCGGCTTAATCCCGAGAGTATTCAATTCGGACAAGGTCCCAGGGTTTTTTCTTCATTTGCGGTTTCCTCGTTAACAAAATCTTGCTGTGTCTTTTACTTTTCTATTTCCGCAATTATAATTGTTTTTATTATAATTAGAAGTAAAATACACAAAAGTTAATTCCTATTTACTTGATAGCAATCCTATTGTGTTTGGTTAAGTCCGAACCTATTATCAAGTAAACATACTTCGTTGTTTTATCGTCTCGATCTTTTATCCATAGTCAATCACGCAAGTTGTCTTGTTGTCGTATTGTCTCGTTCTCGTATCCATAGACGATCATATGAAGTGTGAACCGATCAGTTGTATTGTCTCGACTCAGTCCATAGACAATCACTTTCGGAGAAAGGACTTATAGGTGGAAAAGTTTTAGATTGAGGTATATTTGGGTACCCTCGTCTTTTCAAGCTGTCTTTCCCTTCACTGCGATGGTACCACCTGAAAGGCTAGTGTACCTAATCAGAATAAGCTTGTAATGTTCGCAGCTAGTCATTTATCTTGTCAAAAGTTATTCTCTGCAAAAAGATGTAGTGGTACGGTGCACTGCGGCAAAGCCATCTAGTTTAGTTTGGTAAATGAGCAGTGTCTCCCTGAGTGAATACTTACTATCCATTGCACTCTGTTTTTGGAAAGCAAAAACTCCTAAACGAAGGAAATCCATTGATTTGGGCATTCCCTACACAGAGGTAGGTGAACATGGTTCTTTAAGTTCATACTTTTAACAAGATAAGTTTGTTGCAAAATTTCTGAACAAGTTCAAACATGATTTATATTTCAAAACATAGTTTCAAGTAATTATTTAAAAATGTTGAATTACGATGTATGTTGAGACTCTCAATTGCAGCTAACCGAAATGGTACTCATCCTTACTGGTTTATTTGGATTATTAGTTACATGGTGTGGTGCCATATCTGCAAAAATGGTAGAGGCTCTTTACAATATGCCCAAGGTAAGATTGATCCTTCACCCTAACTTGAGTGTAGCCTGGTATTCTTCAATATTTTTTTTCAGTAGATTTTAGCTTTCATGAATTGCTTAAAGTGTCCTTGTACTAAATTCTACAAAGAAGATCTATCACTTGTTTTATTGTTCGAATGTGAACTCCGTTTCCTCATTTTAGTGTCTGTAAGTTCTTTTTCAGCCCGTCCTCTTTAATTGAAGACTAAACCATGTTGTTCAACATTATTAGGGATAAACTTAGTTTTTTGCCCAAGTACCTAAGCAAACATTTATTGTCAAAATACTTACTTACAATTAAATTCTTATTCCATTGTTAATCCTTCTCTACTATGTTGACAGTTACATGTACATTATTAGCAAAAGGATCATAAGTGTAATTTGTACATATAAAAGATTTACTGACAGTTTCCTGCTTATATTATCGTTTCATAGGACAGAACTGCTAATTTGATGGTATTATATCTTGCATATGTTCAATCTCACAATTTTGTCAATTTTGCAAATGAGAAACTGCAACAATATTTCAATCAGGTACCTGATCTAGAGAAGTTTGGCTTAGTCGTTGATTGCATGGTTCATACCCTTCTTTAATTTTTAAAGTTCAATGTATTTTCACTACACCGTCTTTAAAATAGAGCAGGAATAGGACACAGTTTTCAATTTTTCGAAAGTTCACATATTTTCTTCACAAGTTGAATTGTTTATGTATAAGTATTATGTTGTTATTGTTTTGAATTCATTTTGTTTGAATTTTTTGCAGGTGGAATTGAAGTTTGACCATATAAATGGTAATGGATGCGGCTATGGACCTCCCTACGAGTGTCAACTGGCAAGTCTGGTGACTAAGGATCTCAATTGGTGAAGTTTGTGGATTGTCTCTTAAGACTTCTATCATATTTCAATTTCTTCATGAGTTATGGACTGGATGTTTTACATATGCAAAGTAGTTGCAGTTCATATGTTTTCTTTAAATTATAATTTGAGTGGATACTTGTATGTGTAGTTGTAGGTGATGCTGGTCTCGAATATATTCCTCATCTCTTTTCTCTTTTTTACTGTTAATTGTTGTAGTCTTGTTTTTTTTGTGTTTGCAGCTTAGGGCTGGAGTGATGGACCTGATTTGAGCCAGTTTGTCAGAAGATGAAGGTATAAATGGGGAAGTCTTACCTTCAACTTAGTGTTGAAACTTCATGATTGTAAATCGTGTAACATGAATATAGGTTAAGGTCTTCCAACTTAATATTAGAAGTTTTCCGGACTTGGAACTCGAAGTATTTTAGATAGGTGAAATTGTAAATGTGTACACTTTTCTATACAAATTTAGTTTTCAAGTCATTATCTATTTAATTTTGTTAAATTCAGTTTTGAGTCATTATTAATGATTCAGCTTTTAGTGTTGATTCAGTTGAATCAGCCTTGGATTCAGCTGAACCAATAATCTTTTTTTTTTTATTAAATATCATCAATAAAAACTACCGTGTCTATCAGTATTTACCGATAGACTGTCAACGGAAGTGGTTTTTTTAAAGAATTCAACCTTTGCCAGACACAGTCGTTTTGGAAAAAAGCACTTCCAGATTCCAACTGATGAACACAGTCGTTTTTAAAGATATTACTTCTTGTCTTGGCAGTGGTTTAACTTCCATTTTCCACTAGTGTATCTATTCAATAGACTTTTCTGTGTGATACAGATTTGTTTATCAAGTCTTCGACTTTGGGTCGTAGCAACTCTTAGTTGTGGGTGAGATCATCTAAGAGAATCAAGTGCGCAGAATCCGGCATGGTTCTAGAGGCGTAAGGAACGCAACTGTACCTTGATCAGTGTGAGATTGGTTAGGGCTCAACTACATTCTAGTCCGAAGTTAACTTGTAGTAGGCTAGTGTTTGTAGCGGCTTAATACAGTGTGGTGTTCAATCTGGACTAGGTCCCGGGGTTTTTCTGCATTTGCGGTTTCCTCGTTAACAAAATTTCTGGTGTTTGTGTTATTTATTTTTTGCATTATATTTTCTATATAATTGAAATATCACAGGTTATGCGTAGTTCAATCAATTAGATAATCCAACCTTTGATTGTTGATATAAATTGATTGACACTTGAACATTGGTCTTTGGTACCGTTCAAGTTGTTTCACATAATAATCCGACTCGCGGATTTCTATCTGTTTGATTTGTTGATTACATTGTGAAACAGAGATACAACTCTTGGATATATTTCTTGATTGAGCTCGCTTTATTAGTTGGTGCTCTCAAAATTATATTGGAGTTTTTCCATATAGATTGCCTAAACGAAATATTGGGTGAGGTTGTTAGACCCACGCTTTTTCAATTGGTATCAGAGCAGGCAAATACGTTTAAGACCTCATAAGTCTGTGTTTGTAGCAATATGACTCTATGGAAAGTAGTGTTATCTCAGACAATGCAACACCAGTTCATAAACATTGTGACTTGGTTCAAAGCCTTATATCTCCTGAGAAAACTCTCACGTCTTCTTCATTGTCTGAAACTGTGGACAATTGGGAAAAACGCCTAGATGAACAGTTGGATGATCTTTCAGATGAAAGTGATTCAGATGAGGGACAAGATGTTGATGAGGAAGTCTCTCAATATATCAAGCTTTTCGACCATCTTATAAAGAAAAAGAAGTGAACAACTTGCTTGACTGAATTTCTGACTCCTCTATGTCAAGAAAACAGGAAATTGAGAAAACTCTTTAAGGGATATGATTGTGGTCATAAACTCTTACAATCTCTTCTTAAAGATCGTGAAGAAGATGTGCGTTCAAAAAACTCTGAATGTGATAATCTTCGTCGAAATTTCTTTGTGATGAAAGAAAGACTTGCAGAAACTGAAGCAAGATATAACTCTCAACAAAATGTTTGAATGACAGAGAAATCGGGTTTCTTGCCAGAGAAAAACAATTGGAGGCTGATCTAATTGCTGCTCTTGATAAGGTAAAATCACTGGAAGAGAATTTGAAAAGATTTAATACTAGCTCTACAAAATTATCCACTATGCTGGGAGCATGTAAAGAACATCGTGATACACGTGGTCTGGGCTATAAAGGAATAGACGCTCCAAGTGCTAGTAAGATCAATTTTGTCAGTGATAATGATAAATTTCTAAGTGAAAATTTCACTGACATCAAAAGTGAAAAACTACCTTCAGCAGCTGATGTTCCTAAGAACAAAGATTGTCAAACTTCAAAAACAGCTCATATGAGAACAGTCAAAAACATTCCCTTCAACTGTTATTATTGCGGAAACAAAGGTCACCTTGAAAGGAGATTTCGTTTTCGGCTGCGGAATGAAAAACTTCATAACATTCTTGTTTGGATGTCTAAACAAGTAATCAAACATGCTTCTCATTATGCTGGTGTTAAAGGTCTGGTCTGCAATCAAGAAAAGTGTTGTGATGAGCTAGTTCTTGGTTGTATATATGACACAAAATCTGTTTACAATTGTAAAGGGAAGAATGTTATATCGACAAATGATCCTTTAGATTGCTCGGTGAAAAGAAAAATTCATCGAAGGAAGAAGAAAAGTTCAAACTCCTTGCCTCATTGAAGAAAGTCTTAAATCTAAAATGTCTGCTCCCGAATACATTCACATCAATAATCGTGTCTCGGAGCTCAAGACCAGTATAAATAGACTCGAACGCAGTATTAAGAAGGCGAGAAAAGCTGCTGCATCAGGTAATACTTGTTCTCTTCTTATTAATTCCCTTAAAAAATCTTGTGATTCTTCTGTTATCAATCAAAAAATAAAAAGGGAAAATGTCAACAATGTTGATGAGTTGAATGCTTGTCAAACTATAATTTGACTGCTTGCGGATAAGCATCCTCTTTGAGACCGAGTGAGGATGCTCATAATTCTCAAGAAGCTCTTCTTCTTGGCATAGTGGTCTCTGTTGTATCTGTTTTTTTTAGTTAAAAAATAAACTGATCATCTTACTGTTGAGCCTTGCTCCGGTTAATTATTACTTTCGTAATATATTTGATCAGTAACTCTTAAGAAATTTCTCTTTGTTGCTCACCTTGAACACCCTCCTCTTTTTTACTAATAACAGTTGATTTGTTGTCTTTAAACAATTATCTTATGCTCATTCCTTTTAAGCTAAGATTTTCTGTCAATATGTTTAGAATTTGGCTTTGATTTTTATCAAAACTATTTCTAAATTAGGCTCCATGGTTCTCTTGGTTTTGAACCTGGTTCATAACCATGAGTGTATGAGCACCTGACCCATTACCGAACGTAAACGAGTTACCCTAGGGCTTTCTATGGAAATCTCATATATATATATATATATCATGAACTCTTCCTCTGATATATATACTCATTCGGTAACGTCAAGAACTCTCCCGTGATTTTATGGTGTGCACAATGGATGGATGCAAAAAGGAAGACAATGTTGAAGGCAGCAAAATTATTGAGTTTCACGAAAAACCTGTCTCCATAACCTGCTTTCATGCAGTTGATCATGAAAAAGATCTGCCAGTTCAGATGTCATCTCAATTGGTGGGGAATCTTCTTCGAGATTTTGGAGTTGTTCGTGAACAACTTGAAATTGCAACAAAGAATCTTGAATTTCTGAAAACCGAACTGAAGAAAGCAACTGATGAACTTGCTTGTGTTCGATTTTTTGTTGTTGATTATGTCTGAAGACCTCCAGCTTTGTTTTTCTTAGGAGTTATATTTTGTTTTGTCGAGGAAACTTCTTATGAGAATTTATTCTTGTGTTTTAAGAAGGATAACTAGGGTTTGGAATAGCAATTATTGTGAGTACACATAGCTATTGCCAACGATTTTCATCTTGCAATGTTTTAGATTTATTTATTTAAATTCTAAAGTTTATTTGAAAGATGATTTTGCAGTATTAATCTTTATGGTTTTATATATTGCAATTTTTTTTATGGGATGTATGTGTTTGCGTCCGTGAACGATGATTGTCCCATATACGTCAAAAGTTAAGTCTATTATATGTCTTTATGCAAATATTGATGGAAAATAGAATGAACTTTTGATGACAAATATTAAGTCTATGATATCATTATGCAAATATTGATGAAAAATAGAATGAATCTTCGAATATTCCGCAGTATTGATCTTTCCCTGATCCACTTTATGTGAAAGTACTGTGTGGCTCCATAAGTTCTCTTATGTTGAGCATTTCTGATTAAATTAATCATAGGTTCCCTTGTGGTTAATTTAATTGAGTTTTCTGGATACAAATTCATGTTTCATGTAATTTGTTAATATCCAAAGAAATCCTTATTTTCTTGTAAAAGTAAAGGTCGCTCTTGTTGTTCCTTTGGGAATGACATTTTATGGGGGAGAGTTCTTAATTGAACTTGTGCTTAATTGCCAAATCTTTGTGGGGAGTGTGGCTGTGGAATATTGTAGGGGTTATCTTGTATCTTTATTAACTCCTTGATGAATACACTAAGTTTTGACTATGTGAAATTATCGAAACAAAGTTGATATGTGTTTCTCTTTTAGTCATGAAGTATCTCTATGAGAATTTCATTATGATCCCGCTAGTTTTCGTACCTTTGCCAATTTATATTGACAAAAGGGGGGAATTATTGTGTAGTTCACACTACAAATACATATGGCTTACGGATCATTATGCAAGGGGGAGTGGTTTTCATTGTGAGATGAAGTATTGACTAAGGGGGAGCGATACATATCACCATAGTATTGTTGTCAAAGTTGTGATACAATTGTACTTTGATGCAGTGTAATAATACTATGACAATGTATAACAATGATTGAGAACATTTGATGCAGTGTATAGCTACGGATCTTCACCAACTATGATACTGAGTTGAACACGTTCAGAATCACTGGAGTACTTGGAAGTGACGAAGATTTCGAGTAATGTTGAAGAACCAAGGAGATCAAGCATTTGGATGAGAAGCTACAAAGTTTATTTATTTTGTAATCCATATGTATTGATAGTTTTGTCACTAAATTTGACAAAGGGGGAGATTGTTAGAGCAATGCTCGGTCGAACTTGCAAGCGTTGCTATCTCAAACTTGTTTGACAAGTTTAGTTTCCAATACTATAAGTCTTGATTTCTAGTCTACTTATAGCTAAGTCTCGGATTAGGATAGAATGTGTAGTTGAGCTTTAGACTTCACGGCGTTCATCGAATGAAGACGAAGAACTACTCAAGGAAACTTGTGGAACCTTATCAACAAAAGGTATGTGGAGACTTGAACTCATCTATCACTCAAAAGTCTATCTACTCTATCTCCTATTTGAGACAAAAGTCGTATTGCTATATATACTTCAATTATACACATTTGATATTTCGAGCTGAGTTTATCTCGCTTATCTATTTCTCGAAATATGTGTTGGTAAGCTTTCGCTTTAACCAAGTTCCATCTTTTATTCCTGACGAAAGTCAAAAGATGATCATGTGAAAATCGCCTTGTAACATCTTACATGATTTGTGTGATGCAATCATTTGGTGTAGACACGGAATGTTTCGTATTGATCATTCGATCATTTGAAAATTGCTTTGGAGCTAATAGTTGTGTGAGACATCTATTGTCGTATTATAAGAATGTTTCAATGATTGAAATGAGAGTTTAGAACACGCAATAATGATTGGATATAAACATAGTGTGTGTATTCACATTTGTGTAAGGTCCAAGTCCGGGAACCATAGTATGCGTACATGGTTGGTTAATGGAAGCCCGGGAACTAAGTGGTGTAAGTCCAAGTTCCGGAATTCAACTAAGGTTGGAAGTATGCGTACACGTTCGCGTACCGGCGAAACCAAACTCATTCCGGTTACTTAAGTATGCGTACCCGTTTGTGTACTTGAGTAGGTTATGTTCTAAAATCGGTTTGTTCATGAACTAATACATTTATATATTAAGGAATGCAATCTTTTGCAAACCGTGGCTATAATGTTCATGAAATGATTCGACTGAATCAAAATCGATTTCGCTTCAATTGTGTCTGGTATACTTCTATGAGAATATAAACAATTGAACAACTCTCTAACTAGTTTCATTTGAGTCATTTGAACTAGTTGTGATAAAGATGAATAAGGTTGATATGAAAGTGTTCATATGGATAACCTCGGTTAACTATTGTTGAACCAACTGAGTTTACACGTTTAGGTACGGTTACCTTTATCTAAATGTTGGTACATTTCATTTGTGTATGACAAGCTAAGTTCGATCTAACGGTTGAAATATATTAGCTTGAATCTAATCAGGTTTTCATCTAACGGTGAATATTGAATGCTTTGTTACCAAGGTATCATTGATTGCAAACCCTGATTTGGAGACTATATAAAGGAGAACTCTAGCAACTGGGAAACCTAATCCCCACACCTCCTTTGTGATACTAGTTGCGACTAGAGTCGATTCTCCATTAACCTTAGGTTTTTCTAAAACCTAGTAGGTTAACGACTAAAAGACTTCATTGGGATTGTGAAGCCAGACCCAACTATTTTCTCTGTAGTTGTGTGTTCTGATCTTGCTGTTTTCTATTGTGATTGAGTACTATCTTCTTTAAGATTTGCTCGAGATTGAAAAGTAGTCACAAACATCTTCGTCTCATCGTTTGTGATTCCACAATATCTTGTTTCGTTAATTGATTAAGATTATTGTGAGGTGATTGATATTACTTGGCTGTTCTTCGGGAATATAATTCCGGTTTATCAATTGGTTCCTGTTCACCTTGATTTATCAAAAGACGAAACAAAACTCGTAGGTATATCTGTGGGAGACATATTTATCTATTTAATAGACTTTTCTGTGTGATACAGATTTGTTTATTAAGTCTTCGACTTTGGGTCGTAGCAACTCTTAGTTATGGGTGAGGTCAGCTAAGGGATGATGTATGTGTTTTTAATCGAATAAAGTTATGCTGTGGTGTTTTAATGGAATGATGTATTTTTTTTTTTTTAAACTGTCAGCCACCTAAAACTGACACAATCGGTTATCCGGAACCGGATGGTAAAACTAAAACCGTTGGTTAATGGCACGGTGGTGGTTTGGAAAATCAGAAACCACCACTAATGGTTTCGATTTTAATTTGAAACCGAGCCGAAACCGACCATGAACAACCCTAACCACCATCATTCTGAACATCATAGTGATGCGGTTATGCTTAGAACCGATAACTGGCAGACTAGAGATAGTGAAGTTTAGATAGAGGTTGAAGTTGAACCCGTTTTCGGAAACAAGTCCTCTATCCCGTTCAATTACGAGGTTACCATCTCTTTCCTGGATGTTCCTGTGGTATACTTTTGTCCATGGCAAAATAAAAGAAATTTGTCACCAAGAAGGCAAAAAAAAGTTTCGTACCATGCATCCTGTAAAATGCTTGGAAAATTTGATATCGTAATACATTTTGGGACCACTAGATTAGCATAAAGAGTCTTTTTAAGAACTTTATCACCACATGGAATCCTATCCTAGGAATGATCCCAACCTCAATAATAAATTCTGCCAATTAGTCCATTTTCTTTTCCAGTTTAGATCATAAACTGCAGATCCATATTAATGGTTAACAGTTGATCATTATAGGAACTTGATCACTCACTCCAAACAAACTTTGTATAATGGGTGAAGTACTCTCCCTAATCATCACTTCCACTTGGTTAGTGTGAGACAGGAAATTAGTTGACTAGTCAAACATTAAAGCCAAAAAGAAGAAAAAAAGAGAACTGTTTTTTTGACTGACAAAGGAAGGAGGAACACGAGGTGTAATTTTCTCCCCATACAGGATATACCGGACGGACCCTACTAACTAGTGTCTAGTCTCTCTTGTTCTCTTTTCCCAGCAAAATTCTATCCCTTCAACTATTTTCCTTTTACACCCTCAAGGATGACAACAAATTACAACTATGGGATCATCTTACACAATAGACCGGTCTTTGGTTTCTGGTGAGAAAATGACTGATCAGGTTTCTCAGTAGTCTCTAGTCTGTTACAACTGGTCTACTACCACCTAATCCAATAACATTTTGAAAGAGACAAGATTGTTTTCTGGTTGGTGTATACCATTACATACAATCCTTTGGTGAATCTCGAGAGCTCTAGTACACTACACAGATACTGAGATACAGAGAAACACCAGCAATCAGTGGTCCTGATAAATAAAACAGATTATTACAGTATCAGTATGTATGGAACCCAACAGGCTTGGTGAAGTTTCTGCGAACTCCATATGCCCAGAGATGGATAGATGGTCCATTCAAACCCAAAAAATAAATAAAAAGTAATCAAGATTCTGATTCACCCCCATCACTCAATAATTTCATTTGAAGTTTCTGTTGTTTCGTTCTCTTTCTCTTTTTTCCCCCCTGGAAAAGTAAAACATCTAGGCAGCCTACATTGTTGGCTATAATCTATATATCAGACTTTCCATCAGACTAAAATCTAAGTACGGAATGATTGAGAATTGTCAGAATAATCCCAAGTATATGTGTAGTCCGTAATAAGGTGTTTAGGA
This sequence comes from Papaver armeniacum, assembly GCA_023531295.1. Taxonomy (NCBI): domain Eukaryota; kingdom Viridiplantae; phylum Streptophyta; class Magnoliopsida; order Ranunculales; family Papaveraceae; genus Papaver; species Papaver armeniacum. Next base: position 52,363 of record JAJJWW010003417.1, read on the forward strand.
TTTAAATTCTAATTCGTTACACTTAGAAAGATTTATTTAGATTCAAAATGACAGACCACGTGAAATGGCTCTGGATTTGCTTTTTGCAGTGTCGGTTGATTACACAGTTTTTGTTGAGAATCTTGATTAAATAGCTGATGATGATCAGATTGGAATCTTGCTGTTGAGTACGAAAAATGATCATCATGATATTGCTAGAGCTAGAGAACTACTTTATTCATTTAGTAGCCATACCATGTCTGTTGTCCATCGAATGATTCTTTCATCTTTTACAACGGGTCCCGGTCATTGATAACAAACGGTCTGAGATTGACCCCATGAATCGACGTTACTGAGTGTACGGCACTATGTTAACCTGTGAGATGTTTTAGAGTCTGGTTCGACTTCGATCGTTTTGATTTAACAAGAGAATTGTTGACAGCTATAATAGAATGACACGAACCCGATTCATTTGTCTGGAATGGAATCCATTTGGTCTCTATGTTTAGAGTCTAGTGTTGGTTTTGTCTTTAGAGTATCTCTACAATTTCATCATGGAAAATCGATAAGTGGTGTCTTGTTTGTGTACTTAAAAGTTGATCTTCTAGATTTTCTAACAGTAATAAATCTCGATTTGGGAAGAAAAGTACGTGAAGTTAAGATTATGGACTTCGTAATGAGGATAATTAATATGAATCAACGGGATATCCATCTCGGCCCCTCGGGCATCACTTTGTCTTTTAACAATTTCAAATTGGTTTGTTAATTTATTTTTCTTGGAATTTCAATCAAATCTCCAAATAATATCGTTTTCTATTTTGGATTTGGACTCGTTATTCTAAGTATTTGTCATAATTCTCGTTCATGCATGCATGACAGCTTAGGAAAACAATCATCTTTTCCATGATAATTAGTAGAATCCTAGGTTGGTTTAACGAAATCCAAGGTGATCACAAGCTATGAACTCATACAACTATACGAGCTAGCTTGAGTTGGGCTTCAGTTTGGTTAACAAAACAAAAGAACGGTTTTTTGGGGACCAGCCTTTTTTTTGGGACCATTGTTTTATTTTGGGTAAGACATTAGAAGTAATTCTAGGTCACCCCTTATCTAAATATTTATATTAATACCAAAACTACCTCTGATTATATTTGGTTAATGATTAGTTAGTGTGATTAGTGAAATTATTTTGAATAAAGATTTGAGATTTAAGAAATCGATTTTAAAAAAGAAGTAGAATTATTGGGAGAGAGAAGTTTGAGAAGTTGAAGAACAAAACCATGGAAAAAAAAAAATTTTTTTGAGTTCACTAATCTAGACTACTCATGTGATGATTCAATTGATGATAGCTCATCTGAATCTACATCTCCTTCATCTCCTAGAGTATATGTCAATCTTCACAATGATAGGATATGGATAATTTCTTAGATGGTGAATGTATTCTTCCCCAAAGCCAATTTCAAGATGGTGAAAACGATGGATTTTACCAACCACAACCGGAGGAAGAATATTGGGGTACCCAGGTATGCTCAAAACTTAGATAATGTTGGTTGAATTGGTCCAAAACTACTCTAAAAATTTGAATTTTTAGAGTAGATTTGTGCTTGTTCGGTTACCTTGTGTGAAGAACATGTAACCGAACTCATCTGAAAGTGTAGTTCGGTTACTTTTTCTAAACACGCAGGTTACCGAACTCTCCATTAATGGAGGTTTTTTGAAGTTCGGTTAACAGAGTAGTTACCGAACTCTATAAATAGGATTACAGTGGTATGTTCGGTTTGGCAAAAATGTAACCGAACATTAGGGTCTATGAGTTCGGTTAGAAGACGATTGTCCACTCCCTCCGATATGCGGATACTCTTATTGGCAAGGATTTAACCCCCGACACAATGTTGGGATGGTGTGTTAAGTACGAGCATAACATGGAGATGTGGAAAACTTTGAAGGATTCGGAAAAAATCATACACGAGGTGTAGTTTCCCTTGCGGATGATTAAATGTACCATTTTCAAGATTGTGTTTCGCTATGGATGTGGAAAACTTTGAAGATTGTGTTTTTTGGAATTAGGTCTTATTTTTGGGTTATGCTTTCAACATTTTCATAAGAATAAGAGACGAGACTGTTATTTTTTGGAATTTTTTTTTTTTTGTTTGTTTTTTCATATTGAAACTTAATTACATGACATCGCCAAATGGTGAGACATCAAGACTTAAGTTCGGTTAGGAAAAGAAATTAGAGGACATTGCTTTTAACTAAAACTAAAGCTACATAACATTTAATATCCAAAACGCGTTATGAAAAAGTCTTTAAGGAGGCGAAATGATATTCATATTTGAAATCCTTTCTCTTCCATCTTCGCCATTCGTTTTTTGATGTTAAAATGATTTCGGAGAATCCTTCACCCCTAAGTCGATACCGCCTTACAATACGAAATAAAGCCATAAATTCCACAACTCTAGCTCTAATCTTGTCGAATCAAGGAACAATGCTATTCGATCACGGTTATGAGGGTTTGTTGTGTCGGAGCATAATTTCTCATGAATTTTCCCCCAATAACTTTGACTCATAATACCATTCATTCTTCGTTCTTCACCCCTCTTTGGATAGTATAGTATGTAGTTTCTGCAAAGAGATAGATCTTCATCTAGAGTAAATTTAGGAGTAGTGGCTGCCATTATTAGAAGATTTTGAGACAAAATGTTAGTTCGGTTACATTACGAAATCAGATAAGGAACCGAACTTTTGGATCACCAAGTTCTGTTACCGCAAAATTTTGTCAAGGAACCGAACATTACACTGTAACTTCTTGTTATGGGTTCGGTTCGATTACGTTTTCTAGGTGTAATCAACTTTACAATTTAACTTTTCAAATTTTCTTGTTCTGAGTTCGGTTACATCTTAAAGACTGCGCAGCTTAACCGAACACCGGACGGTTATTGCTTAATTTGAAAACCAACGGTAACTTTGACTAGTAGGAGCAATTATTGCAAGTATAACCGATTTTTTAAAAAAAAATAGCCGTTGGGTACTTTTTGCTATAAATAGAGACCAATCTCTACCAAACTTATTCACCCATCACTTTCAATCTTCCTAAATCGTTACTCATCACTTTGGAACACTAAAAATGGCTCCAACTCCGTTCTCAATGATCTAGAAGATGTTGCTATTGTCGAGCACACACCACTCTCACAAAGCACTCCGTTGAGGAAGCGCAATGGGTGACTAAGAACGAAGACCCAACAAGAGGGCCTTACTTTGGGGATGATCAAAACACCAATGCTTGGTGGAAACGGGTGTTTAAGGTTTTTAAAGCACTAAGCGGAAATCGTTATAGGAGGACGCTCCAAAGAATATCTGAAAGGTACGCATATTTATACAATGAATGCGTCTATCGTTGAGAAAACGAATTGAAAGCTCGTAAGGACGCTATGCCAAACGAAGACCGAATGAATAGAGTAAGTTTGTGAATCAATAGGCCTCTCATAAAAAAACTATTTATTTGGTTATGATTATTCAACAACGCTAACTTATTTAAAAAAATTGTTTTCCCAAAGATACTTTGGGCCTGAGCCAATACGAATTAAGGTACGGTCATGAGTTTCTGCACGAGGACTGCTACACTCTCTTGGAGGAAGTTGAATGGCAATTCGCCCAATATAATTAAAATCGTAGAGAATCCCTTGGCAATTCGCCCAATATAATATGACAGTTCGGTTACATAAAAACTCATATTAGCAGGCAAAAAAAGCGGAGTTCGGTTACATGTAAAAAAAAATTGTTTTAACCGATCTTTAAGTTCGGTTAGAAAATTTTTTTTTGGCTTCCTTGCTATCTAACCGAACTTCAAGTTCGGTTACCTAGTTTTGATACCTAGAGAACCGAACTGTTCTTCGTGTTCTTCCTTTCGGGAAGTTCGGTTAACTAAATCTGGGTTTTTTGAAACTCGACCTAACCGAACTATGCACTCGAATCGCCATTTGAATCCTATTTTGATGATTTCTATTCATTTAAACGAATCAAAATCAAATTAAAAGCAAGGGTTTGTTGCAAAATACCTGCGAATCGGTCCCATGGCGTAATCAGGCTTTGAGAATCGCCTATTATACCGGATTATGGCTTCACTTGGTTGTTCAACTTCTTTTTGAATCAAAATCGCTCGGATGATTTGCTAGATGTCCCAATCGAGGACCTTCTCCTTGAAGTCTTTTGGTTTGCTTTCGAAGAACCATTGTTATAGTCGATTGATTAATCGACGATGAAATTTTTTTGAATCGACGATTAATCGATGGAGTCGATGAAGACGATGTGGTATTTGGGGAAGAAGAGAAGCGAATAGGAGCAGGTTTGATAGAAACTGTTTTTTGGTTTTAGTTTTTAGTTTTAGGTTTTGTTTTAGATTATTAGGTTAGGGATAATTTTAATTAGGGTAAGGGACAAATTGGTAATCTTATGATTTTTAGGACATCCCTTAACATTGTAGGGTAGGGGGCCTTATAAAACAATGGTCCCCTCAAAAAAAGGCTGGTCCCCAAAAAACGGTTCAAACAAAAACTTAGGCTTCAACTGGACTACTTAAGCCTGGTATGTCATGTGGTGGTAGCTTTCATGCGACATTCCCACCTTGGCACCTAGTTGTAAGGTGATGAAAAGTTGAAAGTTGAAACTATGCTTTGAATCGGCTGATTTGGAGCTCAACGTGAGGCCTCACAGACAGAATATTCATCTTCAACCCTCTTTTAACAATCCGAGGTCTCCGATTTGAAGGGGGCACCTGGTCCATGAGAATATCAGTATGTATGGAACACAACAGGCTTGGTGCAGTGGCTTAACTTCTTTGAAGTTTCTGCGAACTCATATGCCCAGAGATAGATGGTCCATTCAAAACAAAAAAAATAAAAGTATTCAAGATTCACCCCCATCACTCAATAATTTCATTTGAAGTTTCCATTGTTTCTTTCTTTTTTTTTCCCCCTGGAAAAGTAAAAGGATAAAACGAACGCGTAATTGGGGGATAAAAAAACTAATTGGGGATAGAGGAAAAAGACAAAAAATGAATTTAAATATCAAATCAGGGTCTTATCTAAGTATTTTATATAATTCCTAATCTACCCCTTACTAATCATGTTTAGTGGTTAAATATAATTAGTTAAGTTAATAGATTAGTTCGATAATCATTAGAATAAATCATTATCATTGAATTTGTTGATGCAACAACATCAAATCAAGATATTTATGATCATGAAGGTTTAGGTGAAGAACCAACCCAGGAAAGTAAACTAATTTGAACATAAAAGTGCTCCAATTACTCATATAGGTATTAATGTATTGAAATTTGATTTTTTCATTGAATTCGCCATTGTTGCGCTGAAAAACTCAGTGTCGGCATGGTAAAACTATGAATACCATGCCGGCAGGTGACCAAACCAAGCATGGTATTCATACTTTCACCATCTAAGTACACAATATCCCCCAATTTTGAAAATTGGAAGTACACTACCGGCATAAAAAGTTCATTATCGAGCATGCCGGTAGTAGTAATTGACATGGTTGATTCCCAAGTGTACCGTGCCGGTTTGAGGACAAAAACATACAGAAAACTTGTCTCGAAATAACAAGTACCAAGATGGTATTCATCTTAAAAAACCATGCTTAGGAAATAATACCGCAAGATGGTATTCATCATAAAAAACCATGCCGACACTAGTACCGCCATGGTATTCATCCTAAAAACTACGCCGGAACAAAAAAATAGTAGGGTATTCATAATAAACACAAGTCGGGAGTGGATTGAAAGTTTATGATTCTAACCCAAACGAAGTTTTAAAACAACAACAACACTTTAAATATGATTAGGTATCATGTACCTTCTCAATAAAGTCATTTCTTCATCATCTTCTTCTTCTTTCTCAAGAACAATTCAATTTAACCTATCTTTAAGAACTTGTTAGGGTTTGATTTTGATTTTGATTTTTAGTTTTAAATCTTAATTTAGATGGAAGGGTATTTTAGTATTTCCGCCCCCAAAAACACCCCTTAACGGATATTATTGGATGGGGTTAGTAATTCATATCCCCATTTAGTTTTTTTATCCCCCAATTGCGCGTTCTAAAACATCTAGGCAGCCTACATTGTTGGCTATAATCTATATATCAGACTATAATGATGGCAATATCTAAGTATGGAATGATTGAGAATTGTCGGAATAATCCTAAGCATATATGTAGTCCGTAATTTCATAAGGTATTAGGACTTGCACAATAAATTAAATTCTAATTTGTTACACTTACTAGAATATGACCCGTGTCGTAACGGCCCAGGATTTGGTTTGTGGTCACTCTTCAATCGAAGGTACTGATCGGAAGAATCTATGATATTTTGGTTGCTTGTTGATATATTCGTCAACTGTATTTCGCCTTCAATTTGTTGAAATCTTAACATAGTCTACTGTTTTGGTATTTGCTTGAACTATATCGTTGCTTTGTCCTGTGTTGCCCTTTTCCGTTATCAGGAACTTAAAACACGTTGGTTAACCACATGTCATTTCGGTAATCCTTGTGTAATTAAGTTTTGGGTAACACCATGTACGGAAATTAACACTGTCACTTTTTTTTATAGCAAATACCAAGTTGGACGATTTTCCTACTCAACTAAGGCTTTTATTTTATTTTTTCAAACTCACCACCCTGCACTTCCTTCGGCTTGCTATATGTTTAGTTGTCGTGTGACTTGTGTCCCCCGGTCTGTGCAAATGATCTGTCGTACCCTTATAAGATGAAGAGTGGCATATATAATATGTTTTCTTTCCCAAATGGCTAGTGCAACTTCAAAATGCAATAACGAAATTCTCGAATCTCGATAAGTATTTTTATAACAACAAAGTGTCATGGTAAAGTGTTATATTATATAACCACAAAACAAAAACTTATATACTAAAACCAATTTATCCCTAGTGACGTAGTTTTTTTTCCTTTACAACACAAAAATGTGTACTTACATATTTAGAACATAAAGGTTCTCAAGTTTACTACCACGACATTAACCGTACTGCTCCTGAGTCCTGACATTAAATGTGGATGTCAGATAACCCCCACTGACTACGTATGAAGAGAAAGATGTCTTATATGTGAAACCAATTTGCATACCATGTATCTCTTGAGTAAATAAGGTTGTTAGTATCGTAATGGTTACCACTTGGCTCGTGGCATCTAGAAAATTCATCTTCCTAACAATTGGTACATGACCATTGAGACCATTCCCCACATTGTACCAAGATTCCCTCTCATTTCGACTTTCCCGTTGCTTCATGTCAAATCCTTGCAAGCAAAATAAAGTAGCAACAATAGTATGCATGGAAGACGCTATTATCGATATTGATTGTTTGTTAAGTACTGAACTAAGGTGCCGCTGAGACTGGTATCCAAGCAAAGCGGATAATGATTCTGGGTAAAGAAGATAATTAAAGTCTGAAATTCATGAAAATGGTGATCTAACACCTACTTTAGTACACCACACAACATGGTCAAATATGAAAATGTTGTCTGGTTAAATTAAGTTGACCTTATTTCTATCTTCATTTGTTTATCAGCGATAGATGTCTGGTTCAAAGTATCATCTGATGTTCTGAAAGCTCTAAAAGTCATTTGTTCAAGCAGCTAAGTCGGGCACGACGTTCCAAGTAATGAAGGATCTAGAGAAGATGGTTAATAATAGTAACATATTTCACGTACTATGTGAGACTCATTATCAGGGTCACCACTTGAAAAAAATATCGAGTGAAGGCTATAGAAAATTATTCCCAACCAGGGCCAAGCACTTTCCTAAACATATTCAGGCTCTCTGAGTTAAAAGGAACAAATATATCACTTCTCCTATGCCTTTTGACTCATGTCGTAAGCAGTTGGTTCTTCAAACCCCCAAAATCCTTAACTACAATGGCACTTCAAAATCGTAAATTGGTGCTGGAAGATAGCAATGGGCTTGAATAACCAAACTAACCTCATCTCAATCTAAGGTTAAAATTTTAATCGCCAAGAGTAATAAACTACATTGCGGTTTCTCGCTTCCAGATCCCATATCAGTGCTTCTTTAGATTGTGTTACATTCAGAGGTAGCGGCTGTAGCCTGTACGCCTATGGCTAGTCTATCATAAAATCACAAAATCTTGAACATAAAACTCAACAACCCCACATATATATAGCTAGACTCAAAATATTTCATTTTGTCACGCAACAAATACATTAAGTTAACAACAACAAAATGAAAGTCAACCCACAACCGCAAATAAGAACTTAACTCCCTGAAAATTCACTTGCAAGGTCATGATTCTCAGAGTTCATATAGACACATAGACAATCACATACTTAGAGAAAATTGTAACATCACTGTAGTAGCAGGAAATCCTACACTACACCCCTCACAAGAATTCACACAATCAAATCATTTTAAGATGAACAATTATAGTCTTTAATGATTAAACTCACAAATATTACAAGATGAAAAGGAAATAAGCTAAAGAATTCACAACCTCTCTAAACTTTCTCTCTCTTAATGACTTGCCCAACACTCGAAAAAGATCCCTCTTCTCTTAAGCTGCTCGGCTCTTTATATAGGACATTACATAGTGGATGACGACTAAGCTGTCCTTTATTTTCGGATCTGACTTGCGATATGCTCGCGAGTGTACAAATGTTAAATCTCGCTAGGTCTTCACATCTTTCTCGTGTTCAGGCTGTCGTCATCCGTTGCGTCATTTATATTATCCATCTGCGACATCTTCGCAGTGTGTCGTTTATGGATTTCGTGAGGTCTTGGTGTTGCGATATTCGATCCTACATCTTGCCTCTTCTCATGTCTCTCTGCGAAGGAGAGAATGTCATGAGAATTAGTACCTTCAAAATGCCGCAGCTGTTCATTTTTTCATATTTTTCTGTATTTGACATGATTCTGTACTTTTACGCAGAATTTATTACACGTATCTCTTCCTCCATCCATTTCTTGATACGTCTTTTTCAACTGTTATTTCTCAACCGTTCACGTCTACTCTTCGCATTAAATGTGTTTATCTTTTCGAGAATCCTTCTCTATATATACTTTTCTTATTTTTTTTTCTTTTTTACTTTCTTTCTTATTTTCTCTGCAACTTTTCTTTAATCTCTCTCCGTAACTTCCGCTTCGCATCAGAATCTTCTTCTTTTTACTTCTTTTGATCTTCAATCTTCTCTTCATTCCCATACTTAAAATGGCTCCGGTTGGTCGTGAGATATGAAAGTCTTCCGGAAAAAGTTGTAAATTTTTGAAGAGAAAGGTTTCATATTATCCACCATTCCCAATCAAGAATCTAAATCCATTCTGTCTGCCAAATTGTTTGCTGATCATCATTGTGATGATCAGGAAATCATAATTTCGCTAGGTTAGATTCTCGATGGCCTTCCCATTCTTCTCTATGACCCTGATCTTCCCTTGTTTTATGAAATTCTTGCTCATGCGAAATTCTCGCGAGCCGTCTACCAATTGAGCGGGGATTGTATCCGCTTAATGCTTGAATTCGCCAATGGGGTCTTAGGTAAGGGGTCTCTTTACCCAAAATAAGTCATGGATCCTAAATTTGTGGACTTAGAGATATGCTTATTTGAAAATATACGAGAGAGAGCTTCTTGAAAACTATGAGGTAATAAACATGAAGAATGATAGAACTCATTGGGGTGCTCGTTTGAAGAGGAAGAAAATGTTGCCAACGATAAAATGCTTATGCAAGACATCGATTGGCATTCTGGCAAAAACAATATTCCCCGCCATTCTAAGGACGATAAGTGGTGCGTCTTTCCTTGACTTTGAAAGGACCTTACATTTCGAGTTCAAATGTGCTCCCTGCGAATCTCGCCAATTATCAGCCTTGGGTTTTTAACTGGCCTGAGAAATCAAAAGAGGTATGTTTCCTAAATTTTGCTCAGTTTATAATCTTCATTCCTTTTTATACCTATTAATCTTGCAAAATTTTCAGGTTATCAAGTTGAGAAGGAGCTACAAAATAAATGCTAAGGCAAGTACCCTAGCAGCACTCCGTTCGATCACGGATGAAGTAAGAAATACTTTTGTTTATTATTTTTAACAATATTGTTGCCTCTGTTTCTTATCTTCATTCGTGTGCGAAGGTTGGTCAAGTTCTTTGAAGAAGAATAAAATCCTGAGATTGCGAAGGCCAAGAGCAAGAGTAAGGGTCATCTTCACAAGGGGAAGTCCGCTGCCCCACCTTCAAAGAAACGAAAGATTCATTCCCCTTCTCCTTCATATCCTCAATCCAGCGAAAGCTCTGATGATGAAGATAATGATGATGTTGATATTTCTCTCTGATAGGTGTTGTAAAACACCTAATTTTATATCTAGTATTTATAATTTCTTTGCTATTGTCCTTGTAAATTATGTATCTTATGTTTGATTTTGAGTTATTTAGGTACTATGGAGTCATTTTGGAGCAAAAGGAAGTGGAACTTGCTTAATTCAAGGTTTTCTTCTCAATCATCTTGAAGAGAACGAAAATATGAAGCCGGTGAAAGAATGAGGCCTTTCGGCGTCGTATGAGAAAGTTATGTGCGAAATCAGTGAATAATCTTATTATTACGGGAACTAACATTAGACAGGGAAACAATATTGTGTCGATTTTCAAGATCGCAGTTGAATGATTCAGTGTGGCCCTTATCTCAAGCAAGTGGATGCCAATATCCATTCTAGTGTATTAGATCTCATCTAGGACGAGTTCGATTTAGAATACAAAATTGGTTCTTCTATCGAACCAGGCTAAGCTTCTTCTGCTTCAAGCAAACCAAGGTCCGAGGTCTTTGCCAGCGAGTTTGAGCGGAGAAAATGAAGATCGGGAGGGAAGTGTTTGTAATGAATTTGATGGTTGAAATTGTGAAAGATATCTCATGGTGGTTTCAGTGGGGGTTGAACAACAGTGAAGATGTGGGAGAAATGAGGAATCTGATGGTGGTTTGTCTGGTTTCTGAGGTTGAGAGGAGTTCTGATTCAAATGAAAAGCTGAGAAAGATATTGAGTTGTTGCCATCGAATCAGGGATTGGGTTTCTGCTGCTTTTAGAGATTGATTGAGAACTCAGTGAAGGGAGAATCTGAAATTAGGGTTTGAAGGAAATGAAGTCTGGGGTCTCGAATTAGAATTGAGTTTCACCAATAAATCATGGAATTAGAGAAGATTGCAGGTGGAATCAAGGATGGCCATGGGTCTTGGTGATGTTTAGATGGGTCTGGTATTGTCTTGAAGTTGCAGGAAGAGTTGTATGGTTGCAGTTGCCAAGAATTGGAGCTGTGAAGTTTTGATGCTGTTGTCTCAGGTGGTAAAGCTATAATGATGATTGAGTTGCAGGTTAGGGTTCAGATTTGAGCTCAAGGTTTAGATGGGTTGTGGCGGTCGATGGAACTGTGGAGCTAAGCAAGTTGGAAGAAAATCTAAAGTGGTAGTGGTGGTTAAGCTGAAGGCTGGAACTGGAATTGGAGTTGATGCTACTTAAGGATGTTGATTAGATGTATGCTTAGGTCACAGGTTGTGGTTCATCTTGAAATTGCAGGTGACCTTGAGCTGAAATGGAAGGCTGTGGTAATGGCTAGGAGATTGTAGAAATGAAGCTGAATGTTATTGTTGCAGCTACTGGTGCAATGGAGATTGGCGTAGGTGGTCGAGGCGGTGAAGCAATCGGGTGGAGCTTAAAGCTGTGAAATTGGCGAGTGCCAGAGATGGAATTATGAGGTGGAGTTATAATTGGATGAATTGGTGCTTTGCAAATTAGGAGTTGCAGTTGATGGTTGGTCTGCAATGGGGTGCTAGAGCCGGTGGTTAAGATGATACTAAGATTTAATTGGGTCTACTCTTGAATTCAGAGTGTTGAGATGGGTATAGTAGGAATGATGGTTTTAACTGCAGCTGGTGGTTGTTGCCTGATGTTTTGCAAGAGAATCAATGTTGGTTGTGGTGATGTGCAACTGAGATGATGGTTGTGTTGGTTGGCTGCAGTGGTGACTGCAAGCAAAGAGGCTTTGTTTAAGGCAAGGAAGTGATGCAGTTTCCGTGGCTAGGTCAAGATGGTTGTTGTCGCAGGAAATAGCGGAGTTGCAGTGAAATGAGGCGATCTTTGGTGCAGATTAAGAAGAAGTAGAGATGGGTCTGTGGTGATGAGTCTGGTGGAGCCTGTGAAGCAATAGTAGATGAAAGTGCAGGTTGTTGATGCAATTCAAGGAACGCATTGGTGGTTAGCGAGAGATGCTAAATTGAAGCCAGAATGTCTTGTGTGAAGGATTGAATGGATGTTTGAGCAGATGCCAACTGAAATGAAGGTTGGATGGCTATAGGTTTTGGTTTGGTACTGCAATGAGCTGAAGGACGTGATGTTGTGATTGAGTTATTAAAGCTGTAAGCTGATGGGTTGAATGAAGCTACGAGATAGTCTTTGGTGATATAGTTGCGGAGTGCAAGACGAGGCTTACAATTGCGGAGTGGCAAGAGATCGATGCCGCGCAGGAGGCAATGGCTGTGACAATGGATGGTGCATATGTGACGGGAATAAGGCACTGGGTGGTGTTGGTGGAAGCATTAAAGCTGATCACAATGTGGCCATGGAGCTGAACCTGCTTGCGGCAACGATGGCGATTTTGGTTCTGGCAGTAATATCAGTTGAAGAATGGTTTGTGCAAGTATGATGTTGAGAAGAATGAGTCTTTGCTGAGTGTGACAAAGTGCATGGAGTTTGGCATGAGAGAGTGGCTGGCATCTGTGGCTTGTTGCTACAAGCACAGGCTTGGTGCAAGATTGCAGCTGGGTACTATGATGTCGTTGGAGCTGAACTCGAATGCAGGGAATGTGCAGTGCTGCAATGAGGTGCAAATGAAAGCTGCATAAATTGTGCGAAAACACAACGAGAATGGCGAGCCGGTGGTACCAGCCCGGGATGCAGATTTGAGCTTAGAGTATGGATCATAATATTTTCTTGAATCATGAAGGGGGTTCGAGTCGGATGCAAGAGTCGACGGTCGGATATATGAGCTACGAGTCGCGCTTTTTGGTACGTTTTCGCAAGAACAAGGAATGGGTTGAAATGGTTCTTCTTTTGAATGTTTGAATTGAGGAGAAGTAAAGTTGAGCTGTTGGGAGTATGCACTTGCTGGTGACAGTTTCTGACGACAAAAGCGGCCAGAGACGGTTTTCCGACGATCGGATTCCGGCAACGGTGACCGGATTCCGGCGCTGACGTCATCAATTCTGTCGAACAATTTTGGACAGAGATGTTCACATGTGTATTTTCCACACATGGGCTTGGTGGACTAATTGGAGATGGGTTTTGAGAAGACCTAAATTTGGAAAGAGTATCCTTTTGGAATGGGAGAAGCATATAAATAGAAAAGTCTTTCTCTAAACCTAGATATCTCCATTAGGGAGGCTTCTACTTGTTTTCTAGGGTCCCACATGATATATTCTTCTAAACTCTTTGTGATGATTTCCAAAAACCCAAGTAGTTGATTTATTATTATTGGTTAAAGATGTAGTTGGATTTTGAAAACAAGTTATGATTTTTATGAATTAGTTTTCTCTCAAAATCATTGTTCACTTTCTACGGGTTATAAGAATTGCATGATTGATGTATTGCAATATGATTGAATGTTTGTTTAGTTAAGTCTAGAATTAATTGAACTCACATCCATATCTATAACTAACTTAGGGTTCATCATCGAGCGATAACCTTGAATACGAGTAGCATGATATGATTATGGTTTGTAGTGATACATCCTTGTAGTCATATGTATAAATTGACCTTTGTTCGAATTGTGTGCGCAATGTATTACAATTGCATTGATTAGCCTATTTACAAACTTAATGCTCCTAGGAATTGAACTTAATTAGCGCAAGGCGTTAGGTTATTCTTTAGGTAGAATTCACATACGCAGCTCTAATGTGTGTGTTGATGACTTAGGAAATTTATGGAGTATTCTTGCAATAAGATATTCTAGGTATTTTGATGATAGCGAGATTAAATACGAATTCTAATCATACATTCAAAACTTGTTTACAATTGAAGATGAAACCTTTATCCAATATTTTCACACCCTTGATTTGCGTGTTTACTTTTTATTGTTTTGCCTTTATTTTATTTTAGTATATAAAAATCGGAAACCCCCCCGTGTTACTTATAAGATACCGAAACATATTGACAACCAAGACCTCTCTGTGGGAACGATTCTTTCTTGCCCTTGCTTCATTATATATTTTGAGTAGTAAGAAAAGTGTAATTTATTTTGACGCCCTACTGACAACGATTAAATTTTGACATTGCATGGGGGGAGGCGTGGTTGTCACTTGTTTTTGGTTTCTTATTTTGTTTTACTTTTTCTTATTCTTTGGTTCTTAACAGAGTTTGAGAATCTCTTCGTACCGATTTCTATGGACGGAGCATATTGGAGCAATCAATACGGCTTTCAACCTCAACAATATGACAACTATCACCCTTACGGGAGTACAATCAAAACCAATCCTTTGGTTATGCTCAATACTCCGTGCCTTTTAGTTATTCTCATACATTCCAACCTTCTTACGGTGGGTATGTAAGTGAGCAACCACAAAGAGGGGATGATACTTGTGCTCCTATTAATATTTCTTCTAGTTTGGTAGATGAAATGCAACAATTTATGGACAGCATGGAGTCTTTTTGTGGACAACCAAGCATGGAACCAGTTTCATCGACCGAATGTTCTCATAGTATGTTTGGCCCAATTTCTGATCGTAGTTATGATCATTCACCCATTCAAAGGGAAGATAATTGGCCTAACAATACTAAAGTAAGTAATTCTACTTTTGCCTTGTCGAATGAGCTTTACAAACAAATGGAACACTATATTCAGAATTTGGATGGATCACTCCAAGAGCTTCAAAGACGTGTTTCCGACGTAAGAAAGGGCATTGATGAATACATAGAGGAAATGAATAATTATGTTGAAAAGGCGTAACCTTTGGGGACTTTCGTTGATAATTGTGTAGTTAACTCAACTCTTGATCGTAATAATGATCATTCACCTATCCAAAAGGATGAGTTCGAGATTAGCAACACAAAATTCAGCGAGGACCAGTCTTATGTTGACTATGATAGTGATGATTATTATGAAAATACATCGCCTGAACCAATTTATGGTGACATCCCCAAGGAGTGTACAATGGAGTCTTTTTGCGATCAAGGTGAAGACGAAGAGGAATATGTCGACAATTGTGTAGATTACTCAAGTATTGATCTTAATAATGATCAAGAGCCTATTCAAAGGGTGGAGCTTAAGGATGGTGCAATGAGTGTTCTAAAAAAGTTCCTTATGGTGAGACTTGAATCCGCAGTAGAGTATGTGCCTTACAACAAAAAGGAGTGTGTTGAGAATGAGACCGTTATGACCACTATTGTGGAAGACCCAATTGAGCTTGCATATGATTGTAATGATGATGTTAACGTCGAAACTTTGGTTACGGCAGAAACGGATGAAGAATGGTTGCAAGGTTTGATAGAGGACCATGATATACAAGAGGGTGAATAATTCATGAGTTTTTCAAGGATGAAGAGGATTCCGTGATACAAGAGATTGTGCAAGGTTTGTCTAACCCGTTGCCTATTGTTTCTTCTCCTTTACCTCTTATTGGTTTGAATGTATGTTCGAGAATATTGTTGAATGACTTTGTTTCTCGATTTCGCCATTAGAAATACTTGATTCTCATCATACTATCGAGGTTTTGGAACAAGAAACCGTGGGAAGTACCCGACTTCTATATTCTTTATACACTTCCAAGTGTGGACAAGAATAAGTGTGGGGAAGCTTTTATCGGTTAATAGCTTCATTTCTATGTTTTATATTACTAATATTTGTGTGAAGCTAGTGTTTGCAAAACAGTTCTATGGGAGGATCCCAACTTTTCATATTGTTGGTATATGGGGAATGAATCTTGCAAAGGATATAGTCGGCCGACGACTTTAAACTAAGCGCTGCATGGGAGGCAACCCATACGATGAGTATTTCTTGTCTTGTTTTTATCTTTTTCTTGTCTTGTTTTTATTTTTTCTCGATTTCTTATCGCATATTGTTATAAGATTTCCCACCTTGACTTTCTTTGGATTTATTCAATTTACATTGAGGACAATGTAAGGTTTAAGTGTGGGGGAGTGGTTAAGCATTTGCATTGTAAAATTTTCAAAATTTTCAACTTTTGTGTAAATAGTGAATAAAAAACTCCAACTTGTAGTTATTTTAGGGTCACATAGTATACATGTCGCTAAAATTACATCGAGAATCTCATAAGAGTGACTGAACTTAGAGATGACAGAGAACGTGATCGGATTTCTTACTTGTATGAGAGTTAAAGTTGGATTTAACCATGCCGGTGGCAAAATAACGTGCGAGACTGAATTCGGTATTATAGTAGTGGTCCCCTATAGTGGAGACTAACCATGTTACATAATGTGAGGCACCGACCTTCAATTCTTTGTACCTGTCTAAATATGTGCTTTTAGAGTGTGTGTCACCGTACGTAAATTCCGGACAGAATGGTGAGCTGCCCAACCTCCCACCATAGAAGCACTATTTTGATCTCTTGAGTGCTATTTTTATCAATCATGATGGTGATATCGAATTGCTAACTTACATACCACTTGTAATCTTGTTCGCATTTAGCACTATCCACTTTATCTCTCTCTACACCAACAGGTCCATAGAAACACCATCATCATCAACAAGAGGAGAATCACAAATTCGAAGGAAAGTTGAAGACGTTCAAGGTTTACAAGCAACAGTACAGAATTGAGCAGATTTCCAAGTAAAGCAACAAGGCAAGGAGTAGAATTTACAAGTTGAAGACTTATATACAAGAGCGAAGATTATCAAGATGAGAGTTCGAGAAGTTTATGATATCGAGACATACAAGTTGTGAAGAATCATGCGGTAAATTACTTATACCATGGCCATTTGTACTTATTTTATTTGTATTTTCAGTTTGTGTTTATTTCTCTTGTCTAAAAAAAAAAAAAAAAAAAAAAAAAAAGAAAAAAGACAAGAGAAAATTTATTTAGGTTCATTACTAGTATTATTGTTTTGTTTCGTTTTCATTTTGTATTTGTTTTATTTTTCTTGTCTCATAAAAAATGAAAAAAGAAAAAAAAAATGAAAGAAGAAAAAAATAAAAAAAAGAAGGAAAATGAGACAAGAAAAATTCATTGTATCATATTTTGGGTTTGTATAGTTCGTTTTTAAGCCAATGGAAGAAGGAATATCTATAATGAAGTTTCAAGCAACAAGGATTTAGAGGAAAAGAGTTGCGTTTGTCAAGATTCTCGAAGTTCAAGAGTTATCATCAAGAGTTGAAGACCGAGAAGGCGAGGATGAAGACATCGATTGAAAACCAAAGACGTTTATGGATGCTTTGTGAGAGTGGTGCTAGTCGACGTCCGAACGGATAACGAGGTAAGTAAGCATATTCCCACCTTCGTTAAATGGTTGATTTCCCTTCTTAGAGATGGAAATCGAGAAAAATGGGTTTTCAAAATATTAAAAGATGTGGGTTTTCAAAGCGATTCGGAGGTTTTGCCTTCCTACCCATTCAACGTGTCTCGGGGTCTCTCTTCATTCCTACCTGGACACATGTGTGACCCCATAAAGCTATTTATTATTGAGAGCAACTTCATAAAACCCTTTCTTGTGGCGGAGTCGATACTTTCGATCACTCCGAACCCGAATTTCTTTCGATAAGGGATGGTTATTTCTCTCTCAACTTTTAAGGATGAGATTATGTTCATTTATGTGTCTAACTTCTTATGACTAGTATGCAGAATTTCTATGTCTTCTTAGTGCGTTGGATGCTATCATTACGGAGAACTAGTAAGTTGCAAAAATAGGTTTTGTGGGTATATCTCTAGTAAACCCTCACGAGACTATAACTCGTCCACTAGGGACACCTAGGGGTTTAAAGGCTTGTTATACGTGCTAAGTGTGACCGTAGCCTCGACGACACAGAGTTGTATGTATGTTTTAGAATTGTTTGGTTTGATTTGCTCGAGGACTAGCAAAGTCTAAGTGTGGGGGAATTTGATAGGTGTTGTAAAACACCTAATTTTATATCTAGTATTTATACTTTCTTTGCTATAGTCCTTGTAAATTATGTATCTTATGTTTGATTTTGAGTTATTTAGGTACTATGGAGTCATTTTGGAGCAAAAGGAAGTGGAACTTGCTTAATTTGAGGATTTCTTCTCAATCATCTTGAAGAGAACGAAAATATGAAGCCGCGGCCCGAAAAGAATGAGGCCTTTCGTCGTATGAGAAAGTTGTGTGCGAAATCAGTGAATAATCTTCCCAGTTCTGGGGAACTAACATTAGACAGGAAACAATCATCGATTTTCCAAGACCATCGAGTTGAATGATTCAGGTGGCCCTTATCTCAAGCAGTGGATGCCAATATCCATTCTAGTGTATTAGATCTCATCTAGACCTAAGTCAGTTTAGAATACAAAATTGGATCTTTCTATCGAACCAGAGCTGCAAGCTTCTTTTTGCCGACAAACCAAGGTCTGAGGTCACTGCCAGAGTTTGAGCGGAGAAAATGAAGATCGAGAAAGAAGTGTTTGTAATGAATTTGATGGTTGAAATTGTGAAAGATATCTCGTGGTGGTTTCAGTGGGGGTTGAACAACAGTGAAGATATGGGAGAAATGAGGAATCTGATGGTGGTTTGTCTGGTTTCTGAGGTTGAGAGGAGTTATGATTCAAATGAGAAAGTCGAGAAAGATATTGTAATTGTTGCCTTGAATCGGGGATTGGGTTTCTGCTGCTTTTAGAGATTGATTGAGAACTTCGGTGAAGGGAGAATGCGAAATTAGGGTTTGAAGGAAATGAAGTCTGGGGTCTCGGATTAGAATTGATTTTCACCAATAAATCATGGAATTAGAGAAGATTGCAGGTGGAATCAAGGATGGCCATGGGTCTTGGTGATGTTTAGATGGGTCTGCAGTATTGTCTTGAAGTTACGGGAAGAAGAGTTGTATGGTTGCAGTTGCCAAGAATTGGACCTGTGAAGTTTTGATGCTGTTGTCTCAGGTGGTAAAGCTATAATGATGATTGAGTTTCAGGTTAGGGTTCAGATTTGAGCTCAAGGTTTAGATGGGTTGTGGCGGTCGATGGAGCGTGGAGCTAAGCAAGTTGGAAGAAAATCTAAAGTGGTAGTGGTGGTTGTCAAATTTGAACTGGAATCGGGAGTTGATGCTACTCAAGGATGTTGATTAGATGTATGCTTAGGTCAGCGAGGTTGTGGTTCATCCTAAAATTACAGTGACCTTGAGTGAAATGGAAGGCCGTGGTAATGGCTAGGAGATTGTGGAAATGAAGTGAATGTTATTGTTGCGGCTCTTTGGTGCAATGGAGATTGCGGGGTGGCGAGGCGGTGGAAGCAATCGTGGAGCTTAAACTGTGAAATTGGCGAGTGCCCGAGATGGAATTGCAGGGTGGAGTTATAATTGGATGAATTGGTGTTGGGTAGGAGTTGCAGTTGATGGTTGGTATGCAATGGGGTGCTAGAAGGTGGTTAAGATGATACTAAGATTTAATTGGAGTCATTCTTGAATTCGGAGTGTTGAGATGGGTATAGTAGGAATGATGGTTTTAACCGCAGTGGTGGTTGTTGCTGATGTTTTGCAAGAGAATCAATGTTGGTTCGGTGATGTGCAATTTGAGATGATGGTTGTCTTTGGTTGGCTGCAGATGGTGTTTGCAAGCAAAGAGGCTTTGTTTAAGGCAAAGGAAGTGATGCGGTTTCCAGTGGCTAGGTCAAGATGGTTGTTGTTGGGGAAATAGCGGAGTTGCAGTGAAATGAGGCAGTGCTGGTGCCGTTAAGAAGAAGTAGAATGGAGTCATGTGGTGATGAGTCTGGTGGAGCCTGTGAAGCAATAGTAGATGAATGTGCAGGTTGTGGATGCAATTCAAGGAACGCATTGGTGGTTAGCGGAGATGCTAAATTGAAGCGAGAATGTCAGTGTGAAGGATTGAATGGATGTTTGAGCGGATGCCAGCCTCTGAAATGAAGGTTGGATGGTTGTAGGTTTTGGTTTGGTACTTGCAATGAGTGAAGGACGTGATCTTTGTGATTGAGTTCTTAAAGCTGTAAGCTGATGGGCTGAATGAAGCTCTGATAGTCTTTGGTGATGCGGTTGCAGGTGCAAGGACAGGCTTACAGTGCGGGAGTGACAAGAGATCGATCTTTGTGTGAGACGAGCAATGCAATGGGCTGCGACAATGGATGGTGCGAGATGTGACGAGAATAAGGCATTGGTGGTGTTGGTGGAACTGTTAAAGCTGATCACAATGTGGCCATGGAGTTGAACACCTTGCTGCAACGATGACGATTTTAGTTAGCGTGTCATCGGTTGAAGAATGGTTTGTGTAAGTATGATGTTGAGAAGAATGAGTCTTTCTTTGAGTGTGACAAAGTGCATGGAGTTTGGCATGAGAGAGTGGCTGGCATCTGTGGCTTGTTGCTACAAGCACATGCTTGGTGCAAGATTGCAGCTGGGTACTATGATGTTGTTGGAGCTGAACTCGAATCAGGGGAATATGCGATCTTTGCAATGAGCGCAAATGAAAATTTCTGCCGAAAATTGTGCGAAAACACAATGAGAATGACGAGCAGTGGTACACAGCCCGGATTCCGGATTTGAGCTTAGAGTATGGATCATAATATTTCTTTGAATCATGAAGGGGTTCGAGTCGGATGCAAGATTCGGCCGGTCGGATATATGAGCTCACGCAGTCGCGCTTTTGGTACGTTTCGCAAGAACAAGGAATGGGTTGAAATGGTTCTTCTTTTGAATGTTTGAATTTAGGAGAAGTAAAGTTGAGCTGATGGGAGTATGCACTTGCTGGTGACAGTTTCCGATGACAAAAGCGGCCAGATACGGTTTTCCGACGACCGGATTCCGGCAACGGTGACCGGATTCCGGCGCTGATGTCATCAATTCCGTCGAACAATTTTGGACAGAGATGTTCACATGTGTATTTTCCACACATGGGCTTGGTGGACTAATTGGAGATGGGTTTTGAGAAGACCTAAATTTGGAAAGAGTATCCTTTTGGAATGGGAGAAGCATATAAATAGAAAAGTCTTTCTCTAAACCTAGATATCTCCATTAGGGAGGCTTCTACTTGTTTTCTAGGGTTTCACATGATAGATTCTTCTAAACTCTTTGTGATGATTTCCAAAAACCCAAGTATTTGAATTATTATTATTGGTTAAAGATGTAGTTGGATTTTGAAAACAAGTTATGATTTTTATGAATTAGTTTTCTCTCAAAATCATTGTTCACTTCTACGGGTTATAATAATTGCATGATTGATGTATTGCAATATGATTGAATATTTGTTTAGTTAAGTCTATAATTAATTGAACTCACATCCATATCTATAGCTAACTTAGGGTTCATCATCGAGCGATAACCTTGAATACGAGTAACATGATATGATTATGGTTTGTAGTGATACATCCTTGTAGTCATATGTAGAAATTGACCTTTGTTCGAATTGTGTGCGCAATGTATTACAATTGCATTGATTAGCCTATTTCTGAAACTTAATGTTCTAGAATTGAACTTAATTAGCGCAAGGCGTTAGGTTATTCTTTAGGTAGAATTCACATACTTTGACTCTAATGTGTGTGTTGATGACTTAGGAAATTTATGGAGTATTCTTGCAATAAGATATTCTAGGGATTTTGATGATAGCGAGATTAAATACGAATTCTAATCATACATTCAAAACTTGTTTACAATTGAAGATGAAACCTTTATCCAATATTTTCACACCCTTGATTTGCGTGTTTACTTTTTATTGTTTTGCCTTTATTTTATTTTAGTATATAAAAATCGGAAAACCCCCCGTGTTACTTATAAGATACCGAAACATATTGACAACCAAGACCTCTCTGTGGGAATGATCCTTTCTTGCCCTTGCTTCATTATATATTTTGAGTAGTAAGAAAGTGTAATTTATTTTTGACGCCTACGACATCGATCACTCTTCGCAAAGGAGAATTCTCCACGGAATCTTCTATGGCAGAATCTGTCCAGCATCTTTTCGACTCCATGCAAGGAATTGGAGATGATCGTCTCTAGTACGTGCAAAGCTCTCGCGAGTATTTGTGATGCTCCTTTACTGTAGGGTGATGATTCTCTTCATGGGGTCTCCGGATCGAGTGACTCCCGGCTTTCTAAATTCGCTTGGTGCCTTGGTATGTCTTTGTTCCCTTATTTCTTCATAATTTTGATTTTAAGTTATATCTTGATAATTTCTTTACTTTCCTTTATAGTCCGGAGAGCTTCCTTGTTTGTTGCCTCGGATCTTGAGAAAAGACGCGAAGTATTCTAAAAGAAGAATCTTCAACCAAGAAAATGAAGAATTGGAAACCTGTTTGCTACTCTTCGCAAGAGAAATGAAGAATTTGAAATCGAAAAATTCTTTTCTCTTGGCGAGAAAACTAAGCAATTAGAAAGCTGATTCTTCCTCCCTAAGAATAAGATTTCTAGTCTTCAAAGTGCCAACCAACAACTTAATGGTATGAAACTTTTCTCTTTTCCTTTGTTTTGTTCTCTCATTATCTTTCCTTATCCGACTTGCGTTTGTGCAGACGTTTATAACCTTTACGATGAAGCCATTCGTCTTCACTCATTCCCCCGATCCTATGGATAACAATGACCTTCTTGATCACCTCAATGATTCTTTGAATAGTTTTTCAAATAACAAGATTAAATCTTTTCCTCTAAACGAACTTCAATCCAAATTTCGCCTCTTAGAAATTGATCATAGATCTAGTTTAGGATTAGCCAACCAATTTAAACGTCTATATCTTAGTTCTAAAGAGAAAAATTAATACTTTAAGGAAGAAAATCGGTGATCTCATAGATGACAAAGATCGCATCGCTGAGACAAGGTGCTCAAGCATTAGCGGGAAATTCCAAAAGACTCTTCTTGAGGTTCAAATTGAACGGGATGAATCCATCCGCAAAATGCTATACTTAGCGAAAGAGAGAATCAAATTCGCTCCCTTCTTCTCATAAACAATGACGATGAATTCGCTTGGGCTGCGAGTTCTAGATGACGCTGAGAAATAATTTAGGTGTAACGTTAGTCTTCAAGTGAGCATACGACCTTGATTAGGATATGATTTCGACAAAGAATGTTGTTAATTATTCTTCTTTATTTAACTGTTTGTTTTTTATGAAGCTGTCGTTAAGTTGTTGATTCATTTTCATATGTTCGCAGAAGCTGAAGAGATATTTCGCAAAAGAATTGAAAAACTTGAATCTGAGAAGGAGAAGCTCGCAAATGATCTTTCTTCTCGAAATGACAAATATTCTAGATTGAAGAGGCAACTACAAATTACGGTTGCGAATTTCAAGAATGATGCTTTATTTTTCGCAATCAGACTATTAAGATGGTCTGCGACGACAACAGCATTCCTCATTCTACATACCCTTGCCTCCTTGATGAAATCCCTAAGAATGTGCCTTCTTTGGATATCTTTGACAGCGATGCTAGCGAAGAAGAGGAATCTGATGAAGATGAAGAAGTAGAAGGATACGATGAAGATGAAGAAAATGAAGAAGAAGAATCAAACAAGAAATAGTTCTGTTTTTCTTCTTTCTCTTTTTATAATGTCTGTACATTCATTCTTTTAATCTTCTATTTTTGTAATCTTTTTGCTGCGAGTTTCTTGGATCTTCAAATACAAGCTCTACCTTTGTTGTTCCTTTCTGCACATGTTAAAAGAACAATTCTTTTTTGCAATACAGTTAATCAATATATTATCAACCTTTAATTTTATGAGCGCGTAAATCTATCATATGAAGACAAATAACATGTTTTTATTCTATACATTCCCATACTTGCCTTCGTTATTTGCATTCAAATGAGAGATTAAGCAAGTTACTTTGAATAGTGATATGTGTTCATGCTTCAATCTCGCATTTGTTCTTCTGGATTTTTCGCAGTAAGGAAATCTTGGTTTCTTCCAAGATTTCCTTTTTTTTATTTTTCTCTTATGTGGTCTTATTTTGCCTTCCTAGTTAAAGGTCTTACTGTGCCACCTCTTGTCATTGCGACAAAATCGCAGGACGTCTTTACACTTTCATGTAATGACCCATTGATCTTGCCTTATCACTTTTTTAGTATTGTTGCCTCTCAGATATTTTTGTTATGCATAATATGACAGGCCTAAAAATTCTTGCGAACATAAAGCCCCATGACATTGCCGTCTTGCGGACGAAATCGCAGGACGTCCTTACATTTTCATATACTTGACCCATTGATCTCGTCTTATCTTTGTATTTTGTATTATTGCCTCTTAAAGGGATTATCGCACAAATATGACAAGCCCTAAATTTTCTTGCAAAATAAAGCCTCATGACATTTGCGTCTTAAGACACTTATCGGCTCCCTAACGGAGGGTGCCGCCTTATCATCTCCTCGGTTGCCCCTTCAAGGAGGCGTACTTCTGCCATACAAGGCTAGCTCCTCCCATCCGGTCTCAACAACAACTATTTTTTTTGACCTCTTATCCCTTTTGCCTATAGGGCTTATGGTTACGATACTGCACCCTAAGTGGAGTTTTCTTGGCCGAGTGCAGCATATTCCATGACTTGCCAAGAATGGCCGAGACACTTCAAATGCCCTGCACTCTTGATCAACCGTGTACCTCGGCGCCTTGGTCAAATCTTCGACTCCTTAGAAGAGACCCTCAGTCGTCCAACCTAAGTCATAAGCTTAGGGTTGAAAATCTGAGGTACCTCTCCTGGATGGGCTTTATTGACCCCAAATCTCCATGACTCGAGGTTCCGGGGGCAGTGTAACCTTTTCCCCGAGCCATGTTAATGTACCCCCTTTTATGACGCACTTTAGGTCTTACATTTGCCTCTTATAAATTTTGATCTCGCGAACTAGGGTGTACGCCATAAGCAGTTCGCCCCTTTCTGATTGTTTTGTTTCTTTTTCTGCATATTAGCTCTTTTGTAATTTCGGGATCTCATCTTTGTAACTCAGAAAAGATATTTTCTTCTTCTTCATAGTAGCTCTTTTGTAATTTCGCGATCTCAATTTTTATAACTCATTTTTTTTTTTTTTTTTTTTTTTTTTAACAATCAGCCATACATCTTTCCTTTTTCTCAGGTCATAAAATCAACAAATACATTCACTCTTTAAGTCTCTTACTTCTGCTACTTTCCTTTCTGCATTTTTTAATTTTCTGTCATTTTCTTGTCTATCACGAGATTTTTAGCCGCTTCTTATCTTCAATATGCCTTGGCTTCGCAGAGTTTCTTCTTCTTCTCTTTGTTATTGTATCTACCATCAATCTTTCACTCTTTTGTATATCTTTGATCTTTGTGTTTCCAATTCTTCTTCTTCGCAAGATTCTATATCAACTGATGCCACACCTAGAATAAAATTTGCGTGGAGGACGGTCCTTTCGGTGAATTCGCATATGAACTTCTCCTTTAGGCTTATTTGCGGACCGTTAAAACCATAAATTTTGTAAGTTGAAGGTATCAGATCTTCATCTTTCCCTCCCATAGTTTTGTAAGTATGATAAAAGAATATTCACGGAACTTCCAATGATCGATCAAATTATGTTGATTGCCCATGAATTCTCGGCTTCATCATCTTCATCCTCGCTAGGTTTTGGGTTAATCTCCAATCTTACCACTAATGGGTTGTCGTGCATTTCTCCACCCTCAGGTACTTCTTCTGCAGTAAAAAGATAATCTGATTTTGCCATTCCTTCGGTGGGCGATGTCTTGCAATGTTCATTATTTCTCTATTATCAAACATCTCTTGCGAAAACCCTGCGTGAACGTTATCATGAAAATCTTCAATTGTCTGTACGAATGTATGATAGAGTTACAAAACAGATTCTTTGCCTTTGCTCCAACTTCTATTACAAATGTTTCTCCTCCTTTTGTTGTATTTACTCTGCGAATTTCTGGCGGTGGTGGTAATGGTTGAGACTGAGATTGAGATTGATTTTTTAGAAAATGATTTAGTTTCCCTTGGTCTATCATTCTGAGGATAATTCTTTTTATATTTCTGCAATCATTAGTTGAGTGTCCATGAAAATGGTGATAAGAACAAAATTCATGACTTCTATCGCTCGGAGGTGGTTCATTTCCCATGTTCCATGTTGCGGGTATGTTTTCCATCAAGATTATAGCTTCCCATATTTTCTCGACACTAGCATTTAGTGGCGGCATCTTAATTTCTTCCCATATTATCCTTTGATTTCGCTGTCCTTTGTGGTAATTTTGCCTCTGACCTCCATAAGTTTCTTGTGGATGATCAAGTCTTTGAATTTTGTTATTTCCACCACGGTTATAGAAGTTTCTTTCTCTCTCAAATTCTTCTTGATCACGACTCCCCATAGCTACTAACTTCTGCTGACCATCACCCGTTGTCCTCTCTTGTTGCACTTGCGAGGTACTCGCCACGGTATTTATCAACTTAGGTAACAAGCTTGTATTCGCTTCTCTTGAACTTGTGTTCGCAATGGGGTATGATTCCATCTCATTTTGCTTTTCCTCAAGAGCAATATACTCCTCTTGAAGTTCTCGCAACTCAGTCATTGTGATCGTATTCTTGATTCTGAAAATTTGAATGTATAACAGATTGGTTGCGAACATAGCATTGATGAATGACAGAATGAGATATCTTTCGTCCACACGACCAGCCATATCACTACACATTGTCTTCCACCTCACAGTTATATGTTTCAAGCTTTCGCCAACCCTTTGCTTCAATCCAAATACATCTTCAATACCAGGTCGAGAGGAATTGTTACTTATATATGCCCCTAAAAATATAGCTTGTAAATGGTTGAAAGATGTTATAGTATTCTTTGGCAAACCTTCAAACCATTTTAAGGCCTCTCCTGTTAAACTTGATGCAAAATATTTGCATAATATTGCATCATGATTCTCCCATTGTAACATACATCTCACATAAGCTTTGATGTGTTGTACTGCACAAGTTGTTCCATCGAAATCTTTGGTTAACGCAGTAAATTGCACTTTGGGGGTATTCCTCCTAATTGTACTTCTTGTGTGAATGGAGTTTTGTGACTTCCTCTATGGCTTCATCCAGTTGTCTTTTACCTCATTCTTTTCTATTGTTTAACATTCCTCTCATCTCCGCCAGCTCTCTTAAAATTTGCTCGTTTACACCAGAATTTGGATCCATGGGTCTTTTTAACTCCGCCTCTCTTCTTCTGCGTTCATATCTGTTTTGACTTTCTTGTTCATCATTTTCTTCTCGTCTTTCTCTGCGATCTTCTCTTTCACTTCTTTCATGAATTCGCATACCGTTATATCTCTCACTTTCTCTTCTTTGCTGCCTTTCAGCTCTCCTTTGTACTCTATCATATTCTTCATTGATATTACCATTGTTGCGATTTTGTTCTCGCCTTCTCTCTCAATTATCATGATTGTTCTGGCAAATTGCCTCTTGTAGCTCCTGTTCTTCCACTTCGCTCTCGCATCTTTCCCTCTCGCAGAGCTAGACGTGCTGTGTTCGGTGTAGTGTCTTTCAATTTCATCTTCAATTTCTTTTTGCTTTCTCTGTGCTTCTCTCCCATGCAATATTCTCCTTCCTTCTTCCTGATTTTCTTCGCCATCTTGATTATTTCTCCCCTGACGGTGTCTATTTCCCTGATTTCTATCATTTTGCCCGTTTTGAAGAGTTTCAGCACGTTGGATATAACGATCTTCCATTATTTCTCTTCATTCGCGACGTTCTTCGCCTGGATTTTGTATTCCCTCTCGAATTTCTTCATTAACATTTTCTATAGGTAAATTTTGTCTTATTTCTTCTCTAACTGATCTTGAACTTGATCTTGTAGTGCTTCTTGACCTCCTATTTTGTAATCTCATGTTTTTCATCCTCAATTCATGGTTTTGCCTTGTCAAATTCACACGTTCTTCTGCTTCTAACCGCCTTTCTTCATGTATTATTTGCCTCAATGCCTCTAATGCTGCAATTTCTTCATTTCCATGAATTATTCCTCCAATTACTTCTTGGTCTCTCTCCTCTTGTCCATTGCCTCCTAATTGCTTCTCTTCTCCCATTTCATCTACAGAATCTG
Source organism: Papaver armeniacum (assembly GCA_023531295.1). Classification (NCBI taxonomy): domain Eukaryota; kingdom Viridiplantae; phylum Streptophyta; class Magnoliopsida; order Ranunculales; family Papaveraceae; genus Papaver; species Papaver armeniacum. The sequence goes on from JAJJWW010003417.1 coordinate 80,531, forward strand.
ATCGCCAAGTATGTACACTCACTCTGTCATAATCCACAGTTCTATTTTGTATTGGTGTACGTTGAATTGGCGGTTGAACTCGATTTTCTCCATTGTTCCTTGTATTCATTCTTGAAGATTCCTCTATTTCGTCTATCACTTCTCCAGCTAGTCTCCTACTCCTTCTAACAGTTGTTGGCTGTTTTGATGCATGTCTTCTTCTAGCCATTTTTCAATTTTGATGAGTTGTTGAAAGTTATATGAAATTCTTTATCTACTATTCCAAATTCTTTCCAATCACAATATCAATCTTCAGTCCATGTTTCTAGCGCCATATTTAGTAGCAGGAAATCCCACACTACACCCCTCACAAGAATTCACACAATCAAATCATTTTAAGATGAACAATTATAGTCTTTATTGATTAAATTCACAAATATTACAAGATGAAAAGGAAATAAGCTAAAGAATTCACAACCGCTCTAAACTTTCTCTCTCTTAATGACATGCCCAACACTCGAAAAAGATCCCTCTTCTCTTAAGCCTGTTCGGCTCTTTATATATGACATTACATAGTGGATGACAGCTAAGCTGTCCTTTATTTTCGGATCTGACTTGCGACATTCTCGCGAGTGTACAAATTTAAAATCTCGCAACACTCCTAAATCTCGCTAGGTCTTCACATATTTCTCGTGTTCAGGCTGTCGTCATCCGTCGCGTCATTTATATTATCCATCTGCGACATCTTCGCAGTGTGTCGTTTATGGATTTCGCAAGGGTCTTGGTGTTGCGATATTCTGATCCTACAATCACAACGCAAAACCTGAAATGTCAAAAGCATAAATGTTAGACTAAACCACGGAAAATATTGAAGGCAAAAATAAAAAGTTAAAATCTTGCAAGAATGAGAGTGGATGAAGTTAGCAAGAAAAGTAGAGTCATCCATCGCCTTCTTCTAGTGAAAAATAGTTTCAATCCCAGAACTTCTTATCAGCAGAGTCTTGGAACCTATAAGCCTAGATACAAAGCCAACCAATCACTTTCCTGCTATGAGGTATATATAAAAAGGAGATGTTTTTGCTTTCTGAAGATAAAATCCCAGAAAGCATAGTCATTTACCTAAGAGAGACTGATTACCAAGTTTTTTTTGATGGGGTTCACAAATTATCAATGGCAACCATTATTAATGCTTTTGCATGAGTGGCTCTTGCAAGAAGGTCATCATATAATAGTGGACTATAAAAGGCATGCGCTAGATATCCAAACTGACCAAACTCCAACAACAGAAACCACAGTTATCAAGCTAACTGAAATGATTGTCGCATAAAATCAAAACATGATGTACCAGGTGTGACATAGTGATACAACTATGAGAACTACCTTTATCTAATAGAAGTTGGCGATACCTGAAATATATGCCTCCTAATGATACCATTGGAACACGATGGAGTTTGTCTTCTCTATCTCAGGAAAGCGAGAAAGCGGCAATAAATACCCAAAAAACATGGATGAAACTGATTTATATATGACTGTTGATGGTGGTTTTTAACTAAAGGGTAAAGTCGTAAAACCCTAGTCAGACAGTGACGTCACAGAACGTGAGTAATAATGTCCAAACCAAGCATATTTATTGAACCCTTTAATTTGTCTGCGAGAAAATTACTAGGGTACCTTTTTTTCTAATTAATTACTAATTAGGGTTTCAATAGGCCAAAACCCTAATTCCCACGTCACTTGTGCCAATGGCAAACCGTGCCAGCCACACCCACCGCGCCAAGGCATGCCAACCATGCTAGCCGCACCCTTGTGCCAACGGCAAACCCAGAACCACACCCACCGCGCGCCAAGGCATGCCAACCATGCTAGCCGCACCAATGTGTCAACGTGAAACCGTGCCAATGCCACACCCACTGCGCCAAGGCATGCCAACCATGCTAGCCGCACCCTTGTGCCAATGGAAAACCGTTCCAGACCACACCCACCGCGCGCTAAGGCATGCCAACCATGCTAGCGCACCCTTGTGCTGTGACCCAAACCGTCATGACCACACCCAGCGCCAAGGCATGCCAACCATGCTAAGCCGTACCCTTGTGACAATGGCAAACCGTGACATCCCAAAACCACCGCGCCAAGGCATGCCAACCATGCTAGCCGCACCCTTGTGCCAATGGCAAACCGTGCCAGCGACCACACCCACTGCGCGCAAGGCATGCCAACCATGCTAGCCCACCCTTGTTCAACGGAAAACCGTGCGCCGACACTCCACCGCGCCAAGGCATGCCAGCCATGCTAGCCGCACTCTTGTGCCAACGGCAAACCGTGTACCCGGCCACTCCACGCTCCAAAGCATGCGAGCTCATTCTAGCCCAGCACCCATGTGCCAATGGCATACCGTGCAGAGCCACACCCACCGCGCCATGCCAACGGCATGCCAAACCCTTGGCCCCACCATGCCAAGCCAAACCGCACCTTGCCTTGGCCCTAGCCATGCTAGCCGCACCATGTGCCAACGACATGCCAAACCCTTGGCCTTGGCCATGCCAAGACAAACCGCACCTTGCCTTGGCCCTAGCCATGCTAGCTTAGGCGCCCATGCGCCCCATGGCATTCCAAGCCCTTGGCCCCGCCCATGCCAAGCCAAACCATTCACGCCAAACCCTTGGCCCCACATGCCAAGCAAAATCGCACCTTGCCTTGGCCCTAGCCATGCTATCCGCACATGTGCCCATGGCATGCCAAGCCCTTGGCCCCGCCATGCCAAGACAAACCATTCACGCCAAACCCTTGGCCCCGCATGCCAAGAAAAACCGCACCTTGCCTTGGCCCTAGCCGTGCTAGCCGCGCCATGTGCCAACGACATGCTAAGCCCTTGGCCCCACGCCCAAACACACCTATCCGCGCCACCATGCTGGCCTTCCCTCTGCGGCTACCAAAAAAGGCGTCTGACGATCAACGGTCCCCCTTCAATCCCAGGAGCAAATCCTAGTCATCCAAAGTTGCAGACGACGCATGGTAACCTTTGGCGAAAACCTAAGTTTGGCCATGCCAAACCATGCCATGCAAGCGGCATGCCAAACATACTTATCCGGCGCCACCATGCTGGCCTTCCCTACGCGGGATACCAAAAACGCAGCGTGCGACGATCAACGGTCCCCCTTCAATCCCGAGGAGCAAATCCCTAGCCATCCAAGGTTACCGGGACGACGCATGGTAACCTCTGCGGCCCGAAAACCTAAGTTTGGCCACGCCTAAACCATACCATGCCAACGGCATGCCAACCTAACCCGCGCCACCATCTTTGGCCTTCCCCTATGCGGCTACCAAAAACGCTGGGCGTGCGGCGATCAACGGTCCCCTTCAATCCAGGAGCAAATCCTAGCCATCCAAGGTTACCGGACGATGCATAGTAACCTTTGGCCCGAAAACCTAAGTTTGGCCACGCCAAACTATGCCATGCCAACGGCATGCCAACCTAGCCGCGCCACCATGCTGGCCTTCCCAACGCTGCTACCAAAAACGAAGGCGTGTGACGATCCACGGTCCCCTTCAATCCCGGGAGAAAATCTTAGCCATCCAAGGTTGCAGACCACGCATGGTAACATTTGGCTGCAGAAAACCTAAGTTTGTCCCTCCAAACCATGCCATGCCAACAACATGCCAACCTAGCCGCGCCACCATGCTTTGGCCTTCCCTCTGTGACTACCAAAAGCGAGCGTGTAACGATCAACGACTATCTTTCCTCTTGAGATGCAAAATCTCGACCGTCGAAAGTCACCAAGCTGCAAGTCTCCCGGTGCGACTTGCCAGGCTACAACAACATGCTACATGTTTTCCTCAAAAACATTCGAGACATCAACACATATCACAAACCGGGGATCCTCTTTGGGTATTGGTTTGGCGGTTTATTGTGTGGCGTACACTACGCCCCGTCAAAGGAAGTGTCATAAGGATGAGGCGGTTAGTAAATACATAGAGTTAATGGTGAAACGTTCTTTTTATGGAACATCATTCCATGCGTTAAGGTTTTATGGAACATCAATTCCATGCGTTAACGGTTTATGGAACTTCAATTCCATGTGTTAACGTTACCACCTCCTCCCATTTATTCACCCATTTTTCCATTCCTTAATGAGGCCAAAGTACGTTTCCTTCGACTTGTATAAATAGGTATTACCTATTTCTACCGAACAACAAGTTGATCGGGGAGGATACACCACAAAACATTGGCTAGCTTTCCCGTCTGTAGCTTCCCACTTTACGATACAAGTCGTAACATGACTACTCTTCCAGAATCAACTATTACGGTCTCATCACCTCCCTACTTGCTTCCCTCCCCAAAACCGGCCCATTCTCCTCCACTTTGTGGCCAAACAAGTCTGGGCAGCCATTTCTTGGTTTAGGGCCGGACTTGTGAAAGATTGATCTCTGAATCTAAGTACTCCCCTTGCGGTACATTGTTTAGGGTTTAAATTTGTTTCTCACTGCCACACATCGAAGTTAGAAATCGGCGTGAAACCATTTTCACCCATAAACAATTGGCGACACGGTGGGAGATCAATCTATCGGTTTAAATATCGATTTCCAAATTTCCGATATCACCTTTTACTTACAACTCCAACATGGTGGAACTCGGATCCGGATTAGCTGCCAGAAACTAGCCTTGAATCATCACGTCCCTGGTGTTCGCTCACTTTGACAACATGTTACTGCCATCTTGCCAGGAAGTAGCACCGAAGGCACTCCTTCGGGTGTGCGCCGCCGATCACCAGGGCCAGAGCCTTCTACCGCCTCCTAACGTCCATCACGCGCTCGCTAATCACAGCGATGAAGGCACTCGCCAGTGCTTGCAGCAGAGTCACCGGGGGCGAACGCGCTACCCGTTTCTAGCAACCCATCAAGCATGACGCCTCCAACGGCCACTAAGACTCCAACTACCCCACCAATGGGGCGAAAGCCGGAGGAACCCAGAGGAAGCCGACCCTGTCACCATCGTTGATTTGATGTAGTGACGAGGAGGTTCTCGCGAGCCAGACGGATATGGTTTCGGCGAGAAAAAGTACTCGTCTTTCTCAAAGCCCATGGAAGTGCGGCTGCCACGAGAGTCATGCCATCCCGAGCCATTTAGAAACGCCTCCAACACCCCCGACGCTAGCGCCTCGGCGGAGCAGCGTCTCCACGGACATAAGAGATTCGTGCCGGACCCCATTGGAAAGAAGTCGACCATCAATTTTGTCTGCGAGAGAGGATGCCGGAACAACTTCTCCAGGAATCGAGTCAGAATGATGAAATAGACATGCATCAACCTCCTTACCCGTACGAAATACAAAGAATTCCTCTCCCCAGAGATACTCCTCTCCTCGATTCACCTGTATGTAGCCTTTGGAAATGCACGTGAACACGTCTCTCGCTTCCTCGAATCCAGGAGAACACGAATACAATCGTTCTCGCGTCCCGGGGAGTTTCGAAATCTCTTACGGGAAAAGCGTACACGTGGTACAAACAACATCACCAAACAGCATTCCCCAACTAGGGTAGCATGGTTACCACATTTTACAGAAGTACTTCTTCATTAATCGAACAAGTTACCTTATCGGATTTAGAAGAATGTACAGTAAGGACAGAACATCCAGAATGATTTCGTTAAGATATTAGGGTTCAAACACTATTGTCATGACCCCAAGCGTGGGAGCACGGCATAACTGGTGAATACATGCATCAAGCTGTATGGCTCCCATCTCTGCGCCTTGCTAGAACCCTGCGTTTCCAGGACATTCTCCGAACTCCATGAAGCTGCCCAGACGATCATGTAGCGACACAAGGCGTTATTGGAAAGGGCTAGACCGACCAGAATCGAAGGCATGCGTGAAACTGCGGAAATAGACGTCTCCTCAGCAAACAATTTAACAACGTAGCCCCGTCCTCTGTAAGCGTAGTAAACGAATGAGGGAAAGAAAGCCCTGACTCTGAGATGACCTAAATGTGAAACACCCGGCCACGACGGGGAACTTCCCCACGGAAAGCGCCGCTAAAGCTCCCATCGTCATCACGAAACTGAAGGAAATACCTTGGATTTCCCGTTTCCCATTGAGGAGGTGATCGATCTCTTAGAAGCATGGATTCAAGACGATGTTATCGGACTACCATCTCCCCGGGCATGCCCACCCAAGCGGGCCGAGATGGCAAACCCCAAATCTTTGCCACTACACAGTTTGTTCACCACCCAACCGAGTGATTACTATGAGGCTAAAACATATCTTCAAAGAAAAGATGAAGCCATGGGAACTCCCAACTAGGAAGCTTGAGGCCAGCCCGAGACCCACTTCGAGTAAGGAATTGTGGGGTCTTTGGGACTCCGTGCATGGTATGCGAGTCCATGATGCAACACGTATGCAAAATTCTCTACCTTTCCAAGGTGCGACGTATTAGATATTTTGGCTCTCAATCGCGTTGTGTCGAGCAAGCGGCTTTTTCCTTCCATGGAAGTCAGTCGGGAGCCCAAGCTCCCCAAAAGCTGGATCGAAAAGGACAGCTGGGGACTTCTTACCACATCCTATTTAAGAGGTATTGAATTAAATAGCAAGCATCGTTGCGGCCTCGACTTCAATATTATCACTTTCAGGGCTACGAAGGCAGCGGGGTTTACGAAACAAGCTACCCGATCCCCGTCCGTGATTGAGAACCGAGAGGGAAGCCTTGAGCGCACGGCTACATCAACCTCAAGTCAAGATAGGAGATGCTATAAAGCGTGGAAAATTTCACATTGTCAAAAAGCGGGCTACGACGTGTTGGGGGCACTTATGGGTACTCGACAACAAGGCGATTGGGCACATCCCCTCTACCAATGTCAACGCCGAAAAGAATCTTCAACAAACCGTCCCACTTGCTTTTGCCGCATGGATGAATTCTTGATGGAACCCGGATGCCTGGAGAGACACATTGGCGCTAACTCGTGGATTCCAAACGCAAGTAGAGTCGGCGAAACGATTTTCTCTCTGACAGTCATTTCTTCCCAGTTCCGTCATGGGGACTCGGCGCGATTACTAGCGGACGCTTTCTAGAGATGTGAATGGGGGCGGAGCCATTCAAACGGCTTTGCAAAAATTTGGAAGCTTCCATGAAACCAACGAGACCAAGATTCAAATGGTTGCACAACACACAGACGTTTTCAATCGGAGATATAGTGGTCAAAGTGAACTCGTTTCAAGTTGGGAGGATAGCGGTAAAGATAGGTTTGTTCGGATTGGTTTTCCTGAGGATAAATAAGGCGAACCTTATCTGGTAGCGGCGTTCTTTTAGGAGGAGATCTTTGCCAAGCTCATCAACGAGACAAAAGGAAGGTGTGATAGTTCACTTGGGATGGCTCAAGCTTTCTATCCCTAAAGCGATGTACTTTTCCCGACCACTCTCCCTTTAGTATTTCCTTCAACGAGTTTCTCTTGATATTTGTATTTCCCTAGATGAATACACACGTTTGTATTCTTCTCCCGGAGTTTCGTTTTTTCATTCAAAAAAAAAAAAAACATGCATTTCCTTAAGTGGGTTTTCCCAAATTTGAAAAATATACCAAACCAATCCAAAATCATTGAGAAGCCATTAAGCATCATATCACAACGAGAAAGCCAAAGTAGTGTGAGAAATACCTATTCAATCATTGAAAATAAGAAATTGCAAACGGGATGTTAATTGGCGAAGCCCTAACCGCCACAAATACAAAGAAGGTAAATACGAGTTTGCAAAGCATCGGGACGACTACACAACGAGATAGAAACAATAAAAGGAGAAGCTAGTCATCAGTTTACACACGAGTCGGCTCAGTTAAAACTCCTTTCAAGCACTTTCCCCAACAATCTCTCGGTCAACAAAGGTTCCATCCGATGGCCGCATCCAACATTAGCAACCTCAACATCCCATCAGAAAGTCGCCTCGCCCAGCAACAACACTTTCGTCTCCTTCCCGGTATTTCGCATCAACAACCGGTCCAACATATGCCACCATGACCGCTTTGATGTCGCCAACAACGGTCTCGGCACCTTCAGAAAATTTGTCTTAGTTTCATCAAAGGCGTACTTGAGGGTTTTCTCAGCAACCTGATGCGTGTCGTACCACAACAAATTAATTAATACTTTACTACCTAATTAACAAGTAATATAGGGTAGTCAAGGTCGATCCCACGAGGAGCACGAGATTCTAGTTGTAAAAATTGTCACGAAGGGTGTAAAAAGCAAAAAAGAAAATAAACAAAACAAATTAAAAGGTAAAGTTGAAAGCAATAATAGAGACAAGATCAAGGAATCCCTTCTTCGTTGCGAAATAATGAATCAAGTTATGTTCTTTTCCACTTGTTATTAGTCTGATTATCCAACGAAGTAGGATGGCGAATTAAAGCAACACAGCCCCCAAAATCCCTAATTTCCAACGATGTTAAAGCAGTTATCGGATTCTATTCAAAAGAACCACCTTGAATTAAAACACAAGATGTAATTCCCAGAATGCATTAAGATTTATGAATTTAGGTTTAGTACTAGTAGTTAAACTCGGTTCGCTTGGTTCACTTTCTAGCGTTGTTTCTACACACAATTGCTCCACGGAATCCCTCATAAAGGTCTCGTGTTTGCTACTTATGTAAAGAGTCAAAGCGATTACTTATCTCTAACTTTCACTAGCTTTAGATCAAATTAACAAATCAATTTAGTTGGCCACCTAAACAATCTATCAATCAATCATGAATGTCTTTAAGATCATTCCTATTAGTAAAAACAAAGCGATAATCATGTGAAGAACTTCAAGATGGAATTAAAAACAAAAACTCAAATCATATTAAGAACTAGGAATTCATCCTCAATCAATAAAATTAACTACTCATGTTAAAAAGTTCACACAAAGACTAAGAAAAGAAAAGAATTGTGTGTGTAGAGATGTGTGTAGAAAGATGTGTAGAAGTTGTAGAAAACTTCTCTATTTATAGGCTTCAATATTCTCCAAATCTTCTAAGGGTAGAATCCTTTTCCTTTTGCAATTCAATTTCCAATTCCAAGCTTTTCTCAACTCTTCCACCTTCTCTTTCCAAATTTGAGTCCAATTCTCCATCCAATTCCTAGCCCAAGTCTTCATACCCATGAAGTCCATAGAAAATTCTGGAATTTTTGGTTCGCCGGAAAACAGGGATTGTGGCCGGATTTGGCCGGAAAACGTCGCCGCCGGCCACTTGGAAATTTCTCCGTCGAGAGAATATTCGACGGAATATTAAAATCTGTCCCCTCGTTAGGACTAACGGTCAAACTAGTCACCCGTCAGTCAACGTTAGTCAACGGGTCAAGGAGAAAAGAGAGTTTAGCCGAGTCAAATGGGTCAAATCCCAGTCGGATGAATCGAGGGCAGTCGGGGTCTTTGCCACCTTGCCGAGGCCATTGCACGGAGCTTGTCTTTGTGTTGCACAATCCTTGTGCAATCCGATTGCCTTAGCCAACCATCATGGCCTGGCAATTCCATCATTCTCGGGCCAATGCCACCGACTCATTCTTGCTTCAAACTGTGGTGTCATACTAGTCTTGCTTCACTCATAGCGGCAATGTCACAACCCATCTCTTTAGCGGCTCGGACCTCCTGCTGACTCCACCAGAGCAGGCCATTGGTGAAACCACCGCCCAAATACCCACAACGAAGCACCATCTGCCCAACTCTCTTCCCGAGTTCAATGTCTCACACCCCGAACTTGCCATCGAGCATAACCAACACGGTAACACTATGCGGCTGGAACCCATTCTTTATTCTTGCCTTTGCTAAACAACAATCACCAACCCAGAACAGTGCTTTTGCCCATTTGCACAAAGCCATATGCCTTGCTTCACTAACATTTGCAGCTTTAACTTCAAGTGCCATTCAAAGCCCTGTAATGCAGCTCAGTCATCCATTACAAACACACAGCTGCAATCCCATAACTCTTGGCTCTCATCTTGACCCTTTCATGGCACCGGGCAAAGAATAAAGCACCACCTCGGCTCAATGCTCTTCTCTGTGATACAACCCTGTGACTCTAACAGCTCCATCACTGAATTTGCACAGTCAAATCTCCACTAGAACCTTTGCCTTTTAATAACTTTGTATTGTTTCCCAGGCCATCTCTTCCAATCACCTTTTTGTTTGCATTGCAACCATCTTCACCAGTTGCACTCGGCTCATCCTGCAGCTGCATTGGCTACAACATTTCCTCAGCTCAAACTATGCCTTAACCCTGCTTTGCCATTCTCTACCTTCCCATGGTAATGACAACAACAGCTCCAATTACCATAGAACCTAGCTTCTCAACTTGAACCATATTGCTGTCTGACAATCATTGTTCTTCCCATGGCCACCGAGCTTCACATTCCGGCTCTAGCTCCCATCCAGTGCAATTTCGACCCGGCCTACAAATAAATCCTCATGACTCCACCATCAACACTAACCCATCAGCTGTGTCTTAATCACTCAATGTCAAATCCATCGACTCAATCAATCACTTTCAATAAAGACCCAACCCTTATTTCTTCCATCTCTTGTTCTTCTCTTGGTTCAAATCCAACTCAAACCCCATCCAATCAATTATAGCTGCTCCATTTCCTGCTTCAATCGACTATCAGAGCAACCCCCATTCTCAATTTCTATTATTCACCAGCTCATAACATTTACCAGAGACCCCTAATACCGATTGCTCCATATCCCATCAGCGCCCTTCTTCACCTCCATTTCCCTGAATCGATTGCAAACAGCATCGATTTTCTTCTCTGTCTGATTTCTTCAAACCCATTCGATCTCTACATTCTCTTAGCACCACAGCAGGAACTCAGTAGCAACCGTTGCATCTTCCTCTTCCTTCTCGATGAATCGAACCCCTACCTCTCTCGATCTCTCGATCTCTCGATTTGATCTCAAATCCCTCACGAGCTTCCTCTCGATTTCACTCAGCGGCTATCTGCTTTCCTTCTCTGTCTCTCTGATTCTCACTTCTCAATTTCGAGATTGTAGTTGTCTGGTTTTATTTCTCAATCTCCATAGCAGCTTCTTCATTTCTAATGGAGCTGCTGTTTTTGGTTTTGTTTCAGGTGAAAAAAATGGTGAATGAGAGGAACATCTCGATTTCAGTTTTAGGTTTTAATTTACGGATCGGGTCGGGTTTGGATCAAAGGGTTAGGATATGGGTCCAGTCGGTTAGGGTATGGGTAGATGGGCTTAGGGTATGGGTGGATTCAAACATCCACTAAGTACACCCCAAGTGCTATTCTCACTTACTTCTTTTGGATAAGGGACACCTTGACCTCCCCTTAACCTTGGCTGGGCTCCATATAGTCTTTCTCCTTGATAAAATGACAAGTTTGCCCTTTTTGCTCAATTTTGATGATTTCTTCTTCTTTTCCTGCAATGCGACTCCAAAGTAGCTACAAAACTCAAAACAAGCGTAAAATACAAAATTCACACGAAAAATAGCAAGGAAAGCATAAACTCTAGATAGTAAATACGGTGTATTCTACACCTATCAAATTCCCCACACTTAGACTTTGCTAGTCCTCGAGCAAATCAAACTAAAAACTCACAACTTCAAAGCGTTCAGCGTCACAAGCATCCAAAGAGCTATGAGGACATAGAGTTTCGCATGCTAGTAATAAGAAGTTAGAAATACCAAAGAACATATTCTCGTTCTTAAATGTTGAGTGAGAAATAACCACACCATAATGAGAGAATACGTGTTTGAGAAACGATCAATAAGCATTTCGCCTCGACACGCCCTCACCAAATAAGGATTTTATGATAATTGCACTCAAAAAGACTGACTTTTATGGTTCTCACATGTGCGGTAGGAATGAAAAGAGAATTCTGCAACACGTTGAATGGTGGGAAGGATAACTTCCGAAATTTTGAAAAACCCACATCTTTTATTATTTTGAAAAACCATTTTCCGACGATCTCTAAGAAAGGAAATCAACCATATTTATCGAGGATGAGATTACTTACTTACCTTCACATCCGATTGCCAATTATGATAACACCACTCTTCACGGCATCCAATAGAAACGTCTTCCGCTCCTCGTCTTGATCTCCTTGGTCTTCGTCTTCGGTTTCAACTATTGATGATAAACCCTCGAATTTCATAAATCCTTGACAATTTATAACTCTTTTACCTTGAAATCCTTGTCGCTTGAAACTTCCTTATAAATTTTCCTTCCCCACGGCTTAAACAAAACAAATATTTCTCTTGTTTTTCTCTTTTTTTTTTTTTTTTTTTTTTTTTTTTTTTTTTTTTTTAAAAAAAAAGAAATTAAATACAAAAATAAACCATGGCCGTGGAGAAGTATTTTACGCTCGATTCTTAACAACTTGTATCGTCTTGAAATCATAAACTTCAAAAATTTTCACCTTTTACTTTTCTTCGCTTTCATGAATAAGTCTTCATACTTGAATATAAAATTACCTCATTGTATTGTATTGTAAGTCCTCAACATATATGTAAAATCCGCTCTTTGTATGTTGCTTTACTTATATTTGAAATTTGCTCTTTTTCTCGTTCCGTTGCTTATAAACCTTAAACTTTTCCAACTTTCCTTGTAGATTTTGATGTCGCCCCTTGTTGATGATGAGAGTGTTTCTATGGATCCGTTGTTGTCGCGAGAGAGAATGGTGCTAGCGCAAATCGAACTACAAGAAGGAAGCTTTCATCCATGGACGTCACCCTCATGATTGACAAAATTAGCACTCAAGAGATCAAAGAGTAGTGCTTTTAGTGGTGGGAGGTTGGGTAGCTCACCATTCTACCCGGAATTAACTTACGGTGACACACACTCAAAAGAAGCTCTTTAGTAAATGGAAGAATTCTGGTCGGTGCCTCTCATGATATGAACACGGGTAGTCTCCACTAATGATTGATCAGCAACTCTAATAACGCAATTCTCCCTGCACCAAATTCGCATCACCGGCATGATTAAATCCATTATTTAACACTCTAACAAGCAAGAAATCGAATGTAGTTCTCTAACATTTCCAAGTTCAATTATGTCGGTCAAAATCTCTATGTAAACATACCTAGAAGTATGCTAGTGACTCTAAAATCTTTAAAAGTTGGAATTTTTATGTAAAACTTTTTTTTTTTTTTTTTTTTAAATTTTTTTAATTTTTTGTAATTTTTGTTTTAAAAACATGCTTAACCACTCCCCCACACTTAAACCTTACATTGTCCTCAATGTAATTGAATCCTCTAGTAAAGTCAAGGTGAGAAATTTTAACATGATAAGGAACAAAAGAAAAGAAATAACAAAAAGCAAAAAGATAAGAAATACAAAACCGATGGGTTGCCTCCCATTAAGCGCTTGTTTTAAAGTCGACGGAAAGACTTGGCTCTTGTAAGATTCATTCCCCATATACTAACAATCTGAAAATTTGAGGATCCACCCATAATACATTTTGCAAACAATAACTCCATACAAATATTAGCACAAGAAAACAATAGTGATGTTATCGCTTGATAGAAATTTCCCCCACACTTATTCTCGTCCACACTCGGAAGTGTATAAAGAACATAGAAGGCCGGGAACTTCCATGTATTCCTCTTGGCAAAACCTGCATAGTGTTAGCATCAAGTGTTTCCAATGGTGGATATTTAGAAACAAAATCATCCAAAAATACTTTGAAGCACATACATTCAAACCAATAAGAGGTAAAGGAGAAGAATCAATAGGCAAAGGGTTAGACAAACCTTTCAAAAATTCTTGTATTATAGAATCCTCTTCATCCTTAAAAAAATTCAATTGAATTACTTACCTCTTGTATATCGTGGTCCTCTATTAAACCTTGCAACCATTCTTAAATCGTTTTCTACCTTAACCATAGTCTCGGCATCATTAAAATCATTCGCAAGTTCAATTGGGTCTTCCACAAAATCAATGAATGTGGTTTCATCCTCTATAATCATCTCTTCAACATTCTCATCATCGGAATCGGGCCATTCACAAAAATGAATTTCATCGGTATAGATTGTAAAGATCTTCTTGTGCGGGTGTTACCGTTTTACAACAATAGGTAAGTCACACCCAATCTCCCCCTTTTGAATAGGTGAAGGATCGTTATTATGATCCGGAGTTGGAATAACTTCCTCATTGTCGGAACATTCATACACTTCCGCGGACTCCCATCTTTCCTTAAGAAATTTTGCCAAGCAATAAATGCATCTTCCTCAAGCTCGTCCTTTTGAATAGGTGATTGATCATTATTAAGATCAAGGCTCGAGTAATCTACACTAGCGTCATCAAAAGTCTCAAGGTTTGTCCTTTTCAACACAATCATCTTCATTTTCGGACTCACCATAATAAGAATCTTCATCGGTTTCATATCCTTTATCCCGACGTCGTTTAAGTTCCATATGAATAGTCCTACTAATTTACTGCGACAAGCTCTTAGAGTCTCCATCATCTTCCAATTTGTATAATTTAAATGCAAGTTTCACAGCGTTCACACGCTTACCACCGTTGATAGAGTTTTAAGGCGACATCTCCTCTTTTGGAAAAAGTGAAGGAAAAACACGATGAAAGGAGTATATTCCAAATTCTCTGTCACGCACATTACTAGAAAACAAATTGTTAGATGCATAACTATCCTTCCATCCATGTGATTGTCCACTTACATACCCGTCATAAAGGTTGTTGATATGTATGAGAATATCCATAAGGTTACGTAGGAAATTGATCATAGCCAAAAGATTGGTTTTGATTGTATCCTAAGGATGGTTGGAAGTTGCCATAATGTTGAGGTTGAAAACCATATTGATTGTTGTAATATGCTTGCTCTCGTCCACCATACATGGCACTTTGAAATAAGATTCAAAAACTTAAGTTAGATCGGAATAGAATCCAACAAAGCAAGAATAAAGCAAAAAGAAAAATAAAAACAACTAAAATCATCTGCTGCTGACAGCGCCAAAATTTGATGCGTGTCGTACCACAACAAATTAATTAATACTTTACTACCTAATTAACAAGTAATATAGGGTAGTCAAGGTCGATCCACGAGGAGCACGAGATTCTAGTTGTAAAAATTGTCACGAAAAGGGGTGTAAAAAGCAAAAGAAAATAAACAAAACAAATTAAAAGGTAAAGTTGAAAGCAATAATAGAGACAAGATCAAGGAATCCTTCTTGGTGAAATAATGAATTAAAGTTATGTTCTTTTCCACTTGTTATTAGTCTGATTATCACCAACCGTAGGATAAGCGAGTCTAGCTTAGCTAGCCCCAAAATCCCTAATTTCCTTGAGTCATAGTCCGCTTAGTTCTCGATTCTATTCAAAAGAACCACCTTGAGGTCCGCTTACAAGATGTAATTCCCAGAATGCATTAAGATTTATGAATTTAGGTTTAGTACTAGTAGTTAAACTCGGTTAAGCTTGGTTCACTTTCTAGCGTTGTTTCTACACACAATTGCTCCACGGAATCCCTCCGCAAGGTCTCGTGTTTGCTACTTATGTAAAGAGTCAAGAAAGCGATTACTTATCTCTAACTTTCACTAGCTTTAGATCAAATTAACAAATCAATTTAGTTGGCCACCTAAACAATCTATCAATCAATCATGAATGTCTTTAAGATCATTCCTATTAGTAAAAACAAACGATAATCATGTGAAGAACTTCAAGATGGAATTAAAAACAAAAACTCAAATCATATTAAGAACTAGGAATTCATCCTCAATCAATAAAATTAACTACTCATGTTAAAAAGTTCACACAAAAGAATAAGAAAAGAAAAGAATTGTGTGTGTAGAGATGTGTGTAGAGAAAGATGTGTAGAAGTTGTAGAAAACTTCTCTATTTATAGGCTTCAATATTCTCCAAATCTTCTAAGGAGTAGAATCCTTTTCCTTTTGCAATTCAATTTCCAATTCCAAGCTTTTCTCAACTCTTCCACCTTCTCTTTCCAAATTTGAGTCCAATTCTCCATCCAATTCCTAGCCCAAGTCTTCATACCCATGAAGTCCATAGAAAATTCCGAATTTTGGTTCGCGGAAAACAGGGTTGTGGTAGGAATTTGGTAGGAAACGTCGCCCGTAGGCCACTTGGAAATTTCTCCGTCGAGAGAATATTCGACGGAATATTAAAATCTGGTCCTCAGTTAGGACTAGCAGTCAATGGTCACCCGTCGGTCAACGTTAGTCAACGGGTCAAGGAGAAAAAGAGTTTAGGCGAGTCAAATCGGGTCAAATCGGTAAGTCGGATGAATCGAACCGAGTCGGTCTTTGCCACCTTGCCGGGCCATTGCACGGGCTTGTCTTTGTGTTGCTTGTGATCCTTGTGCAATCCGGTCTGTAGCCAACCATCATGGCCACAGCAATTCCATCGTTCTCGGGCCAATGCCACCGGCTCATTCTTGCTTGACTTTGTGGTGTCATACTAGTCTTGCTTCACTCCTTAGCGGACGATGTCACAACCCATCTCTTTAGCGGCTCGGACCTCCTGCCACGGAGCCAGCCAGTGAAACCCACGGAGCTTGAAGCAAGAATGAGCTGGTGGCATTGGCCCTGAGAATGATGGGAATTGCCAGGAGCCATGATGGTTGGCTAAGGCACTGGATTGCACAAGTTGTGCAACTGGCACAAGCCTGTGCAATGACGCAGCAGGTGGCAAAGACCCTGACTCAGTTGATTCATCGACTACAGTCGATTGGCCGATTTGGCTGTTAAGCCTCTCTTCTCGCCAGCCTGGTTGTGCGTTGGTAGCGGTGACGGTTTGGCCGTTAGTCTAGCAGGACAGACGAATATTGATGAATATTCTCGGCGGAAATTTCCAAGTGGCGTGGCTGGCGAATTCGTCCAGCCCGGCCTTCAGTGTTCATGGTATGAAGCATTCTCAGATGAAGAGTGGACTCAAGTGAAGAAAGATGAAGAAGTTAGTCTTGAAAAGTCCTTCCAACCAGAAGACCGGAGGAAATAATGAAGCACATAAATAGAGAAGTTTTCTACAGCTTCTACACATCTTTCTGCATCTCCCACGCGATTCTTTGTCTTTGTGAGCACAGCATGGTAATTTGTGGTGAGATATTTAGTTCTTCTTTCTGTTGAGATTTTGTTTTCAAAATCTTGAAGATTCTTCGCTATAATTTATTTTACTAATAGAAATGATCTTAAGGCCTTCGTAATTGACAAATAGGTATTTCGTAACTAGAGCTGATAATTTAAATCCAAAGCTAGTGAAGAGATTGGAGACGGTATTTCTTTGCATAAACAAACGCGGACTGGCGAAGGTCCGTGAACAGTGGTATTGGCAGAAACAACGCTGAAAAGAATGAACCAGCGAAGCAGGCCCCATGCAGTAGCAAACTAAATTCGCAAAAGTCTTGTGCGTGCGAGGTATCTTGTAGCGAACCTGGAATATTCTTTTGAATAAAATACGACAAGCAGAACTTTATTACTGATGAGCCAGCGCTAAGCGAACCTATCCTACGGTTGTATCTGACTATGCTGGAGTGAAAAGAACATATCTTATTCGTATTCTGGCGAATACGATCTTAATACCTGTATTAGCGGCTTTGCGCTTTTAATTTGTTTGTTTATTTTTCTTTTTGCTTTTACACCCCTTTAAGTAACGGTACAACTGTCTCGTTAACCACCTGTGCACTGTTGGTAGACAGTAAGTGATATTAATTTGACGTGATACCTCCAATACAACTTGGCCGTCTGCAACATTGAATTGTTTATTTCTTTGCTTTATTCTTGCTTTGTTGAATTCTATTATGTCATCTAACAAGTTTTGAATCTTGCTAGTGCCATGCAGAGCGCTATTACAGCAATCAATATGGTTTTGACACCCGGCGTTATGGCAACTTCCAACCATCATGCTGATCTTTGTATGATCAATTTCTGAGCTGCCAGCAGATCGATACTCATACATATCAACAACCTTGGCTTGGTATGCTAAATGAACAATCACATGAATGGAGATAATTATGCATCAACAATTTATTTTCTGTAATGTGCGACGGCATTTAGAATATACTCTCTTCATCGTGTTTTCTTCCAAAGAGAAGATGTAAATCTAAAACTCTATCAGCGACAATCGCGGCTGTGAAGCGTCAGCTTCTGCAGATACAAAATTGAAGAATGATGGAGACCGGAAAACTTGTCGCTTGAAATCAATGGAATATTCATGGAACTTAAACGGCGACCGAATGAAGATATGGCTTTACGATGAAAAATTCTTGTATGATGATAAAACCGAATGACAATGAAAGAGACAAACGAAGGCATGTGTAGACCTTTGAAACCTTGTGCAATGTCGATGTCGCTGTGAACGAGCTGAAGGCGTGCATTCTTGAAAGATGGGAGTCGAAGTATGAATGTTCCGACAATGAAGTTATTCCAACTGGTCATGTGCGTCGCTTCACATTCAAGAATGTGACTTACTATTGTTATGAATGTTCTGTAATGGCGTCTTTGTCTCTGCGATAAGCTAATAAGTATAGTCGACAATCAAGTGAAGAAGATGACCGCAGAGGATGAAACCGCATTCATTGATTTTAATGAAGACAATTGAACTATGAAGTAATTACAATGATCTTAGAACTATGTTAGGTGAAAAGCGACGGATTTGAATAGAGGACACATTAAGTAATTCGCAATTTTGGAGATGAGAAGATTCTATAATACGAAATTTTAACCCTTTGCTGTTGATATCTTATTGTAATGGCAGTATTTTGGATGATTTATTTCTAAATATCCATTGGCACTGATGTAACATATGCGAGGACTGCCAAGCCATGAAGTTCTGAAATTCTTCTTGCTAGAATAATGGCGAATAAGTATTGAAATTGCAGCGGCGATATTTTCTTGTGCTAATGTCAGCAATGAGTGTGTTCGTATTATTATGGTGTGGGGAAGTAATCTTCTGTCGAGCGTCTTCAGCTGGCGTGAGAGGCGCTCTCGGTTTTGTATTCTTATCTTTTGCTTTGTTCTTCTTTCTTGTTCACTATCATGTTAAGGTTCTCACCTTACTAGGAAGATTAGACGATATGGAGAAGTATGTTTGCCAAACAAAAATTCTGAAAAAAATTAAAAGACAAAAGTTTACATAAAATTCAACTTTTAAATTTTGGAGTCATAACTCTGGTATGTTTACATAAAGTTGGCCGCGACATAATTGAACTGAAATGATGAACGATGCGAACACAATTTGCTGTTAAGTGTTAAATGTGGATTTGTCATGTGATAATCGAACTACAATGCGATGGCGTTGACCAGAGTTCTTTGATCAATCATGTGAAGCTACCGATATTCTATCATGAAGAGCCGACCAGGCCTTCCGTTTACTAAAGGCTTCTTTTAATTAATAATCTGCATGGTGTGTTGAGCTACCCGACTCCCATAAGCGGTACTGATCTCTTGAAGTCTTAATTTATCAATCATGGTGAAGATGTGGATGGCTCTCTTGTAATTCGATCTCTCTGCATTTGTGCGAGATCTGCGTCGTCAGCGGCGGCATGCATCTGAGAAGATGGAAGTTGGGTATGTGAGCTGGCGAAGAGCAAATTTCAAGTATAAGAAATGAAAACAGCATGCAAGCGGTTTTGTGTTGAGGACTTTGTGCGATCTGATGAATATTTACTATTAAATAATAAAGGTGGCCACGAAGTTTGCTGTTTGAGCGATACAAGTGGCGTCAGCGATAAATCACTTTCTCCGCGACCGTAGTTTTGTATTTATTTCTCTTGTGTAAGGTAAAATGAAAAAGAAAAGAAAAACCAGAAGAAGCTATTTGTTTTGTTTAAGCGTGAGAAGAAGACTATATGAAGATTCAGCGACGAATTCCCGAAAATGAGTTATAAGATTGTCAGAACTATGTGAAATTAAATTATCATCGATGGTGGCAGGCAACGAACGATCAGGAAGCGGCGTTCATTGGATCTTGAAGCAATTAACGCAATCGAAGAAATGTGAAGAAGCAATGTGTGTCGTCTCGACAAATATGGTTGTTTCCTTTCTTGAATCAAATCGAGAAAATGAGCAAAATAATAAAGATAATTTCGGAAATTCGGTCCCACCCGTTGGCGTGCAAATTCTGTTTCATTCTACTGCACGCGTAATTCACAAAAAAGGCGTATTTGGTGTTATCGCAAAATCACTATTTTATTGAACTCTTTATTGATAAGTTTCTCAAACCACTCTCTCGTTATGTGTGGTTGCTGCGCTCAGCATTTAAGCAGCTATGTTCTTTGGCTATTCCTTCTTATTACTAAATATATTCTCTTAATCTTTTAGATGGCAGCGAGCCTTTGGTGTGAGTTTTAGTTTGCTTTCAGTTTAGCAAAAATCTAAGTGTGAAGGAGGTGATAAGGTGTAAGGCATCAAATATTTATGTTTATGCTTTCCTTGCTGGTACTAAATATTGTTTGTACTCGCTTGTTTGATTGTATGCTGAGTAACAGAAAAAGAAGAAGAAATGTCAAGTGTGAAAAGAACAGCAATGCGGGGAGAAGACATATGGAGCCGGCCAGGTCAGTGCTATCAAATAGTGAGGAGCGCGGGGGTGGCGTGGATCTTTGAATCATGTAAGCCCTACACCCGATACCACCGGTTCAATATCTGGCGGATCGAAGCGTTTGAATAAATTAACCAAGTAAAACGCAAGCGTGAATGTTCCTACCGTTAACGTTTGTAAGCCAAGCGGCGAAGCTCGTTGAAATGAAACCTTTATGAAGGCCAATAAAGCAGAACGGCAGTATGTGAAGAAATTAAATCGAAGAAAACGCGATCGCGTGTCAGCTTCGTGGTGAATGTCGAATGAAGATAGAAGAACAAATTGATCGTGAAAAAAGGAAATGCGAGGATATATTTAATGATCTTAAAATGTAAATCCGGAAGCAAATTGAGATGACAGAAAAATAGTGCTTGTTTTCTGTCATTCAATGGTGAAGAAGCGACAGTAAGTATGAAACTGTCGGCTTGACCAAGGTACCGCAACAATATGGTATTGAACAACAAGTGTGATAATTAAATTGGCAATAGGCGGTGGATGAAGGTGATGGAATTTGAGCAAGAAGCAGAAATGAAAAAATAAGGGATTATTCTTGTTAGCGTGTTGACCAGTCGATGATTGACATTGGTGTTAAAACACGGACCCGTGGAAGATGTTGGATAGTATTGTAATTTATTCTTGAATGGCGGCTATAAAAATGCAGATGAAACTAAGCTGGAAAATGTGAGCTGGTATTATGAAGCAATCTTGGTGCAATATGTTCAAGTGTGTAAATTCTATGAAATATTGGAGGCTATTCGATGTAGCAATGCCATGAGGAAGGCAGAGAATGGCTGGGAAGAGCTGATTAAGAGGCATATGAATTTGGTGGAGAAAATCTTGCCAACTGGCAATGCGTGCTGAGGATGTGTGGCTGCAGTGAGCTGAGCCTGTGCCGGTAAATGCGGGTGTGATCTGAGGTATTAAGGCAAGGTCTAGTGGAAGGCGTCTGCAAACCGGGAGAATGGGCGAGATTGCGGGATTATGATGAAGAAGAAGCATTGGCTGAGTAATGTTGTTCTTGCA
Source organism: Papaver armeniacum (assembly GCA_023531295.1). NCBI lineage: Eukaryota > Viridiplantae > Streptophyta > Magnoliopsida > Ranunculales > Papaveraceae > Papaver > Papaver armeniacum. The sequence continues at coordinate 102,052 of JAJJWW010003417.1, forward strand.
ATGGTGTGAAGCAGAAGTTATGGGATTGCAGGCGTGTGTTTGTAATGGATATTGGCTACGTCGAGAGGCACGATGGCGCGGGTTAGCTGCAAATGTTAGCTTTATTGCAAATAGCGATGTCTTGTAACGTGATATTGTTATGAGCAGAAGCAGCGACAAGTCGAGCTGCGCTCAATGTGCTGTGTTGGTCCAGCTCTTCGAATGTGCCGGTGTGGTATTCATTGAACCGAGGAAGGTTATGCAGAATGTTGCTGGTAGTATTTGAAGGTGGTTTATTTAATTTAACCTCTGGTGAGATGCGAAATCTGTTATAAAGATGGTTGTGGTAACAGACAATAACCCAGACAGCTGAAATATTGATGTCTTGAAATGATGGAGTGCGAGAGGCCGTATTGAGCCAGCTAAACGTGGTGCGCAAGAGTTGTGCGACCGCGGCTGCGAACGTGATGGCAGCAGCAGACTGCGACATTCTGATCAAATCTGACTTCGACCGTTGTTACGTTGACTTCGGCTAAACTCTCTTTTCTCCTTGTTCCGTTGATAACAGATCAGTAACGAGTATTGTTTAACTAGATCGAATCTATGAAGAGACGAGCGAATGTCGTCGAATATTCTCTCGACATTTCCAAGTGGCGGCAGCTTCGACGGAAATTGACGTAATCCACATTTTTGGCGAGCAAAATTCGAGATTTTCTATGGACTCATGGTATGAACTAGTGAAAATTGAATCAAACGGAAGTGGAAAGTTGAAAAGCAGATTGGAAATTAGTACCAAAAGGAAAAGGATTACTCTTGGAAGAATATTGAGCGCAAATAGAGAAGTTTTCTACAATCTGCTACACATCTACACGCACGCGATTCTTTCTTTCTTGAGTCACTTTGTAGATACACAGCATGGTAGTTATTTATTGATTGAGGATGAGTGCTAGTTCTAGGCGCTAGCGATTTGAGTTTTTGTTTCTATTCTGTCTTGAAAGTTCTTGCGCATGATTATCGTTTGTTTATGCAACAAGGCTTGATGCTTAAGGCATTGCGCGTGATTGACGATAAATGTGTTAGGTAACTGACTAATTGTTGTTAATTTGATCTAGAAGCTAGTGAATTAGGAGATAAGTAATGCGTTTCAACTGACTTCTTTACATAAGTAACGAAACCGCAGATTTCTCTTGGCTAAGTCAGGTACAATTAATGATAATAAGCAACGTGAAAACGAACAAACAAACGCTGCAATTATTAAATTCGCAAATCAATGCGTGCGGGCCCATCTTGTAGCGGACTCAGGTGGCTGCTGGTAAATGCGATAACAAGCGAACTGTTCACTGCGGTAATTAGAATTTTGAGGCAGAGCTAGCTTGCGGTTGTGTGACCTTTAACAGTGAAGCTTGTTCATGTGTAATAACTTCTGATCTTGTCTGTGTACTTCAGCTTACTGCCTTTAATTTGTTTTGTTTATTTTCTTGCTTTACACCCGCACCGTGTTCAATTTCTGGCCCAGAATCTCGTGCTCCCTAAATGGATCGACCTTGACTTTACCCACATATTACTTGTTGGTAGGTAGTAAGTATTGGTGAACTGTTGATGCGTGCGCGTCAGGAGCTGGCGGCGCTCTGCGCCTTTGATGAGCAACCGAAGGCTTCTTGCAGCCGGTGGCGACATCAGCGGCGACCGTGGTAACATGACAGACGTGGCGTCGCGGCGTGGGCGGCGACGTGTTGTGCTGGCGAAAGCGTTCGAGATGAGATGACCCGAGATCGCAGCGTCGATAAACCTGATGGCAAGCCGAGAAAATGCTTGGCGGATTTTAAGCAATGGGCGTGTCTTTTTCGATGATATCTATTATTTCCCATCGTGTAGTAAATGTCTTGCAACTCGTATTTTCTTTTATGAACTTAAGCAGTGCTGTCCGTTGAGCTGGCCTCCGATGATTGAATGAGGTATTTGACTTTGGCCTGCAGTTGCTGATATGATAGCAATAATACCGATGATTTTGAATGATTTGGTGTTTCGAAATTGGGAAAACCACTGGAAAAATACATGTTTTTTGAGCAGGCTTTCGGTGACGTATTCATCTGAAGCCAAATATCAAGAAAAGCTGATAATACTAAAGGAAAATTAGCGGAAAAAGCGTTTGGGGATAAACTTGAGCCATCCCAGTGAACTATCACATAACCGACTTCGTGCAACGTTGATGAAACTGCGATATCCTCCTAAAAAAAAGAGCGCACGCACGTCGGCAATATCTTCGTCAAATCTCCCAACGGCGAGTTCACACGACGCTATATCTGGGCAAGCGGAGTTAGTGTTGTGCAACCGTCTTGGTCTCGTTAATTTTCGATGGCTTTCCCAAGTATTTGCAAGCGTTGGCCTTATTCCACATCTACAAGCGTCGCCAGCAGCAACGGCCCGAATCCCATAGCGAGCGGCGGGTGTAAGAAAATGGGCCTGCCAATTACTAATTTGGGGCCGCAGTTAATGTAATCGACATCCCGTTCGTCTGTTCATCGATGCGACCTGGTGACGGCAGAGAGAGATCCCATTAAGCCTTGTTGAAACCTACGTAAATCTTGCCGAGGTAAGCCTTTGACAATGGCCTCGGCTATAACGTCTCTGTGACAGCGAGGACGATAACAGCGTCTTGGTGCCTACGGGGTTCTCGTCCGCGGGCGAAGATGTTGTTTAAACCGCTGCCTTCGGTAACGAAAATGTGAAGTCGGAAGGCATCGACTGGCGTGATTCAACTCTGCCAAATAGGATGTGTAGAGAATGCGGTGTCACCCCGTCGACTGGCTGGGGAAACTGGGCTCGACTTGACTTTCCATGGAAGAAAAGCGTTCACCAGCGTTGGCGTGAAATATCTTTATTTATGAAAGAGTGAAAATTTGCATGCGCATGGGCTGTGATCTACGCCAATTTAGTATGTTCCATAGCGAAGTAGATGCGATGTTCGTTCTAGTGGAAGTTCCCCATGCTATCTTTTCTTTGAGCTATGTTTTTAACTGTTGTATCAGCTGTGGAGAGTGATAATTTGTCGTGATAGTGTTGAGGTGCATCTCGACTCGATGAATAATCTGAAGATGATCGATGGCGCCGTCTTGAATCATGCTTCTAGCGTCGATCACTGCGATGGGAAGCGAAGGAGAATCAGGTATTTGTGGTTCGTGATAACGGGAGCTGGCGTGTTGCAAGCCTGTGTCTGTGGCGAAACTCCTTCCTCGTTAGATTTACTGCGCTTCTGGCGATGACGATGTTAAGTATTTCTTCGGCGGCGTCTGACCCGGCAGTTCCAGCGCATCTTGTCCGATCTAACCACTCAATGGCGTGTCTATCGTTAGCGAATGTCTGGCGGCTCATGGAAGTTGGAAAACTCTTCGAAGCGGGTTCTCTGGCAGGCGCGTGGAGCGGGAGCCATCTGGATTGATGCGCAGCAAATCACCGACGTTCTCGATGCACGTTGGGCAAAGTGACGATGTTTGTGCTTAACTGCAGATATCTTGGCGAAATCATTCGGATGTTAACCATTGGCCCATTGCTATTAAATCGACAAAATAACTATTGAACGAGAAAACCTTCTTGTAAATGGTAACCAGCGCTACCCTGAACGGGGCTGGCGTGTTGGCGCCTGCGTGTGCGGCACCGATAGCATTCGAAGCTCGACGAGGCGCGTTGCATGTTCTCCGAAAGGCCGTCATTTCGATGCCATCGAGGAAGGTAGTGAAAGGAAGTATCTACTGGGAAAAGAAATTCTTGTATTTGATGGGCAGGTGATACATGTGCATTTCATCGTGTGACTTCGTCCAGGAGGTCCCTCGTGTGATAGTGTTCTTAACCTCATCGTCGTCGTAGCGTTGCCGGCTGATGTGAAGGCGTTTGCATGGCCGGATGCTTGTGATACCATTGACGCTGGCGAAGGCTTTGAAAAGGCAGTGCACTTCTTTACGTCGAAACCTCGCTCGGGCTCTGGCGGCACCTCTGTCGGCATCAATCAGCGATGATATTGATAAGTCGACTTCTCTGATTCTCAGGTTCGATCGTTGACAGATGAGTCTTGATGACGTTAGAGTGATGGCGTTAACGATAGCGGCGCTCTAACTACGGCGAAGCGGCGTTGCGATGTGCCTTACGATGCTTTGAGGACAGGTTAGCACATGGTAGTGGCGACTAATAAACACCAGTGATCAAAGCGGCGTTACGAAGGAACAACCGTCTTCTCGAAATAAATGATATTGTTAAGATTAACACGAGGGCAATCGACAATGTTCTCGGCGATTATCGGTACGAATTCCACCATGTTGAAGTTGTAAGTAAAGTGATATCGTAAAAGAAATCGATATTTCAGCGGAATAGACGATGCTCTTGCTGTGATGCCGTGCTATGGTGAAAATGGACCTGGCGGTTCGGTAACCTCCGGGCTGTTAAACGCAGAGCAATATGGCGAGGCTGCTTTGGGTCGAGAAGACCGACTGTCGGCCTGGCACGAAAATGTGGTTCGGCCGATAAAGTGGAGGAGGAATGAGTTATTGGAGAAGCAAGAAAGTGATGAAGACGAATAGTTGATTGCAGAAGAAGTAGTTATAATTGCGACATATCGAAGAAAGTGAAGCTGATGGGAAAGCTGTAGCTGCGTTTTGTCTGGCCCAGCTGTTTGATGGTAAATAGGTAATGCCCTATTTATCTGTCCGCAGTGCTCGCCGTCGTCAAGAATGGAGAGAGAAAATGTGATGAATAAACCAGGAGAAATAAACGCGTTAACTGGCGATTGGTTCATAAAGCGGTGGGTGTTCCATATTACAGCATGGAGTTGATGTTCCATGCGTTTTCACCATTAGTACATGTGTTTACTAACGCCTCATCTTATGACACTTTCACTGGCGAGCAGTGTGTATGCATGTCGCTCAAACTGCAGAAATCCCATTTATGACTATGTGTTGATGTCTCAGTATTTTGAGGAAAGCATATGTTATTGAGAAATGCCAAGAAGATTTCTTCTTGTGACACTACGTGATGAAAAATTTTATCTCAAGAAGGAAGATAGTCAAAATCGTCACAACCTTTAAAGTGTGGCAGCGTGAGGCGGCATTTTCAATAACTGTATCGTTGGCATGTTGGCATGTGGTTTGAAGTGGACAAACTTACGAAGCCAAATGTTGCGATAATTGATCAGCGTAACAGATAGCTAGATTACTGCTCTGGAGTGGCGTGGAATCTGCCTTCGTTGGCTGGCGTGAAGACGACGTAATGCTTGGCGGCTCGTTATTGGTTAATCAGCTGGCGTGGCTTTAGCTGGGTTTTGACCAAGAATTCTTATCGTGTCACAACAACACTGAATGTGGGAACCTTTCTGAGTGAGGGAGCCGTCGATAAATCGCCGCTATTTTAACACTCAGAAAGCGGCATAACAGCGACTGCTGGCATGTATGGACTGGCGTGGCAACAAGTTTCAGTTTGAAGCCAAGCAAGACTACTCTGGAAGAGAACGATTGACTCGTCGCAGCACCTCATTTTTGTGTCGTGAAGAGCAGCATGTGGCGGCAAAAATAATATGTTTGGCATCTTCCGTTGCATGGCATGGTTTGGCATGGCCAAGCAGGTTTTAAAGAATTACCATGCGTCGTCGCAATAACGAATGGCTTAGAATTTATCCCCGGTGAAAGAGGGCGGTCGTGCCTTGGTTACGGCTGGCAGCGTAGAAGGCCAGCATGTGCTTGTGACAAATATGTTTATGTGAGCGAAAGAAACTGCCTCTTCGTTAACTGCATGCTGTAAACGCAGCAGCAAAACTTAGGCTGCGTCTGATTTTCGCGGCATCTGTAAAGTTTAACGATCGAAATAATTTGTCTTGCGTAAGCGGGCAAAAACTTGGCATGCCATGGGCGTAAATAACATAACTGAGGCAAAGGCGAATGCATTTTTAAATGTGGCAACGAGTTAGCATGAATCGTTTGGCTAATAAGCGGCAAACTGGGTGGTGGCGACAGCGTGGCAGGAAAAGGCAGGTGGATTTATGATGGTGAAAGAGCGAGTGGCGTAATAAAATTGGCACATGATGGCGACGCGCTCGAAGGAGCGAGCGAAAGAATGTGATTTTAACTGTGGTAGGCGAGGACTGAATGGTTGACACATGTATTATGCCGACGAAGCGTAGATGGCGACTAATTGAGCGCTCGATGGTGTGACCGAATCGCGTGCATGCGCTGGCAGTGGTAACATTCCATTGATTGAGGCGGCTAACATCGACCAGCGCTGCTGGCGATAATGTGGCTTTAACGGTGCAACGCGGATGCGTATGGGCCAGCATCTATGGCGCGGTAATTTTGAATGTCGCAGTTTGCGTTATCCGCGAAATGCGGCTTGCTATGAACCCAGCATGCACGTGTATCGGCTCAACGCAATTTAACGTTAACAAATGCGACTATCTAACGGCAGAAACTCCCATTAGCCTGAAAATCGACTAGCATGTTGGCATGCTATGCGCGTGAAGTGGCTGGCTGCGGTCAACCTGAAATAGCGACTATGAGCCCAACATGCGCTGGCAGCAATCAACAATTTACGTTGGCTGGGAAAATGTAACTAGCATAATGGCATGGCAGCGGTATAACCTGTTACGTAACACCAATCAACGTGGGAAGTAAAGGTTTTAAGCTATTAAAATATAATTAATTAATTAAGAAAAAAGGCTGCCACTATCGTTCATGATGAACGTATGCCCAGGCTGAACATTATTACTCGCAGTTGCGTAAGCATCCTTGTCTGACCCAAAGAGACTGCGACACACCACTGAATTAAAAACCTGCATCAGCGATCATATACTCATCAGTTTCATCCATGTTTTGGTATTCTTGCTTTGAGGATAGAAGAAGACAAACTTCCATGGAATGTTCAATATTATCATTAGAAGCAACCTGGTATGTAACATTAGACAAGGCAGTTATATGGTGTCACTTATGTCACGCTGTTACATCATGTTTGGTGTATCGCGACAATATTCGATTGGCCTTGTTGGGTTTGAGCAAGTTGAACCTCTGGCGCATGCCTTTTATAGTCGCTGTCTATGACGACACTCATCTAGCGTAATGGTTGCCGTGAACTAATTTGTAGGTAATAAAAACATTGTCGACTCTTAAATCAAGTGACTACCGGGATTTTATCTTAGAAGCAAACATCTTCGCTTTTATATATACCTCATGAGAAGACAGTTGTATCTGAGCTTTATAATTCAGACTCTATTTGTCAAAAGTTAGGGCTGGCTGTTACCTTGCAACTGCACTCTGCTCTGCATTCTTGCGGTTGTTATCCTTTTATTTTGCCTTGATATTTTAAATTAATTTAATCTAACATTTATGCTGGAGATTTTGCGTTGTAGGGTGTCAATGCTCGCAGCACCAGGCCTGCAAGCTCCATAAGCAGCTGCCAATGCCGAAAGATGTCGCAGAATGAGTAACTAAATGGCGGCGGACAAGCGGCGACGTTGCGAAATATGTGAACTAGCGAATTTGAGTGTTGCGAACTAATTTGCTGCGCTACGCGAAAATGTCTTAATCAAATAGAAAAATAAAGGGCAGCAAGCATCATCCTGTAATGTCGCCGAGCGAACTTAGAAGAAGGAGATGCTTTGAAGTGTTGGGCATGTCGTGAAGAGGAAAATTTAAGCGTTGTGAAAATTCTTTTAGCTATTTCGCTTTTAAATCTTTGTGAATTTAATCAATAAGACTATAATTATTCGTCTTAAATAATTTGATTGTGAATTCTGTGGTATGTGTGAGACTCTGCTACTAAATGTATTAATGAATTTGGCGTGTGTGTGATTGGAAGAAGTGGAAGATGAATAAGGTTTCATATAACTCAGCAACGTCGAAGGCCCGAAAATGGCTGAAGACCATCAAAAGCGACCAACAGGAAATGGCAGCTATGATGACGAAATATGAACTCTGAAGGAGAACAATGGAAATGGTTCAGCGATTGGCGTACGCAGTACAAATGAAGCTGTGAATTATGTGAGTGATGTACATACTGTGACTCGAATGAAGAAGAAGCGTGAAAGGCGATGAGCGAAGGAAGAAGGTAATGATGAAGAATAATTCATGGAAATGAAAGTGCGACATTAAACGACGACAAAGGCAAATATTACATGAAGAAAGAAGCGATTAAGCCGGCGATGTGGTGATGAACAAACCATGAATTGAGATGAAAAAACATGAGTTACAAAAATAGGAAGTCAGAAAGCACTACAGATCAATTCAGATGAACAGAGAAAATCTGAACAAGATTGCATGAAATGTTATTGAAAAGAGTCGAAGAATACAAATCGGTGACATGTCAGCGGTGAAGAGAAGTAATGGAAGATGAGTTATATCAAACGATGTTAGCTCAAAGCAGTATTGAAATGAAATAGTGCCGTGGCGAAATCAAGATGGCGGCGAGGAAGAAAAGGAAATATTACATGGAAAGCTTGTAATCAAAAAGAAAATTGAGTGAGGTGAAAGACGCTACTGTGGCAGGCTGCGTCTGCTCTTGGCGAAGAAAACGAGAAGTGAAACGAACTCTGGCTGGCTGCAAAGCTATCGCGTGAAAAGCGGCATTCATCGCGTAATGTGCTCGATGAAGAATATGATAAGTAAGAAGGCCCGAAAACGACGAAGTGAGTATAGCGATATCTTGAACCATGAAGAAATTGAAGATGAAAGAACGAAGGAAAAATGATGAGCGAAAAATCAACAGTATGGCAACGGCAGAAAAGGCGAAGTCAGAACCCGGATCGAAACCACAGTATGGCTGGGCATTGGCCCGAGAGAATGTTAAACGTAAGAAGGATAAATATTTGAATGGCTCATGGAAAAGAAGGCTCAGAGAAACTCATTCTACAAGAGAAGCCACAGTGAGAGAATACCCAAGTGCGGCCCCTAGTGCTGGCATTTGATGGGGTGATACAACACGTCAAAGCTTATGTGAATGTATGTTCTGATAAGTGCATGATGCGATATTATACAAATATTTTGCATCAAGAACTGAAGAGAACTGCAAAATGGTTGAGGACTGCGAATAACATAAATCTTCGACCATTGCAAGCATATTTTGAGGCATATCAAAGTAACAGCCGCCATTTTGTGAAGATGTGGAGCGAAGCAAAGGGTAGCGAAAAGCTAATATAGCTGTGAGTGAAGACATGTGTAGTGATATGTTTGTGCGCGTCGATACGTCATTCATGTCTTATGTTGCAACGATGATACTCGATCAATTCGAGAATCAAATCGATCCGCGATCTTGAGTGCGAAGCAGAGTATATTGCTCTTGAAGAAAAGCAAATGAACAGAATCATACCGTGCGACTGTGAAAGAAGCGTCTAGCTTGTTTTTAAGTTGGTAAATCGTGTGAAAAGCCCGCCTGCAAGTGCAACAGAGAGGACAACGGTGATGATCGGCCAGAAAACAACGCTGTGAAGTCGTGTCGAAAGAGCGAGCGCTATAGCAGTGGTGAAATTGAACTGATAAATCACAAGCTTATGGAGTCATTGATAATGTGGGAAAGAAATAGATCTTTTGTTAAATAGCAGTGTATGAAACTATAATCTTGATGGAAGTATAACATGGGAGGCATGAAATGAACCGCCTCCAGAAGCGTGCACATTTATCGCCTCAACAGTCTGCGAAATATAAAAGGAGTATCACTGAATATTCAATTAGAAGCAAATGTTTTAAAAATCAGTCTCAATCTGGAGTCTCGACCCTGCAGCGCGTGTCATCGACAAAAGGAAGGCTGTTGTAATGGTTGGAGCAAACCCAGGAATTGTTTATAACTCTATCGTTGTTAAATCTGAGAACAGGTAATTTTCATGATATGATAGGAATTTTCCTTGAAAGGGGCGATAATGAAGGAATAATGAGCATTGAAAGACATAAATAACTGAAAGATGCTCGTCGAATTATCTTCTTGAAGAAGAAAACACACAGTGAAATACGACATTAGTGTTGGGTCAGTTAACGAACCTAGACGAATGATGGCGGAAAACCATGTATCAGCGAATTTGA
>JAJJWW010003418.1:0-252385 GCA_023531295.1 Papaver armeniacum
CTACACAATCTATCATAGTCCGAGACATTACTATAAGTAGACTAGAAATCAAAACTTATAGTTTTGATTACTAACATTGACAAACAAGCTTGAGATAGCAACGCTTGCGAGTTCAACCGAGCAAAGGTTTCAACAATCTCCCAATTTGTAAATTTTAGTGACAAAACTATCAATACATATGGATTACAAAATAAATAAAACTTTGTAGTTTCTCATCCAAATGCTTGATTTCCTTGGTTCTTCAATATTACTTGAAATATTCGTCACTCCAAGTACTCCAATGATTCCAAATGTGTTCAACTCAAAGATCATAGTTGTTGAAGATCCATAGCAATAACAATGAGAAAACGGTTGCTCTCAATCATTGTTATACAAAGTGTCATAGTATCATTACACATCATCAAAGTTCAATTGTATCACAACTTTGACAACAATACTATGGTGATATGTATCACTCCCCTTTAGTCAATACTTCATCTCACAATGAAAACCACTCCCCCTTACATAATGATCCGTAAACCATATGTATTTGTAGTGTGAACTACATATTAATTCTCCCCCTTTTTGTCAATATAAATTGAAAAAGCGGGGGTCTAACAACCACACCCAATATTTCGCTTAGCAATCTGTATGGACAAACTCCAATATACTTTCTAGAGAATCAACTAGACAGTCAGACTCAATCTAGATAAAAAATATATCAACGAGTTTATATCTCAATCTCTCGATTTGATCTTTACTCAAGCAAATAGAAATCTGCAAGTCTTTATCAAAGAGAGATAACTTGGATGGTACCAAAGACCAATATCAAGTGTCAATCAATTTAAATCAACAACCAAAAGGTTGGATATTCTAATTGATTGAACAACGACAACCCGTGATATTTCAATTATATAAACAAATATAATGCGGAATATAAATAACATAGACACCCGAATTTTGTTAACGAGGAAACCGCAAATGCGAGAAAAACCCCGGGACCTAGTCCGTGATTGAACACATACTATATTAAGCCGCTACTGACTCTAGCCTACTCCAAATTAACTCGGTCAGACCGTAGTTGAACCCCAATCAATCTCACACCGATCCAAGGTACATTTATGCTCCTACGCCTCCGATCCTAGCAGGATGCTACGTACTTGATTCCCTTTAGGCGATCTCACCCACAACTAAGAGTTGCTACGACCCAAAGTCGAAGACTTTAATAAACAAATACAGTATCACACGAGAAAGTCTATAGTAATAGATAAATCCGTCTCCCACGAATAAACCTATGAGTTTTGTTCCGTTTTTTGATAAATCAAGGTGAACAGGAACCAATCAATAACCCGGACTTATATTCCCGAAGAACAACCTAGTATTATTGATCACCTCACAATAATCTTAATCGACGCAACGTAAAAAGATATTGCGGAATCACAAACGATGAGACGAAGTGTTTGTGATTTCATTTCTATCTTGCCTATCGGAGATATAAATCTAAAGCCAATTATTTCAATTGTATTCGTACGATAGAAATAGCAAGATCAGATCACACAACTATAAGAAAAGTAGTATCGGTCTGGCTTCACAATCCCAATGAAGTCATTAAGTCGTTAACCTGGTTTTAGAAGAAGAAAACCAAAGGTTAAAGGAGAATCGACTCTAGCTTAGCAAACTAGTATCACACGTAAAGTGTGGGGATTAGGTTTCCCAGTTGCTAGAGTTCTCCATATATAGTCTTTCAAATCAGGGTTTCCAATCAATGTTAGCTTAGTAACAAAGCATTCAATATTCACCGTTAGATGAAAACCTGATTAGATTCAAGCTAATATTTCTCAACCGTTGGATCGAAAACTTAGCTTGTTATACACAAACGAAATGTTCAATTTTGGGTTTATGAACCGTACCCAAACATTAACATTTGTTGGTTCAACAATAGCAGTAGAGAAAATTTTGTTTATGATGTTTCATAAAAATCCAAATTTGTCTTCAAAGCATGAACTTTCACACAAATATCTTTAGGTTCGTACGTACGTTCGTAGTTAAAGTAATAAATAATAATCCCAAGATATTTTGAAATAGACCTGCACTTCATGATAAAATTTTGCATGTGAACTTTTAAAATTTTATTTGGGAATATGCGGACTTTTACAAAATAGAAAGACACTTGTTTCATAAATAAATGCTCGTTTTAGCAAAATAAGTTTGTTTTTTTTTTATAAAACTTACGTGAGTTATCAGCTCACGATTTTTTTTTTTAAAATTACGTGACTTATTCACGCTCTGTTTGAAAAATCAAATTTTGGTTTATGAATAATTGTTGGAAGCAAACAACATTTTCATGAATTCGTGAATTTATAGTGTATGTACACAGAAAATCAGTGCATGTTCACATGAAGGGTTATGTGAATTATTCATAGTTTCGTGAAAAGTCAGTGTCGACTCCTGAATGATAAATTTTGCTCGTCTTCTCAGGTTTGAAGGAGTGAGCAAGATTTTCAAAGTTTTACGTTATTATCACTAAGTTCGTGAAACGTAAATAATAGGTAAGAATTGAGGATTACCATTTTTGTTATGAATTCGATATTAGCATATCTGTAATTGTGCGCTTCTTGTTCCAGATAATGGTGATTTCCAACAACAGTGACTATGATTATGATTCTTCTTCTAGTTCCTCTGAAGAGGATTCCAAGATTTCTGCGGCCAAAGCGCGTGCCAAGACGGATCATGCTAAGAATATAGTAAATAGCATGCCTCTCAATCATCTAAAAGCTGCTCGTGATGAACTCTTGAAGAGGAAAGATAGGGAGGAGATAATAGCTGATTATCAGGAGAAAAGGCGTAGAATTCAGCGAAAAACACTAGAAGCTGAGGAGAAACTCCGATCTCGCCCTGATGGTGTAGCCTCAGACTCAGATGCTGAAGAAGAGGAACCCGTGTGGGAGCCGATGGAACGCATAAATAAGCCATATCCACCGCACAGGGAGATTGAGCGACTAGTTAAGGCTGATCTCCAAGCTGAACGTGATGAAAAAGACTAATAGGATGCAATATATGGCGATCTCGAGGAGGAAGAATTCTCTAGTTCGGATAGTGATTCCGAGAGAGAGTCTGAAGAGGATTCCATGGACGATGATGATGATGACGATGAATCCGACGATTCTGACGATTAGTCGTGCTTGCAAATATTTCTGAGATCATTTATTTTTGTTGAAATAGATATTATCCCATTATTTGAGCGGTTTGGCTGTAGAGATATTCAAAGATTATTATTTATATTTTTTTTGAGCAATCCCTTATCGTATCCTCTACCCCATTCTTTGCATGCCTTCAATTGGACGAACTCATATCTGCGTGTGCAAGAAGTAGTCGTGATCTTCAGAAGTATGACTGGATGAGCAAACTAAGGGAACACGATTTGTTCAAACTCGGTTCTTAGTCAAAGTATCGACTGTTTGAACTATCAGTCCCCAGCATTGTCGCTCTTCTAGTTTATCACATAATCCCGTTTGAGATCCTCTCAGTAGAAACCGCAACTGATTTTATCATTCGTAGAAGATAAATATCCACCGTCTTTAGTTTTGACTCCCAAAACTTAGGGTTTCATACTTATACAACACATCTTCCTCGGCTGTACATTATCAGAAGAAATTTTGATCACCATCATACCTCTCATCATCATGTCTGGTAGCAGTGCTTCTTCTCGAAACGAATCCCTGGCGAAGCATGGAGTTGGGACGTCCATCTTGGTAGGTAACATGCTTTCCTTATTTCCATGTAATCAGAAAGTTTAACCAAAGAAAATAATTTGTTGCATATAGGCAATCATGGAATCAACTCTGCATTTAAGACCTAAGCGGACTGGTAGAGCTCCCCCTCGTTATAGGTCTGCTCGTGCCGAAGCTGGGACATCGGTAAGTCTTGGACCGAAACTCTCCTCTGATCGAGCATTTATATAATTTTTTCTGAAGTTGAATATTTTTTCGTTGCAGGTTGATGTTCATGTTGTTGCCGAAGCTAGGAAGAGGAAGGATGGGAAGTCCGTGGTGGTTGCAGCTGATGGTGTAAACCGTGAGAACTCAGAGGACTCTGTAGACATCGATTCCAGGGTTTCTGTTCGTGAGTATCCAGCAGCCGGACTCCCGTTCGATACTCCGATGGCCAATGTTTGCCCAGATAATCAACTGGTCGGTGGTTTCATCGTCCCTAAATGTTATGCATCTCTTTACGCCAAGATCTGGAAGAGGTACGGGCATATTGCTAATACCGAAGTATGGAAGGGTTTTCCACCAACTATATTAACCACAGTTGCTGGATTATTGCATGTTATCGATGAAATGAACAAGATAAACCTGCGAGATGTCAAGAATGAAGAGTTACAGGATGGGATGATATGATCTCGAATTGTGAGTTCTTGCGATTCAAGATAAGTTGGCTGCATTGCCGACTCGAGATCATCAAGGTTGATGAGGCAAGCTGCAAACATGATTTCTACTACATCCGCCATCATAGAAGAGGAGAAGGCACTTGCTCTGGAATCGGCAAGGGTTGAGAAAGTTGTCCAGGATTTGGGAGTGAAGAATGAAAACTTTCAAAAGATGCTTAACACAGCCTTCAGTAAGGATTATTTGTTATTGGATGGTTTTCTCTGAGTGAGCGTCAGAGAGAGAGATTTTTTTTATGTAGGTTCGAGAATTTGTTTTGAATAAAGTAGATGATTGGAAGAATTTTGTGAGATTCATGAAAATTTTGAATGAATGAGCATATTGCATACTCTTTGAAGGAATAAAAGTTACATTTTGAAAATTAACATATAATTGTTCGCTGATCATTTAAGCATAATATGCCTTGAGCCACTTGCCATTGATGATGTTCCCTTCCACTCCTCCATTAACAACTAAGATTTTGTAATATCCACTGGATACTGCCTTGATGATTACATAAGGCCCTTCCCATTTCGGAGAGAACTTGGGAGCGGATATGTCTTGTTGAATATGCTTTGTTGTTTTCAAAACCATATCTCCTACTTGAAATGTTCGAGGTCTTACCATTTTGTTGTATGCCTTGGAAACCCTTTGTTTGTAGGTTTCCACGTATTTTTCAACCTTGGCCCTTCTTGAATCGAGCATGTCCAATTCAACAATCCTTGAATTAGACACTTCAGCTTCACCCCACTGCACTCTACCGGCCGCGATTATTGCGGAGGAGTCTTGATCTCGGTAGGGAGAATAGCATCGCCCCATAAACGAGAGAATACGGTGAAGTACCAATTGAGCTTCTTGGTGCGGTGCGTTAGGCCCATAAAGCCATGGGCAATTCTTCATGCCACGTTCGTGGATTGTCATGAACTGTTCGACTAAGAATCCGTATCAAGGTTTTGTTGGCGCTCTTCGCTTGTCCGTTTCCTTGGGGGATAATATGGTGTTGAGAAAACTGTTTTGATTCGTATTCCTCGAGTAATTCTGCAACATGTTTGTTGGCAAAAGGAGTTCCATTATCCGTGATGATGTGTTTAGGAACGCCGAATCTGCATATGATGTACTCTTTGATGAAGGCTGCAATTGTGACTCCAGTGGTGCTTCGAAGAGGAATAGCTTCGACCCATTTTGTGAAGTACTCCGTTGCAGTGATGATGTATTCATGCTGCTTTGAAGATGCCGGATTGATTTTTCCAATGATATCCAGTCCCCAACTATAGAAGGGCCATGGACTGCTCACAGAATGTAATGGAAGACAAGGAGTGTGAATGAGGTTACCATGAGCTTGGCATTGATGACATCTCCGAACATAAGCGGTTGCATCGTCTTCCATGGTTGGCCAATAATATTTCTCATGTATTTGGAGAAATAATTTCTTCTTCCCTTGGTGTTCACCTTCGTGCATCTCTTTCAAGATTGTAGGAATTTCATGTTCAACCAATATTTCTCATGTATTTGGAGAAATAATTTCTTCTTTCCTTGGTGTTCACCTTCGTGCATCTCTTTCAAGATTGTAGGAATTTCATGTTCAGCCAAGCATCTCAGGAGGTTCCCACCAAAGCTTTTGCGATACAAAACCCCTTCCAAGTAGACAAAACGTTTGGCCCTCTGAATGAGTTTGATCGCTCCTTTCTTCTCTGACGGCAGATCGCTGTCACGAAGATACTTTATGTAAGGTTCTCTCCACTCCCCAGTGTGGTGGATCGTTAGAACCTCCAAATGATGAGGTGGTGTCTGATAATTGGGACATGATCCTTGTAACATTCTTGACTGAGCCTCCTTGGAGGGCCAATAGTATCCGAGTCTTTGAAGCCTTCTGTAAAGTGTGACTACCAGGGTTTGTCCGCATATTTACTCATGTATGTGTTTGAGTTGCTCGCTCGCTTCCTCATCTCCAAGGCATCGTGACAAGGATCCATCGGGATTGCGATAATATAATGCTCCATGAGCAGAAAAAATTTCTTCAACTCCTTGAGGCTGATTTTCCCTTCTGTAAGAGAACTGCTCAATTCATGAATAATGGGTGCCCGCCAGTCGCTCGATTGAGCATCTTCAACTTGAGCAAGCCAGTTAGAGGATACATAACGTCTTTGCACAGTGATGGATTTCTCTGACCCTTCAAACTGCAGATTAGACGCAAGAGTCGCTAAGCAGTCAGCGTGTCTGTTGTTGGAGCGGCCAGTATGCACAATTGTTGTATCAGAGAAATGAGCTAATAGTCTTTGTGATTCGGCTCTGAATGGAGTGAGTGTTACTTCTTTGAGAGAGTACACGCCATTCATTTGATTGACCAGCAACTTTGAATCTCCTCTTATCTCCAGATGCATTGCTCCTGCTTGCTTGGCCAAAGATAACCCCAGGAGGAAAGCTTCATATTCTGCCGAATTATTGGTGCAATGGAAATCCAGCTTGAATGAATATGAGAATACTTCACCAGATGGAGATACTAGTACAATGCCCGCACCGCCAGTATCATTGCTCGGAGTGGCGGATCCATCAAAGTACAATAGCCATGTTTCCTCCTGAATGATTGAGATCTTTGTAAATTCACCTGGCATTTCTTCATGCAGCATCGTGATGTCTTCTCCCGGGAAAACGGCAAGTAGATCTGCAACTGCTTGTCCCTTGATTGCTCGAGGTGGAACACATGCTATATCAAACTCTTACATCTAAAGTAGCCATTTTTCCGGTCTCCCAATTAGTGCAGGCTTCGACAGTAAGAATTTTATGGGATCGGCTTTGGCCACCAGTGATGAGTGCCAAATAGTGCATATTTATACACCTTTTTTATTGGCATTTTACTCATCTTTTGCGCTTAGAAATCGATATTATCCCGCATTCGTATTTTCTTTGTTTTCAAGAATAAATATTTGTATTAATTAATTTTGTGTTTTTAGGTAATAAATAAAGCTCGGAGAAATTGAGAGCCAAAAGAGCAAAGAATTGGAGACGAGCATCTATGGAGCAGAAAGCCAAAGTTCGCCTTGCAAAAGCTTGCAACCCAACAAGTAACAACTCATCTACAAGACACGGGCTTGAGCTAGACCCGACCCGCGACCCGGATCCGAGCCCGTTCTCCCTCGGCCATTCGATCTCCCCCTTAGCTACATCCTACGCTCGCTCAGCCATTCCTTCAAGACTCGATGTACCCGCTCAACACCACGGCGTCCTATACCTACACCATCGACAAAACCCATCGACCAAACCCTATTTTCATCTTCATTTTCTCTTTCTTTCTTCCCCCACCGTGAGAACCATCCCTCTTCGTCCTCTTCACCCTCACTCGACACAGAGCCACCATCACCACCTCACCTTACCCTGACAACCCCATCACCACCACTCCATCTCTGTTACTCGCATCAATAGCCACTTGCTTTCCCTCTCTACCTCGAATCATCTCTCTCATAGCTTCTCTAACTCTAGAAGCTAGGTTAGAGATAATTGGAGTTAGGGTCTCACCAACAACCCACATGGTCGATTCAGAGGCGAATTGACAAGAGGAGAGTTCGATTCAGAGACGTGGGTGAGAGTATTTTGCATTTAATTTATATTTTAAAGAGAATTAGGGTTTGTGTTCTTGCATGTATAAATAGAAGAGGTAGAAGATGTTTTTGGGCATGCCCGGATTAGCTGAGCACCATTGTAGATATAATTTCGTTATTTGTTGTTTTTAATGTTCTAAATTAGTTTGCTAGGGTTTCAGGTGAAACCCTAATGCACTTGTTGTGATTTCAACTTTGCTTGAATGTTCTTGAGAGCATAATTTACAAGATAATCTCAATTCTAGCTTCCCATTGCTTTACTCTCACAATGCATGCCAAGTATACATTGTAGTTAGGCTAAAACCGCATTGGCTAGGCTTCAGCCAAACCTTAGACCCAAATGCTAATTCCCTTGACTAGTTGTGCTTAATTAGACAACTAGTGCTCCGGGTTAGTTCCTTAGTTGATAATTGAGTTATCATTAGGTGAAATTCCTTAGATAGGAGGTAAAATTGACACTTTATCTGTATCTATCACAGGGACAAGAAACTTAATCTAGTTGAACACACAATAGGAGTTAGTGGTGGAAACCGATAACCCTAGTACCCATTTTACCTTACTATTTGTATTTTGATTTCATTTCATTGTTCCAACTTTCAACTTCACTAAGTTTGACAACCAAATCTATAATCGTGTTCGTTGTCACTTCCTAGGAATTCAGTCTAGCAAGCCTTTAGATCAACTCTCAAAGACCACAAGTCTCTCGTGGTTCGGCCTACTTGCCACGTCTCCGATAGACGCCGTGCACTTGCGGTTATCACAAGTAAGGCCATAAAATATACACATTCAAAGGCCTACCAAGTTTTTGGCGCCGTTTAGGGACTCAGCGTGTGCCCCGTCGATTGTTGGCTTTTTCTTTCGCTTTTCACCCTGTACATATTCACTCGCATTATTGTTTTTGGTCTTTTATTAGTATAACTTAGCTCAAATGCTTTCTTTATTTTACGTTTCGCATTTGTCATCCTATCTCATTATTGCATCATACATCCGCGCTAGTTTTTCATTTAATCTTGTTAACATCATCCATAGTTTACATTGCATCAATACCTTCTTAGTGTAACTTAGTTGTTTTCCTTTACTTGCATCTTCATTCTTTGTGCCTCTTCACTGTTAATCCTCTATTGTTTGTTTTCCCCGCACTAATTGTTTTCGCTTAGCTTGCATCCTCATCTCGTAGCTAGAACTTAGTTTAAATTTCATTTTTAAGTCTCATTGCATATTAGTTAGTTGTACATTCTGCATCGTATTCTCATTTGCACATTATCACATCAGTGACCATTCCCATGCAGCATTGCCTCTCTTGTTACACTCTGTTGCTTACCAGATTTGGCATTCTTGTGTGCTTAATCCCGGAGAACTAAACCTCTCTTTTGAGTAGCAAAACACCGTGAGCCGAGGCAAAGCCAAGGAAAAGAAAACAAGGAGCAGAGAACAACGTAGCCATTGTGGCTAAACCTGGGTGTCTTTGTCTTGCCGTGCTTGTGGTGCTGCTAAGCAAGCCAAGGAGGAGAAGAAAAAGAGCAGACCACTGTGGAGTGCCTAAACCCAGTGTAAAACTGGTGGTATTGTCTTCCAACCTTGTTTCCTTGAATGAATGAGTGTTTGCTTGTGAATGAATAAATGATAGCCTAGCTTCCTTGCTAGGTAGTGTGCTCTATACCTTGCCCGACATTGCCCCGCTCCCTTGCTAGCCCCTAAAGCCGCAAGTTTGAGCTTAATTGCACCGCCTTGAGCTCCATTCAGTAAATGTGAGGCTTGAATAACAATTTGTAAACCGTATTGCCTTGGGTCAGCTCTGTGCTCATCTTTCCATAACCCTTGTGTGTTCTACTCCAACCTCGAGCTCGAAGTTTGACATCAACTCGGACTTTTGGTATCCGAGTGAGTTGATGCAACAAACTCAACCGAGCCAAATGTTGACCAAGCCCGCCGATAATTGAACTAAAGCTTGCTGAGAGCTGGTGTCTGAGTATATGTTAGCCAAACTTATGATTAACCTGTTAAATCCCTGAGCTATCCTTACCTGACAGACTTGCTGCCTTGCTGAGCATGTTGTGAACAGCTGGCCATATTCATTTGCTGTGATCTTTGTGCATGCTCAGAATTTGTGTGTGACCTGTGGTGTTTGAATGAGCTGTTGAGTAGCAGAGTGGCATTAGCATTTTACTTGTTTTTCAACAACTCAAACCCCCACCGGTCTTTGTATCACTTTTGAAAATCTGTGTGTCTCAGTACTATGTACAAATTGTGTTGTGCACCATTTTTGTCTTGTACTGTGCTGTGAGCTGCCAATCTTTGCTGAAATTGATTGGATTGCCAAATTGTTGCTTTCCTTGTGCTGTGCATAACCTGACTTGCACAGGAACAACTTGTGCGGTAAGCCCAACCACCGATCTTTGCCTATTAGGCCAGCCTCGCACAACCACTTCTAGGTCAGTATCATTTTGTGAAATTGTGTGTGCTCATTTGCAAGCTGTGCCTTACTGTGCGGTCTGCAGCACACCGATGCTTGAGTTTGCCAAACTCGCACCAACAAAGCCCCGTGCCGACAACCTGGGCTGAAACAAACCCTTGACAGCTAGCCCACTTGACTGAACCCAACCCTGGGCTGCAAACACCTAAGCCCGCATCAACTCACTTCTGGGCTGTGCACAAAACCGAGCCCAACACCACAAAACTGGGCTATATTTTTTTCAACCTAATCTGGGCTGTGCAGCCTGCCGGGCCAGGATCAGCTAGGCTAGAACCTATTCTGCTGAGCTTTGCATAACCTGGGCTACACCTTTCTTTGCATATCCTGAAGCCCACACAATTAGGCTTTGCACATAACCAAGCCTACAGCCCACAAAACCAAATCCCAACCAAACCAAAGCCCTCTTAAACCAAATCAGCCCATTTAAACCAAATGAAACCCAATAAACCAAACTTAGCCCACTACAACTGGGTTTTGAGTTCAATTTGAGTGCTAAATCATGTCAGGATTTTGGTCTGCATCAGGGGATACAAACAAATCCATAAGAGAGCTTGCTTACGGGCATGCTTCACCATATGAAACCCCCACAGACCATAATGATTTTAGGGCATATTATGAGCCTTCTCAGGGCCCTGACCTTGAGTACTCATACCCTAACCATCATGAGCACATGTATCAGTCACCACAGTGGGGAGATGAACAATTTTATACTCCCCCGACTCCTTGTTTACAATCACTAATGGAAACGCTCATGGAACAAAATGCTAGGCTTGACTTTCATACAATGCATAACCATCCATATAGCAACATGCATGATCATCCCTTCTCTAGTGAACCATGTGCACAACCATTTAATGACTATTCATATGAAACATGCATACCCACTATTGAAGACTCTCCCTCCATTGAACAATGTCACATGTTCTTAAAGATGAACCTTATTCATTTAGAAAAGGAAGAATGGAAGGCAGTTCATGATAGGATGATTATTGTCCCTAATAAAGTAAATCTTGAAAATAGTGTTTCTATTCCTACATATGCAACTAACACTGAATATGAACCTAATCTAGAGGTAAATGAGTATACTAGAAATGCTAATAGGGAAATGCATTTTTGTTATGATGATGAATATGATATGTTAGAAGAGCATGTGCATGCAGAAAATATGATGGCATCTTTTTGGTTGTGTAGACGTTAGGCGTCTCTTCGTGAACCCTATGAATGATACTTCTTCTAACATTCATATATGTGATATTGATTCTCGAGCTTGGGTTTGTGAAATTCTTCAAGTGAATGTGAGCATGCTACACAACTTGTTTGTGACTTAGGAAAAGATGAATCTTCTCATTGACACTAATGTTCTTTTGGATCATGATATTATTGTTGTGTCGATTCCCCGCCCATGTCACAACATGTTGCCTCCTCTCGATGAGTATGACATGGTGATTGATGAATTGTTCTATCTTTGGTGAGCATGATTTACCTTCTTTCTCGACCTTAGGAAAGTGCATGATGGTGCAAATGATTTTATACATGAAAACAACTTAGATGTACCTAACCTCTCTCCTAAGGCACAGATTGATACTCTTCCACCAAACCTAGGTGTAGTTTGTTACAAAATTGCAAAACCAACTTTTCTAAAAATGCCTAACTTAGGCCTAGAGCTTTGTGCTTCCCAAGTCCTCTTGGACTATTTTGCATCAAAGTATAACACCTTTAGGGAACCACAGTTAGAATGTGTATGTCTGCCTGTTCTTAGCAAAACTCATTTTGAGTTAGACCTTTTGCATGATGTACCGTTAAAATTGCAAGATTTTGTGCTCCCAAACACACCTGTTCACAAGTTTAGGTTTGGGGGAAACTCATTCACATACACAGTCTTACTTGCACTCTCATATTATATTTGTGTAAGACTGTTGATGTTTGTACATATTTTCTATTGGGTTGATCCTCAACTCTTTAGATTGTTAGTATATGGTGAATTTTCATTGTATATAATCCAGTAGGACTTGTTAAATTTTTCTTTCTTTAATCGGTTGAGTCTTCTTGTACATATTTTGTGCTAATCCGATATGATCTCCGCTGAGAATGTTGGATTCTAGCCTTGACTAGTGAAGCTCTAACCGTGCTCCCGCCGACATCCGGTAATCTCTTCCCTTTTCTCTTATCAGCATAGTTCTCGTGGTATGTGACTGTTTAAATTTTTTCTATCTGTCGACACATTGAGGACAATGTTTGATTTAGGTTTGGGGGTACATTTGCATTTTGCATTTAGAGTTTTTAGTCTTTTATTAAAAAAAAAAAAAAAAAAAAAAAAAAAAAAAAAACTTTTTGTAAAAACCTCCAACTTTTAGAGATTTTAGAGTCACTAGCATGCTTCTAGCTATGTTTACATAGAGAATCGACCGAAATAACGAGAATTTGGAAGTACCGGAGAACACAATCGGGTTTCTTAGTAGATTAGAGCGTTAAAGTTGGATTTAACCATGCGGGAGGGCGAATTAGGTCTTTGTTTAGATATTCGGTAGTAGAATTGTGATCACCCATAGTGGAGACTACCCATTTTACATCAAGTGAGGCACCAACCTTCAAATTTTTGCAACTTTCTAGAAAAGTGTTAGAGTGTGTGTCACCGTACGTCAATTCGGGTAGGAATGGTGAGCTACCCAACTTTCGCACCAATTTCAAAGACTACTTTTGATTTCTTGAGTGCTAGTTTTTGTCAATCATGAGGGTGACGTTTAAAGAAGAAAACTCCTTCTAAATATCGATTTAAAGTTAGCATCACTCTCTCTCTCAATCGGCAGACCCATAGAAACACATCATCGTCACCAAACTGAGCAAAGATGAGAATATTGAAAGAAAAGTTGATATAGTCCAAGGTTTACAAGCAACAAAGATAAGAAAAGAAAATAGGATGAGAATTAATGAAGTTTGTGAAAAATTGAGTTTTATCGTTTTATTGTAACTAAAAAAAAAAAAAAAAAAAAAAAAATTGTCAAGTTTTTGTAAAGTTCAGAAGTTCGTCATCAACAGTTGAAGACCGAAGACCGAAGATTGAAGACGTTTCTATGGTTCTTATGAGAGAGTGATATTAATTGCCGATCGGGTGAGAAGGTAAGTGAGTACTTCCATCCTTGCTAATGGTTGATTTCCTTTCTTAGAGATCATCGAGAAAAGATTCTTTTTGTCCACACTTTTGTGGAGTCTCCAGAATTTATTTGGAAGGTTATCCTTCTTACCTACAACGTGTACGGGATTTCTATCTTTATTCCCGCCTACACACATGAGAGACTAAAAAGCGATCTTTTTGAGTGCAATTATCATAAAACCCTAATGGTGAGGCGAAGTCGAGGCTTATGATCACAATCGAATCCGAATTCTTTCATATGGTATGGTTACTTCTCGCAAAGACTTAAGGATGAGAAT
The DNA here is from genome assembly GCA_023531295.1 of Papaver armeniacum. Lineage (NCBI taxonomy): Eukaryota > Viridiplantae > Streptophyta > Magnoliopsida > Ranunculales > Papaveraceae > Papaver > Papaver armeniacum. The sequence goes on from JAJJWW010003418.1 coordinate 13,905, forward strand.
GCGTTCTTTGGTAGTTCTAACTTCGTTACTAGCATGCGAAACTCTATGTCCTCATAGCTCCTTGGATGCTTGAGACTCTTTTACACTCGAAGTTGGAGAAGGTTTTGTGGGTACACCTCGGTAAACCCTCACGAGACTACAACTCGTCCACTAGGGACACCTAGGGGTTTAAAGGCTTAGTGCATACGCTAAATGCATTCGAGAGACCCCACAGTGGTATAGTTAGGATTTCTTCATTTGTTTCACTTGAGGACAAGTAAAATTCAGGTTTGGGGGTATTTGATGAGTGCCAAATAGTGCATATTTATACACCTTTTTATTGGCATTTTACTCATCTTTTGCGCTTAGAAATCGGATATTATCCCAGCATTCGTATTTTCTTTGTTTTCAAGAATAAATATTTGTATTAATTAATTTTGTGTTTTTAGGTAATAAATAAAGCTCGGAGAAATTGAGGAGCCAAAAGAGCAAAGAATTGGAGACGAGCATCTATGGAGCAGAAAGCCAAAGTCCGCGCAGAACAGAGTTGCAACCCAACAAGTAGCAACTCATCTACAAGACATGGGCTTGAGCTAGACCCGACCAGGACCCGGATCCGAGCCCGTTCTCCCTCGGCCATTCGGATCCCCCTTAGCTACATCCTACGCTCGCTCGCCCTTCCTTCAAAGACTCGATGTACCCGCTCAACACCACGGCGTCCTATACCTACACCATCGACAAAACCCATCGACCAAACCCTATTTTCATCTTTATTTTCTCTTTCTTCTTCCCCACCCGTGCAGAACCATCCCTCTTCGTCCTCTTCACCCTCACTCGACACCGCAGCCACCATCACCACCTCACCTTACCCTGACAACCCCATCACCACCACTCCATCTCTGTTACTCGCATCAATAGACACTTGCTTTCCCTCTCTACCTCGAATCATCTCTCTCATAGCTTCTCTAACTCTAGAAGCTAGGTTAGAGATAATTGGAGTTAGGGTCTCACCAACAACCCACATGGTCGATTCAGAGGCAATTGACAAGAGGAGAGTTCGATTCAGAGACGTGGGTGAGAGTATTTTGCATTTAATTTATATTTTAAAGAGAATTAGGGTTTGTGTTCTTGCATGTATAAATAGAAGAGGTAGAAGATGTTTTTGGGCATGCCTGGATTAGCCAGAGCACCATTGTAGATATAATTTCTGTTATTTGTTGTTTTTAATGTTCTAAATTAGTTTGCTAGGGTTTCAGTGAAACCCTAATGCACTGTTGTGATTTCAACTTTGCTTGAATGTTCTTGAGAGCATAATTTACAAGATAATCTCAATTCTAGCTTCCCATTGCTTTACTCTCACAATGCATGCCAAGTATACATTGTAGTTAGGCTAAAACTGCATTGGCTAGGCTTCAGCTCAAACCTTAGACCCAAATGCTAATTCCCTTAACTAGTTGTGCTTAATTAGACAACTAGTGCTCCGGGTTAGTTCCTTAGTTGATAATTGAGTTATCATTAGGTGAAATTCCTTAGATAGGAGGTAAAATTGACACTTTATCTGTATCTATCACAGGGACAAGAAACTTAATCTAGTTGAACACATAATAGGAGTTAGTGGTGGAAACTGATAACCCTAGTACCCATTTTACCTTACTATTTGTATTTCAGTTTCATTTCATTGTTCCAACTTTCAACTTCAGTCGTTTCGACAACCAAATCTATAACTGTGTTCTGTCACTTCCTAGGAATTCAGTCTAGCAAGCCTTTAGATCAACTCTCAGCACCACAAGTCTCTGTGGTTCGACCCGTACTTGCCACGTCTCCGATAGACGCCGTGCACTTGCGGTTATCACAAGTAGGCCATAAAATATACACATTCAAAGGCCTACCAACCAGCACAACTCTGTTTGATAGTAGATAATGCCTAAACTTCTGGATCGCATGAACCAATGTAAGACACGCTCTTTCAGCTTTTGGGTATCGTAGTTGAGCATCCCTCATGGTACGACTGAAGTAGTAAATTGGGCATTCGATGCCTTCTTCATCTTCCTGAGCGAGAAGAGCTCGGATAGCGACGTTACTGGAAGCTGTGTAAAGTATTAATGGACGTCCTTGCACTGGAGATTTTATGACAGCGGGTGATAATAGTATTTCCTGTATTTTCTGAAATGCATCCTGTTGAACGTTCGTCCATGTAAAACTTGCTCCTTTCTTCAGCAGAGGAGTGAACGAAGCGATGAGTTGAGCCAACCCAGGAATGAAACGCCAAATATAATTTACCTTGCCCATAAAACCCTGGAGCTATTTCACGGTGCATGGAGGAGGCATGGTAGTGATGGCTTTTGTCTTGTCTGGATCGACTTTGATTCTTTCTGCAGTGACCAGGAATCCTAGAAACTTTCCAGAGGAAACACCAAAAGCACACTTCAGAGGATTCATCTTTAACTTGTAATCCCTGCATCTTTCAAAAACTTGTCTTAGAATTTCCAGGTGGGATGCTCGAGTTTTCGACTTCACCACCACATCATCGACATAATCTTCCACTTGCTTGTGCATCATGTCGTGGAATATCGCGGTCATGGCTCGTTGATAAGTGGCTCTCGCATTCTTCAAGCCGAAAGGCATCACCGTGTAATGAAAGTTTCCGATGGGAGTTCGGAACGCGGTCTTGTTAGCATCATGTTCGTACATCTTGATTTGGTTGTATCCGCTGTAACCGTCCATGAATGAGAACATGTCGTGACCACTAGTTGCATCAACGAGCATATCAATGTTGGGTAAAGGGAAATCATCCTTCGGGAAACATTTGTTCAGGTTCCTGAAGTCCACACAACATCGGATTTGACCATTCTTCTTCTTAACTGGTACAATGTTCGCCAACCATGTTGGATGTTGAATAGGTTTGATGAACCCTGTTGTTAGTAGCTTTTGGATTTCGATTTTGATTTGTTCCTCAACATCATGTCTGAACTGCCTGGGCGGTTGCTTGACGGGTTTGGAACCGGGAGTGATGTGCAAATGATGAGTGACTAACTTGTCATCTAGGCCGGGCATCTCTTCGTACGTCCAGGCGAAGATATCTTGATACTCTTTCAACAGGCCTATCAATCCTTCTCGTTCCTCAAGTGAGAGAGCATAACTGATTAAAAAGGCCTTGGGTTTTCATCTGTTCCGATGTTGATAGTCTCAAGGTCATCAGTTGTGGAATCTGTGCCATCTTGCAGTTGTCGTGGTGCATCTCGAATTTCTTCATCGGGTGATTGCTCACTCTGGCATGATTCTTCAGGGCGGGGAGACTTTTCATCGACCTCCTCTGTTAATTGCTAATCTTTTCGACGGAGATTAATGACTCTTCCTTCCGCATCATAATCCGTAATAAAATTGGACTTTTTATGAGACGTACCTTGACCCTGACGACGTTTGAGCGGTGTGGTAGACGGTTTCACGGATCTAGCATATGTTGATGATGGTTTGTCATCTTTCTCAATAGATTTCCAACTCGGGAGTGGAGTACCGCAGATCTTGCTTGGAGGTTCGGGGATGCTCTTTGGAGGTTCCAGGAACTCAGCATCATAAACCGGAGCATAAGGAGACACTGAAGCTGGGATGCGGACAATTTTGTTGTTGAACAAAGTTTTCATACATTGATGGTATGTCGAAGGAACAACCTTATTGTCATGAAGCCACGGTCTCCCGAGTATCATGTGATAATCAAGGTTTTTCTCGATCACATGAAACTTGACAGTGGATTGAATCGGCCCTACTTTTAGATCCACATAGACATACCCGTATATGTGACTCTGGCTTCCTTCAAAACCCGTCATCAATATGGGATGATGAACGATCTTGCTTTGCGGAACTTTGGCTTCCTTGAGAGTCTTCATAGTGATGAGATTTGTAGAAGCACCTGTATCGATGAGAACTCTCTTGAATTCGGAGTCCTTAATAGAAGCAGTTACGAACAGGGCTCGGTTACGTCCTTCCTCCGCCATTCGGTCTTCCTCAGTGAAGGTGATATTGTTGATCGAAGGTTTAGATACCATGGACACTTGTTCAACCACCAGAGATGATGGAACTATTCGCGCGTCAGATGATATTTTGTTAAGTACGGCAAACGTGTTCGTACGCTGATCTCTGGAGAAATGCAGGAGTTCACATAGATTCTCGATTAAATGTGTGACCTCTTGTTCCACCGGATTTTCATAAGTGGTGAAGTTGTTGGCTCGAGGATGATCATCGGTTGAGGGATTAGCCATCAGCGTCGGAATTTCTTGAGCAGGGGCGCCGCTCAAATCTGATGTCAATATAACGAGGAAATTCAATATGTTGTTCAACGTTTCTTTCATCAGTTCCATGTTACTTGTATGAATCTCCTGTACTCGTGCCAACTCGATCAAGGTCGGGATTTCCGCATCGACTGTTCCATTGGATGGAGTGCTGGAAGGAGGAACATTTCCATTCAAAAGATTCTGACTGGAATTCGAAGTAGTTGAGTTAGACCTAAGACCAACAATCTTGTGAAAATTTGAGATTGCAACCGAGAGATTAATCTCCCATTGTGGTCGCCAATCCGTGGATGGGAAAAAACGATTTGATGGTTTTTAGGGAAGTGAAGAGTCGAGCATGCGGACGAGACTCCTCAACCGAGAAAACTGCTGAACCTCACACAGATGCACTGCAAAGGGAATGCTTAGATTCGAGAGATCAATCTGTAAGACTCCGGCCTAAACCAAGTCAATGGCCGTTCCAGAGTTAATTCGGTCACAAAGAGGGAGATGGGTTGATCTGTAGGAGGGAAAGTGAGAATTGTGTGGGATCAATGATGATCAAGGATTGTGGATGTGTTGAAGGTTTCTGCAAAATTGATGAACTGCTGAATGTTGAGTTCTGTGAATAAGTTTCAATCGAGTTGTTGTGTAGACGAACGTTGATTGTCTTTTTTCCTCGATTCTTTTCTTAATTAATTGTGATTTCGTTTGATGGTTTATGCTTATGAATAATTTTTTTGATATGCCATGCTTAAGATTTACAATTAATATTTTAAGAATCTACCTTAGGCAAAGAAATAGAGTCAAAATTCTTATTGAATGAGCTATAATGGTTTAGAATAAATAGGTGAATCACATGAATTTGAATATTTGGTGGAATCCTAGTCCTAGTACCTCTCGAAACATTGTAATTATTTTGTATATATTTGCTAGTTTTATAATTTAAATCTAAAATTCAATTTCATCAAGTCCGAGTGAACGACAACCTATTTACCACTATCTAAAATTCGATCAATTTTTGGCGCCGCCGACGCGGACTTGTTTATAGATTTGTTTTTAGGTTTTTTATTTATTTATTATTATTTTTGTTCTTTTTTACGCGTTTTGGTATTTCTGTTTGCTTTCAGATTTGGAGTGGAGCGAAAGAAAAAAAGAAAGTGCTGAAAAGAAAAGCAAAGCCAAAATAGGAAAGAAAAGAGAGATCCGAACGGAGTGAAGAAGAAAATTTTGTATATAGTGTTATTATTATTTATTTTTTTAGAAACTGTAATTAGGTAATTATTTTTGTAATTTTTATTTTTATTTTTGGACTTTTTAATTTTTGGAATTTTGGACATTATTATTTTTAAAACCCTAAGGAAGGGTTCGTTTAAATAAAACTGTTGCAGGGAAGGACGACGGTTACGATACCGTCTCGGCCCCTCGGGTTCGTACACTGACATCGGAGTCGGTGGCTCGAGTCGATTTCAATGGTTCGTCCCCCGCCAGTGGGTTTATTTTGTGTTGAGAATGTCGAACTGGTATTACAATAGACAATACAACGAATATACGACTGATTTTCAAAATGGACATTACTTTGACTATAGTGTGAATAGTGGTTGGGAACGCCAATCTTTTGAGGGTTATGGCCCATACCATGGTGAGCCCAATTACTATCCACATGCCCACCGGTCATACGAGCAAAATTCCTATAATTCCTTCTCTAGATGAGACGCGTAAGATACTTGAGTCAACGCGTAAGTTACTTGAGTCGACACATAAGTTAACGGACACATATGACTTAGTTATGGACGAAAGAACTGTAACGGTGAGTGAAACTTCTTTAGAAGATAACCTCAGGAAGTTAGCTGAGTCAACATGTAAGTTAACAAAGTCAACACGTAGGTTAGAGTTAGAAACGGAAGAAATAATTGCTCGAATTACTTTGAATTGCCAATACATTGCTTCAAAAATCACCCTTGAAAATGAGGAAAATTTCTATTTACATAATCAAGATGACGAGGTTAGAATTGAAAGCAATACTTTAGAAAAGGTTCGACCATCTTCATATTACTATGATGATGATGATAGTGTTGATGAAGAATCTGAAGTTTTTAGGCGTATTGTTCAGGAATTTGTTACTTCAATTGAGCTTTATAATGATAGTAATATTTCTGGTTTAAATCCAAATAATTTTAATAATTATTCACCTATTCAAAAGGATGAGGATTTGACTAGAAATACCCCCGTTTTAGACGATGTAGTATATCCTTTTTACGAAGCCGATGATAGTTTTGAGGAACGAGTTTATTTTGAGAATATTGTTTTAGAGTTTAGAGATTTAGAAACATTAGACTTAGAAAAACAAAATGAACTCGTAGAGATGAGTGAGGATGAACCTGACTTAGAAGAATCAATTGACCATTTCCAGGATTCTGATGACCTAGAAATTAGGGAAGTTGTGACTAGTCTTTCTAGAGACACTGAAAACTCTAAGTTTGGGGGTGATTATTATCCATGTGCTTTAGCTCTTAGAAATGTCCCTCACTTGGGACTTAACATATATGCCTCAACCATTTTACAATATTATCTTCATACACGTTTTTCCGAACCTCATGTTGTCCATAAGGAATTTCAGTTGTTAGAAACCCATCCTCTGGTTGATGCGGTTGACCCAGGCTATGATACCGAGATTGATTTTGTTTTCCCACCAAATATTTTTCTTCCAAATGTGGGAATGTATGAGCTTCAAATGTGTTTGTTATTAAGTTCTGAGACTAAACCTAATTACTTTAGGAGATTAGGGTCAACACATTTGCTTAAGATTGACCACCACTTTCATCGTAGTCAATCGTGTGAGTCAAAACTGATTGACTTTAAGGATCCGTTAGCTATTTAGGTTATTATTATGTGCTTCTAAGTCTTTACTTAAGTTTTTCCAGACTCTAATACCTGAATCGGATCTTAGCTATGAGGAAATGCAGTCCATGAAAATATTTTATCTAGACCCAGTTATAGAACCTGAACCTGAACCACAACTAGATGTAGTTGTCTTAAACAAGAAACTAGACAAGGGTGTGCTTTATTTGTTAATTTTCTTTGCATGTTGTAGATTTCCTTTACTTGTGATAGCCTTATTTGGTTTTGGTGATCCGCAGTTATTCGGGCTGTTACTTTATGATTCTATGAGGTGCTAATTCCTTCCGATGTCTGGCTGAAGACTTTAAACTTAGCACTTCTTGGGAGGTAACCCATGCTCATGCAACACGGTAATATCTTTCCTTAACTCTTTTGCTTCAAGTGGTAACAGTTTCTCCTTGTTCATGCTTTTAATTTTATCTTTAGAACATTGAGGACAATGTTAGATTTAAGTTTGGGGGTATGGGAGAAACTTTTTAGTTGCAGTATCAACTCCAGAGTCTTAAATTTATGTTTATTAAGGTTGGCACTAACCAATCTAAGTGGATGGGAACATCTTGGTTGTAGGAGTTGAGGAACCAATCTGATTAGATGGAAACATCTAAAGAGTCTATTCATAAAAGCACAGAGCTCAGGTATTAGAATTAAAACAAAAAACATGATAGTTTCGCCATATCTCGTTGAATCCTTTTCACCTTCTGTTTTTATTTTTATTTTCTTATAAGTGATTGGGTGAAATAGAGTGATTGAGATACCAAAAAAAAAAAAAAAAAAAAAACTGACCATCACACCAACCGGAATAAATTCAATAAAGTCGACCACTGGTACCCTTGTATATGCCAGTTTTGTTGACCTAGAGTTAGGATTATCACCCGCTGGTTCCCTTGTGTATGCCAGTTGTGTTGATATTAATCAGACCGGTGTCTCAATCCATTAGGATAGGTTCACCTTAATCAACATCAAAACCATTTACGTATTTCTCTACATCCATCTTCTTAATCTTTCCATGTGATTGGTTGACTCTCGTTATGATGTACAGAAACTATATGAGTAGAGCTCTGTCACTTATATGAATTTTAGTATGCTTGAGTGCAAACTCGTGCACAGCAATTGGAATTTCGCATCAGGGTACTTCCTCCTGTAGTCAATGAGAGTATGCCAACCAAGGAGATTCTTTAGTGCCTTCCAAGGTTCTGCGTAGATAACTAGGGTCTGGAGTAAAGGTTTTATGGGTACACCTCTGGTAAACCCTCCGGAGACAACACTCCGCCGCTAGGGACACCTAGCGGTTTAACGGCTTGTTGCACATGCTCAGTGTAGTCATTTTATTTTCTAGATTAGATTTGCTCAAGGACTAGCAAATAATAAGTTTGGGGGTATTTGATAGACACATTTTTGTGTCTAAGTTGTCCTCAATTTTCTGTATTGTTGGTACTCGAATTTGTGCTTATGTTGGTGTTTTGTGTGTTTGTAGGTATTTTTGGGAAATAAACATTTTTGGAAAAATTCGGCTCGAAAAGTTGATATAGGCACCCGGAAGATACATGTTATTCGGACTCTCAGTTTTGGATAAGGGGCACCTTAATTTCTAAGGGACACCCACCTGATATTCGCACCCCAGCTGTTGGATAAGGACACCCCAGGCCATCTGCTATGGAACCCCCAGTTCGGATAAGGGGACTCCCCCTTTTCTTCTTCCTTCAAACAGAATTTGGCGGGAAAGAAGGGCCACTCACCTGCGGTATTTCTGTTATGGATTTGGACGTGATTTTTTCATAGTGTTTCGCGGGATTTGATCAGGATTGACCTATTAGAGCAAAACAGGCTTGGTAATTGCTTTTCAGTCAAAGAAAAACACGATTCTTATTCACTCTCGACAAAACAGGGGACGGTAAACACTCGTGGTTCAGTTAATGATTTTGGGAGATAGTTCAGCGGATTTATTCATTGGGTTGGATTGGGAAATGTTCGTGGCATCAAAACAGGATTGATAGTTAGTCTAGATTCACAAAATCGAGTGTGCATAAAACAGAGCATGAGAGTTTCACGAAAATACTTCATTCCTTCCCGTTGTTGGCATGTGTTTAGAGAGAGTTCGAACTAATCCTCCCTACGTTAGAAACGTGTTTGGAGCATGCAAGATATAAAAAAGGAGAGGTTTGACAGCAACAGGTGCGCTTGGAAGAGAAAAAAGGAAAGAAATATTCTCGCTTTTTGCAAAGAATTGAAGAGAGGATTATATGGAGTTAATGCGAAATATTTGGTACTGGTTATGTATAAAAAGGGCCCAGTGATGTCTTTAGAGGGTATCGAGAGTTTGGAGAGGCTACAGAGAAGAAAAAGAAGCTGCAGAGCAGATTTCTCTGCTGCTGCAGGGAAGAAAAACCTGAAGAACATAAAACTGTGCACAACTGTCGTTTCAAGGGTCGTATCTTTAACAATTTGTAACGGTCAGTTTGTAACGTTATCTTCAGTTTGTGACAAATATTGTAACGGTGAGCTCTGTAACGCCGTACCAGCGTTGCGAATTCCCTGAGTTACCATTCCTACTTTGTAAACACCATTTGAGCTATAAAAATATATTTTGAGCGTGTTTTTCACTATGTGGAGCTAAACCTTTCTCTGGGACTACGAAGGAAATCAAAATTCATCATGTGGTAAATTCATTTTACTATTTATATGATTATTTGCATTAAATTAAAATTAGAAAAAGATTTTTCTTAATTAATTGTGATTTCGTTTGATGGTTTAAGCTTATGAATAATTTTTTTGATATGCCATGCTTAAGATTTACAATTAATATTTTAAGAATCTACCTTAGGCAAAGAAATAGAGTCAAAATTCTTATTGAATGAGCTATAATGGTTTAGAATAAATAGGTGAATCACATGAATTTGAATATTTGGTAGAATCCTAGTCCTAGTACCTCTCGAAACATTGTTATTATTTTGTATATATTTGCTAGTTTTATAATTTAAATCTAAAATTCAATTTCATCAAGTCCGAGTGAACGACAACCTATTTACCACTATCGAAAATTCGATCAGTTTTCAATTCACAAACTCCAGCAGATTTTCACGGGACGTGAACTTCCGATGGTACGCATACTGGTACGCGGACTTTAGTTCCGGTTTTCCTGATCAGCAAAGTGCGCATACTTTGGTTCAAGGAATAAGGACTTACACATGTATGAGTTATCACACAATGTTTATATCCAACAATGGTTATATATTCTAAACTCTCATTTCAATCATTGAAACATTCTTAGAGGACGTTATATAGTTGTTATTCACAAACCATTTTTCGTCAAAGCAATTTTCAAGTAATTGAAACTTAATATGACTTTCGTCACTAGTGAAGATGAACTTGGCCAAAACGAAAGTTTACCAACACATATTTCGGGAAATAGATAAGCGAGATAAAATCGGCTCGAAGTAGCAAATGTGTATAATCATAGTCTATATAGCAATACGACTTTTGTCTCAAGAAAGGAGATAGAGTAGATAGACTTTTGAGTGATAGATAAGTTCAAGTCTCCACATACCTTTTAGTCGATGAAGTTCCACCAGTTCCTTGAGTAGTTCTTCGTCTTTGTATGATGATCGCCATGGAATCTAGATCTCAACTATACTTTCTATCCTAGTCCGAGACTTAGCTATAAGTAGATAAGTTCAAGTCTCCACATACCTTTTAGTCGATGAAGTTCCACCAATTCCTTGAGTAGTTCTTCGTCTTTGTATGATGATCGTCATGGAATCTAGAGCTCAACTACACTTTTTATCCTAGTCCGAGACTTAGCTATAAGTAGACTAGAAATCAAGACTTATAGTTTTGATCACTAACATTGACAAACATGCTTGAGATAGCAACGCATGCGAGTTCGACCGAGCAATGCTCTAACAATCTCCCCCTTTGTCAATTTTAGTGACAAAACTATCAATACATATGGAATACAAAAATAAATATAAACTTTTGTAGCTTCTCTTCCACATGCCTGATCTTCTTGGTTCTTCAACATTACTCGAAATCTTCGTCACTTCCAAGTACTCCAATGATCCCAAAGGTTGTGAGTTTAGTATCACCGTTGTTGAAAATCCGTAGCCATAACAATGAGAAACAAGAATTATCAATCATTATTACACGGTGTCATAGTATTATTATACATCATCAAAGTTCAATTGTATCACAACTTCGACAACAATACTATGGTGATATGTATCACTCCCCCTTAGTCAATACTCCATCTCACATGGAAACCACTCCCCCTTACATAATGATCCGAAAAACATATGTATTTGTAGTGTGAACTACACATTAATTCTCCCCCTTTTTTTCAATAAAATTGGCAAAGGTACGAAAACTAGTGGGATCCTAATGAAATTTCCAGAGAGACATTTCATGACCAAAAGCAAGCACATATCAAATTTTTAGATGCAATCATATAGCCGAAGCTAAATGCTTTCATCAAGGAGTTTATAAAGATACAAGATAACCCCTATAATATTCCACAGCCGCACTCCCCACAAAGATTTGGCAATTAAGCACAAGTTCAATTAAGAACTCTCCCCCATAAAATGTCATTCCCGAAAGAACAACAAGAGCGACCTTACTTTCACAAGAAAATAAGGATTTCTTTGGACATAACAAATCACATACGAATATGAATTTGAATCCAAAAATACTCAATCAAATTAACCACAAGAAAACTCATGATTAATTTAATCAGAAATGCTCAACATAAGAGAACTTACGGAGCCGCACAGTATATACATAAAAATATGGATCAGGGAAGATCAATACTGCGGAATAGACAAGGATTCATTCTATTTTCCATCACTATTTTCACAATGACATATAATAGACATAATCCTCGTAAACAAAAGTTCATCCTATCTTCCATCAACATTTTCATAATGACATACAATAGGCTTAAAACTTTTGTAATGTCAAAAGTTCATTCATTCTTTTATCAATACATGCATATCGACATATGAAAGACCTAACTTTTGACAAGGTATGGGACAATTATAGTTCACAGATGCAAACACACATATCCCATAACAAATTTCAATATATAAAATCATAAAGATTAATACTACAACAATCATCTTCCAAACAATTTTAGAATTTAAACCAATAAACCTAAAAACGTGAAGATGAAAACATTGGACATAGTTATGTGAAATCACAATAATGGCTATTCCAAACTCTAGTTATTCTTCTAAACAAAACAGGAAAATAAAATTCTCATCAGAAGATTTACTAGATGTTAAGACCTTTGAAGAATTCTTTACCGTCCCCGAACTCCTTGTCGTCAACAACCATTGGGACACAAGGTTCATGAAGATAGGAGTTAATATCAATAAACCTTCTTGACTGATGTCGAACTAGGGCCTTCTGAATCTCATGAGTCTTAAGCACAAAAGCCTTTATTTGTTGATTCTCCTTTCGTGTCTCCTTCAATACTTCAAGAACATCAGAAAACTTCTGAGAATTTGAAGGAACAGCTTTTGGCTTCCTCACATTACTTCTTTTTCTTTTCAAAGTTGGAGGCAACAGAGACTTCTCTTTTTCCTTCATGATTGATGGCTTAACAATCATATTGACATCTTTTCCATCAGAAGACATGATGCTTGGAGTATCCATAAGAGTTTGGGTTTGTGAGAGGAAATCACAATTTAAACTCAACAAGTAGTCTTGGAAAGAGTTTCAGAGAAGGAAAAATGAATGTAGGGTTACGCAACCTTTAACAGGTTCATGCATACACAACTATGAACCCTATAAAGAGTAGAATTGTCGAGAATAACCCTCCTTTATTGATAGACATGGAAATCCATTTTTGTAACAAAACCAAAAAAAAAAAAAAAAAAAAACTTTTCCTAAAGCCTGAGAGGTGCACGACCTTGTCTCTTTTGAACAGGAACATGAGACAAGATACACATATCAACACAATTAAGTTGTGTTGTGGTGAACAACAATCTGTCCACCATGTTCCTTTTGAGAGGAATCCATAGACCTCTGTCTATCAAAACGATTGGACCATACTTTCTTCTCTAATGGTCTTATTTTATCCTTGGAAACTAACTTCTTAGACGAAGATAAAATCTTACATACCTCAGCGGTCTTTTGAGCAAGTTTAAGTTTGCTTGCTAATCGATTTTCTATTCGTTGAAGTTTGTTGACATGTCTCAATTTGTGTTTGTACTTGTAACACTTTGATAGTTCATGACCTTTGAGTGAACAATATGAGCACGTCAACCTTGGATATAATTCAGGCATCTGAGATGTGCAAGCTGCTAGACACATAGTTGAACCTGAAACATTATTCACAGAGTTTCCAATAGAAAGGTCAGTTTCATCTTCCAGATTGGTTGAGTTTTATTTTCAAAGAATATCAAGATTGATGTATGTATTGCTACAATTATCAAAATCAATATTTTCATAAAGAAGTGCAACACTTGATTTTTCGTCTTCATTAGAATCATAGTTGTCAGACATTTCATCAAGAGTTGCAGCAAGACCTTTGTTCCCAGTGTATTTTTTCCGATTTGGACACTCATTTGCAAATTGAACAAAACCTTTACACTTAAAGCACTGAGGCATATCCTCATCATCAGTTTCATCATTATCCCTATTTTTAGGAGGAACACGATTATGTGGTTTATCTGATGACTTTGATTTATCTCTGGAGAACCGTTTACTTCTCTTCAAAAGAAGATCCCTAAACTGTCTTGTGATCAACGAGACTGACTTGTCAAGATCTTCATCTGATGAATCAGCCTCAGAAAGATCATATTTCAGAGACGTAAACACTTTTACTTTTATCAAGTAATTTAGTGTTCTTTAGTGCTTTGAAATCAACATCCTTGCAAGACTTGGACGTATGCTCATGATCAAAGATCTTTAGCTTCCCAACCAGAGTATTTCTGGACAGCGTTGCGAGATTATTTCCTTCAACGATGGCATGCTTCTTAGAAACGTATCTAGATGGCAGTGATCTGAGAATTTTCACCACAATGTCCTTTTCATGAATGGTCTTACCCAATGCAAAAGATGCATTAAAAATTTCAGACACTTTGTGATTAAACTCATCAAATGTTTCTTCATCTGCCATACGAAGGTTTTCCCAATCAGAATTTAGGTTCTGAGCCTAACTTCTTTCTCACTGGTATTTCCTTCAAATACGGTTTCTAAGATATCCCAGGCTTCTTTAGACTTAGTGCACGTAGTCACATGATGCTGAAGATCTGGGGTAATGGCACGTATGATAGCATTCAAGCCGTCGGAATTTTGCTTTGCAAAGCAAGAATTTCTTCTGGACTATATCTACCAATATCCTTCGATATAGATACATCGCCTTCTGTAATCGGAGGATCATATTCATCAACTACACGTACCCATGTTTGAAAATCACGAGCTTGAAGAAAATCACGCATAGCAATTTTCCATTATAAGTAGTTTGAGCCATCGAAGACTGGTGGTACGTTTATGGAGATAGAATTTCTGTCCATAGAGTTAGATCGCTACAAACACAGACTTGTAAGGTCTTTAAACGTGTTTGCATGCTCTGATACCAATTGAAAAAGCGAGGGTACAACAACCATACCCAATATTTCGCTTAGCAATCTGTATAGACTAACTACAATATACTTTTAAGAGAAGCAACTAGACAGTCAGACTCAATCTTAATAAAAGTATATCAAAGAGTTATATCTCACTTTCTCGATTCAATACTTACTTAAGAAAATAGAAATCTGCGAGTCTGATTGAATACTAGAGAAAACACTTGAACGGTACCAAAGACCAATGTTCAAGGATCAATCAATTTCAATCAACAACCAAAGGTTGGATTTCCCAATTGATCGATTCAAACGCACAACCTGTGATATTTTAATTATATAACAAAATATAATGAGGAAAAGAAATAACACAGATACCAGAAGTTTTGTTAACGAGGAGACCGCAAATGTAGAAAAAACCCGGGACCTAGTCCAGATTGAACACACACTGTATTAAGCCCCTACAGACACTAGCCTACTACAAACTAACTTCGGTCTAGACTGTAGTTGAACCCCAATCAATCTCACACTGATCCAAGGTACAGTTGCGCTCCCTACGTCTCTGATCCCTGCCGGATACTACGCACTTGATTCCCTTAGCTGATCTCACCCACAACTAAGAGTTGCTACGACCCAAAGTCGAAGACTTTAATAAACAAATCTGTATCGCACTGAAAAGTCTATGGTAATAGATAAATCTGTCTCCCACAGAAATAGCTACGAGTTTTTGTTCCGTCTTTTGATAAATCAAGGTGAACAGGAACCAATTGATAACCCGGAATTATATTCCCGAAGAACATCCTAGAATTATCAATCACCTCACAATAATCTTAATCGACTACCGAAAGAAGATATTGCGGAATCACAAACGATGAGACGAAGATGTTTGTGACTTCTTTTAATCATGCCTATCAGAGAAATCAATCTCAAGTCAATCTTACGATTGTACTTAGTACGATAGAAACAGTAAGATCAGATCACACAACTACAAAGAAAATAGTTGGGTCTAGCTTCACAATCCCAAAGAAGTCTTTAAGTCGTTAACCTACAGGGTCTCGGTAGAAACCTAAGGTTAAAGGAGAATCGAATCTAGCTTATACAACTAGTATCACACAGGAGGTGTGGGGATTAGGTTTCCCAGCTGCTATAGTTCTCCTTTATATAGTCTTTCAAATCAGGGTTTGCAATCTAAGTTACCTTGGTAACAAAGCATTCAATATTCACCGTTAGATGAAAACCTGATTAGATTCAAGACAATATCTTTCAACCGTTAGATCGAAACTTAGCTTGTTACACACAAATGAAATGTACGTTTTAGGTTTGTGTAACCGTACCCAAACATGTACATTTAGTTGGTTCAACAATAGTTAACCAAATAGTTAGCCATATGAGCACTTTCATATCAACCATATTCTTCATTACCATAACTAGTTCAAATGACTCAAATGAACTAGTTAGAGAGTTGTTAAATTGCTTAGATCTTATAGAAGTATACAAGACACAATCAAAGCAAAAACGATTTGATTCACTCGAATCGATTCATGAACTTTATAGCCACGGTTTGCAAATATGCATTCCTTAGTTTATATAAGTTTAAGTTCACGAGTAACCGTTTTTAGAAAATAACCAACCTAAGTACACGGAATTAAGTACCCGGAATAAGTTTGTTTGCAATTCACAAACTCCAGCAGATTTTTACGGGACGTGAACTTCCAATGGTACGCGATCTTTAGTTCCGGTTTTCCTGATCAGCAAAGTACGCATACTTTGGTTCAAGGAATAAGGACTTACACATGTATGAGTTATCACACAATGTTTATATCCAACAATGGTTATATATTCTAAACTCTCATTTCAATCATTAAAACATTCTTAGAGGACGTTATATAGTTGTTATTTACAAAATATTTTTCGTCAAAGCAATTTTCAAGTAATTGAAACTTAATATGACTTTCATCACTAGTAAAGATGAACTTGGACAAAGAGAAAGCTTACCAACACGTATTTAGAGAAATAGATAAGCGAGATAAACTTGGCTCGAAATAGTAAATGTGTATAATCATAGTCTATATAGCAATACGACTTTTGTCTCAAGATAAGAGATAGAGTAGATAGACTTTTGAGTGATAGATAAGTTCAAGTCTCCACATACCTTTTAGTCGATGAAGTTCCACCAGTTCCTTGAGTTTTTCTTCGTCTTTGTATGATGATCGCCATGGAGTCTAGAGCTCAACTACGCTTTCTATCCTAGTCCGAGACTTAGCTATAAGTAGACTAGAAATCAAGACTTATAGTTTTGATCACTAACATTGACAAACATGCTTGAGATAGCAACGCATGCGAGTTCGACCGAGCAGTGCTCTAACAACATGGTTCAGGGCAGAGTAGATAAAACGGTACAGTTAATGACCAAAATCCAGAAACTGCATGATCTGCAAGCTAAGTAGTTGTTGTTACGTAATTGTTGTGGTGTATCAAAACTATATTTTACTTTGCGCACTACATGTACCCAAGCCTTACATCCTGCAACTTCCAACTTTGACATGCACCTCATGTTGTACCTACGTAAGATAATTATTGGGGACGGTTCAAGTTTCGGCCTTGTGCAACAACGTATTGCAACTCTACCCATCAAACTGGGTGGCCTTGGCATACTTATAATGACTGACGCTGGTGCTTACTGTTATCTCTCATTATGTTTCCAGACCCAGAATCTCCAAAACACAATCTTATCATGCCCAGATATATTGGATTCTTGCACTAACTACCAACTTGTCGTGCTAGCCTACACACATGCATGTGGATTCTCTCCTTCCGACTTCAACATCGACGACGCTGCCCCCCCCCCCCCCATTTCATGCAAAAACTGGCAGCAAAATACTTTGATGTTGTTTCGGAAAACTTACCCACAGACTTTTCTTTATCAAAGCGTGACTTATTCTTATGGCAAAGCAACATGCTTCCCCATGCTATGGACTTTCTCAAGGAAATTCCGATTAGTGGGCTAGGCCAAGCTGTTGGGACTAGGAAATTTCGTGTTGTACTCAAATATCGCCTCGGCATACCCTTCTTCAATAATGACAGCCTATGCTCAAGCTGCAATAAACCAATGGATGCCTTTGGCGACCACGCTTTACACTGCGCCAAGAATGTGGGGCTTAAATACAGGCACGACCTTGCTAGAGATGTTTTGTCTGATATGTGCTACAAAGCTGGGGTACCTGCCAGAAAAGAAGCCTCCTTAGGACTTCGATCTAACTCGGCCAATGATCTTAAGCCAACAGATATTCTTGTACTCAATTGGGAAGGTGGGAAGGATGTTTGCTTCGATGTCACGGGTGTCTCTCCCTTCACAAGTGCTAGTACTCGCATCTTTACATCTGGACATGCAATTTCCATGGCAATTACCTGCAAACGCAACAAATACCTTGACAAGTGTTCCACACATGGATATGGTTTTGGTGTGCTCGCATTTTCTATTCTAGGGGAATTAGGTGATGACACAATTGCTTTTCTGAAAAGATTAAGGAACTGCTTCATCAGCTATGATGCAAATCATAAGATCGACGGTGCTCTTTTTCATAGATTAGGTATTATTATTCAAAAAGGGGTTGGTGCCAAGCTTGTTGCTAGGCTTCCTACCAACGACTTGTAAAAGACCTCTTGTTTTCTTTTCAATAAAATGCCTCTCTCGGCCATTATTTAATATTAAATAATTACTTAATTAATTTTACGTCAATTACAGAGTTTTAAGCTGGTAGCCGAGCAACAAGCTGAGCACCAACTCCTTTTTGAATTGCGACACCCAATCTATGAAAAATAAAACTACCTAGACCACTACCAGCGTCATGGCTGACTAAACAATTCTTCAGACGCTTGAAAAAACAAATAGTATCCTCACTAAGTTCCCCTAAGGTAGTAAAAGCTAAAACACCCAAGCCATAACCATGCGAGGTACACTCATCCAAATATTTAGAGCGTTTACGCGAAATTGCTCTAGAGATAGCCTGGCCTGGGACGAAAGAACGAACACCATCACCAGTAAAGGGTGAAACCCCTGTGACATCCATACATACATCTTGGCCATTTTCCCAATTGAGAACAAGAATATCCATAATCCTTGTTACTATCTGTCATAAGACCCAAATTCACCTCCTTGCGTGCATGGACACCAACTTTGTAACAAATATTCGCAATTACATCACGTACTAAGTCATGGCGGAATTTTAGTCCAACCTTGTTAGCACAGTGAAGCGCGTGATCACCAAAGATATCCATGGACCTATTGCAACATGAGCATAACCCGCCTTCAACAAATAAAGGGATACCAAGACGATAGCAAACCACAACTCTAAATTGTCTGGGGCCAATACATTGATCTAAACCACTGATCGGAACATCCAAAAGGTAATCTTGAGCATGTTTTATCTGGTTACATTTCCAAAGAATGGAGTCTCTTGCAGATAAAGTAAATTGGTCGGGGATTTGCTTCTTGATTGCATCAAAATAAGTGACTGCTAGGGAGTGCATAGAAGAGGGGGCAGTGTTATCGACGCAAAAAGTGGAAGGCAAACCGCATACCTGAATGAATTTCTGAAGAGCCAACTGGTAGGCGACCCCATAGTCGCTGTTGAAAGAATTACCAAGAATCGCCTTCCGCACTGAAGTAGTCTGACTCTGAGAAGCAAGATAGCAATAAGTACGAGTGTCAGCCATGGTATATATGCCAAGCCCGCCGTCCTTGATAGGAAGAGTAGCCAGTCTCTGTTGCAAAGGCCCAAAACCAGGACCATCTCCGGTGATTAAGAGCCTTAAATATTAGAACAAGTGGTCATCAAAGAGGTCAGAGGCCTGTTGAAGAGCTTCCGGATTAGTAGTACGCATAGCAAAATATAATCTTGATACATCGACACAGTTTCGGAGTAGCAACATCTCACTTTGGGGATCCCTGAGCTTTTTGATAGCAGACACATGAGCTGAATAGTTTTATTCACCCGATTCACCGCCATGTCACTCATGAAATCCAAATCTAAGCTCACAGGTCCACCCAAAAGCTTAACTCCCTTGCTAGGCCTACCAATATCAGGGGGAAAAACACCTACTTCTAGACTTCGTGGATCAACTATAGTACCATCATCCAGGTACCATGCATGCAAATCGACCTTCAGTTTCAATAATACTCAAAGCCTTGGAAACCTCCAAAGTGTCACCAATGATAGTACCATCATCCAGGTACCATGCATGCAAATCGAGCTTACAACGAGAAGCAATGGACTTCACAAGAGGGTGAAGTGTCAGGGCAAACAAAAGGGGACCGAGAGGATCACCTTGTTGAATACCGAGTGTAGAAGACAGGATGTATTGATCGTAGTAAAGATTAGCATGCCTGGCATAACAAAATTCAACCCAACGAGAAATACCTGGACAATAGAGCCGGACCTCCTTAAGAAGAAAAGACCTACTCACCATGTTGAAAGCATTCGAAAAATCAATAAGCAACATTGACATGTTATCCGAAAGACCCTTCAACTCCAGTAAACCGTTGACAGCATGAAGTATGCTTTCCCCTCCCACCGGAACTCCAACACCAAATTGATAATCCCCCAAATACGACTGAATGTCCTTGCCTACTGAAAAGGCAACCACCTTAGAGACCAAACGACGCCAAATAGTACCAACTGCAATTGGTCTAAGGCCTCCCCCGGGTTTGAGCAAAGGTGTAAGTGGCGCACTAGCAATAAGCTCTCCTAAGACTTTAGGACACTTACCTGCCAGCCAAAGGTTGACAACCCCAGTAATCGAAGCCACCAACTCGTCGGCAACAGCCGCTGCTGCTCCACTCAAAGCGTCGACTAAATGCTGAGCACGCAAACCGTCCCGACCACAAGAAGTACCTCTAGGAAAACTCTTAATGGCCCCAACGACATCCCTCGAGTCAACCGTTAAGGAGTCACCAATTGCAATGTCATCCGGAATAGCGGGTGGTGGAGTTGTAGGGTGTTTAGCTTGCAATTCAGCCAAGGTGCTCTCATCGCGAGGTGCTAAACCATTGGAAGACAAGACACGGATCGCAGCTGCAAAATGCCCATGGCCTATCTTCTTCCGACAAGCGCTCAAATTGGCCATCTGTGGCTCCTTTTCCTTGTCCTTCTTGGCGGAGAATTGTTGGCATGGTTGGCGAAGACACTTAGAGATCAAGGTAAAACAGCCCATAGGTTCCTTCTAGGTGAGTAGAGCCTGTTGAATGGCTGTCACTTGAAGTCGTTTCGTACAGGAGGACTTCTTATCAACAGAACGGGTGGGTCTATACAAGGATAGTGTGCAAATAGGAAGCAGCAAGAGACTGATCCAAGCCGAAATATCATCAGGCCTACAAATCACACTATCAAGACAAGACTTCAAGGCTCGAGAGAAACCTAACCTGCACTGGTGGGGGATGCTAGAAACCGTGGTAAAGCGGCGCTGGAAAACGACATTGAGTAGTTCCGGCGACAAAGAAGAAAACATGTCAGGTACAGGCTTTCGGGAAGCAACAAACTCAAACGATTCAGAAGAAGCAATACCCACGGCAGAATCGGCTGAAGCAACAACATTATTGTGCTCAATCTCAGGCCTGTCAAAGCCCTCAGCTGGAGCAATTGAAACAACAGCAGTATCATCAGGCCTGTCAAAGCCCTCAGCAGATGGAGCAACACGGTCAATGCACCTAGCTATAGGTTCACAAACACCAATAGTATCAAGCACAGCGACAACATTCTCAGGCTTGTCAATGCCGTGTATGAGGAAGCTTGCAGAGGCACCAGGTCCAGCAATGGCAGCATGACGAGCTCCTTCAATCCCTTTACAAGAGGTTCTCCAGGCATGTACGGACATACAACAGCTACATAACCACTGTCGAGACTGCTGAAGAAAATTCTCCCAAGCACTGAAGACCCGTAAATCGTTGGAGATGATAGTTTTGCAAGCAGTCCTGTTATCCATTGTTGAGAAGTGTCTGTCCTGTAAGTGTTTTGCAAAAGAACCCCTTACGTAGCCTCTACCGTTCACCCCATCCAGACAACCATTAAATTTTTTGAAAGGGCAATGATAGTGTTCGTTACGTGAAACATCATCATCATTTTGGCGTCGCATAGAAGAGGGTATCAGCTGGGAAGAAGAACGATACTGAGAAATCTGTGAACAGCTAGCAGCAGAAGATCGTGGAGAGGCAGACATGGGTGAAAAACCTTCAAAAACCCTAAAAACAAAAATGGAACCCTAGAACGAAAAGGACAAGAAAAACAAGGTAAAAACAAACGTGGGAAAGGGAGAAGAAAGCAAAAACGAAAAATCAAAGAGAAAAAGCAAACGGGATGAGACGAATCCATTGAGAAATCCTGGTTTTCGGTCGCCGGTTTCTCTCGTTGGATCTCATCGCCGAAAAATCAAAGAGAAAAAGCAAAAACGTGATGGCAACCCAATAAATTGAATAAAACTATTTTTTCAGGGATATGTCTGTTTTTGTCATTTGCTACAACAACAGTGGTCAAACTTTAAATAATATTTTACAAAACGTCTAACTGCTTTTTTCTCACAGCACAGCACAACAATGCACAGTAGAAAAGTGATTTTACAAAAGCCGCATCAATACCAAACTAAGTCGTAATACCTTATTCAGTTGTATTCTTGCACCTGTAAAACTCCTTGAAGAATACCGATTCTCTTTAAGAATTGCTCTTGTAAATCTTCTGGCAGAATGCCAATTCTCTAAAGAAGATGCTCTTGAAAATCTTCTAGCTGAACATTTATTCTCTTTAAAAGATGATCCTCAACAATTAGGGTTTACCGATCCGTAACCTAATTGATTCTTCCTCACCTAGAAAAATCTAGAGATATCTTGATCTATCAAATCTCGGGTTTATAAAAAAATACCTAGAAAAAGGTTCCGTAACTATCAAAAAAGGTAGCTTGCATGTGCTTTACGATCCCCAAATAAAGTCTTTTGAAATCTCACTCTTTTTCGTGAAGAACAAAGAAATGGAAAATAACCTTATGCAACACACGCACAATTTTCCATGGGATGGTTTGTGTGATTACGTGAAACCTCTATTATAGTGAATGATCAAGGTTAGGTTGCTTGGAAACAAAGCTACCTTGTCTAGGAAAGGAATACATCGAGTATTTGACTAACAAAGGCCTTTAGTCATGTACTCACGGTTTTAGTTCGTGAACTGTTGCAAAAAGTTCGTGTACAATTTCCTATTCACAAAATCAACTTTAGCCATACATATAAGTGTTGATTTAATAAATCACTCATAACTTCTTCGTTATAACTCGAATTGAGTGATTCTTGGCTCGATGGGTTCGTGTTTTCATTCACCACAACATAAAGACCTTTCTACGGACAAAGGTCATTCTCAAAAAAGTCTTGGGTTCAAATATCCTCGAGTATATACGTAAATATATATATTTATCGTCATAGGAATGGGTTCCATAGAGTGAGCACTTGTTTCGACATATAGAGAGGTATAGTATACAAAAGAATCAAGTGTTTGTTATTAACCTTTAATGAGGACCTCCAAGATGTCTTCGTGTAGTATACAATATCCATTCTTCACGGACAGATTTGATTCCATACTCTACTACTTAAACCTAATCTAGTCCGAAACTGACTTTACTGACTAAATCAAGAATGTGTTTTGGCATCTAAATATGATAACCGACTTGACATACAAACGCCAGTTGGTTCAACCAAGCGATGCTTTAATATTAGTAAGTCTAGAAATTTTAAGACAAACTCGTGTTACTTGGAAGAACCTGAAGACATATTGGCATCAACAAACACATCAACCTTATGTTCGAGGTTAGTAACACAAGACTTAACTTGTTTCCATTTCTATCTACGTTTTCAAGTCATTTACATTGAAAACATAACATGCGAAGTTATATATATGAATCTTTAATATTAGAGACTTGATCATTTTATTATGATCAAAGTGTCAAGGAAGAATATACAAGTTGCATCATAACTTTGGTATATTGAATAATGAAGTATAGCGTGTATCATTTGAACATCGTAATTTCGACATAGACTATAGTTTTGTAAATTATTACTAGATTTTGTAATGAACTTTAGGTTGATTCCATGCTTAGAAAATTATGTTTTACTATGGAAGTAAACTTGCGAAAATTGTTTCGTAGTTGAAAGGAATCAATGAAATTGGTGGTCCAATTCCTATCGAGGATCTATAATAGGATCGGCGCATATTGGGGATCTTTAGCAGGACCGATCCCTGCCTTAGGGATCTATAGCAGGATAGATCCATATTGGGGATCTCTTACAAGACCGGTCCCAATAGAAATTTCGTATTTCTGGTTTTCATATACACTTTAGGGTTTGTGTGAATATCGAAATATCAGTTGCTATTTAGGAAAGTTCAAGATGCCGAAATAATGGGTAATTTGAACACATGCTAAAATCTTATCTTTCATTGTTCACATTCCTTGATACTCAAGATGAGATCCCAAACCGAAATATTTGAGAATCTTTTAATTAGGGTTTTCGAATTTATATGTTTTATTTTCCTAGTAAGTAAAACATATCTTTAATTGGAAGATATATTAGTAAAGTATACTTGTATTCTAGCTAATATTGAGTTGTCATCCATGAGGGATTTCAGTATATTAGTTGGATACTAGCTAGAATTAGACAAAACCGAAAATTGGTGTTTATTGCATATCTTTTGATATGTTCGGTTATGAAAAATCCTTGATGTCCAATCTACCTTAGTCTATAAATAGTGAAGTTTGTTGTTCTTACAAACTGATCCTGACTCTCGTACTTCATTTTGTAGTAAGAGTGGTGGTCTACTAATAATATTATTTGTAATACTATTTCGGAGAGAAGAGTAACCGAATTATGTGAAGTCTCTTACGTCCCCTAGTTTAAAGTATTTTGTGAGATCAAGAAGCTCTAGAAAGTACCGTTGGTGGGAAACTAGAATCGTATTGTTATTTTAGTTTTCGATTATTGATTTGATTGACTAATAGTGGTTGAACCTTGATTTCACCTAGCTTAATTATATATTCTTGAAATCCTTCTCTTCTAACATAAGGTCACCAAAACTAGATTAAGGATCGACAAAGTTCAGATCTGTCTTTAGATCTGACGATAGGATTGTGATCATCTATTGTTAACAGACTCCGTTTTGTGCGTGATCGATCACAAGGGAATCAAGTTATTTACGCAGGTACATTAAAGACTGAAGATATGAAGACGAGGAGATTTATTATTGGTTTGTGATCTTTGTGATTTACTTCGTTTACACACTTGATTGCTTGGGGCCCGACATAACTTTATTTATCTTTGATAGACATCTTATAACTTGTTGTATAGATCAGCGATCTATCATTTGGTGGTTCTCTTCAGGATCCGAATCGGATAGGCTGTGAACCTAGATCTGATTATCTTAATAATCTGGATATTGGTTGATCTAAACCGAACAAAGGAGTTTATATTATTTGAATCAAAGAGCCTTTGTTTAACTTAACATATCTTTGATTTAGTTCTTGAGATTTAAAGCGGTTACAGAATACATATTAATCCTTTAGTGTTTCGAAATACGATCCAGAGGAGTTTAGTGCAAGAATTCTTCACAGCAGGTGGAGCAACTTAAGATAGTAGACTCTATCTTACGATTCACGTACTTTTGACAGATTGGTTGTATGTATAGGGATACTGAAGGAACTAGGTAACTTGGAGTTAGTTTACTTGGTCTCAACTATACGAGGTTGGTAGTTGTTGATGGTGGTTTTTAGATTAGGGTTAAAATCGTAAAACCTTGCATCTGATGTGACGTCACTCTACAAGGAAACAGAGCCACGTGTGCTAAGCTCTCCACTGGCATACTTATTGAGCCGCTTAATACACTTACATGAGATTTATCCAGACTGGCGAATGTAGCAACCATCCCAGATGTTCTGTGAATTTCGGCGCCTCGCGTATATTCACTTAATATAAGTTCCTATGAATGCCTTCTATGCTATGTTCTCCGGCTGAACCCTTAATATTGATATGGCATGACGATTTGTGTTCACTCGCAGCAGAGTAGCACGAATCTCCAAGTATCAAGGATAAGGTCTTTGCATAAGGTATTCGAATCAGAAAAGCATGCTGCTCTCTGGCAATGAACTTAAAAGAACTCTGTGTCAACACATAGAACTCAATCAATCGTCCTGACTAACTTACAGAAGTTAGGGTTATTAAGCCTAAGTAATTAATCCGCCATGGATTAGCAGGTGCAGAACCTCGCCCAGAATAAGAAAACAGGGAGCCGCAACAGCAAAGAGAGGTGTGGCTATGCCTTAGGTCAAATAGCGCTATTAGCCACGCCCCGACCCTATTTCTATCGACCAATCAGGTCGCTTTAAACTCGCCACACACACACAAGTTGTGGCTGGGCCCATGCTTGCCGGCCCCACTTCTAATTGACCAATCAGAACGCGCCAAAGCCACCAGACTCTCACCAGAAGTGTGGTCGCGCCTTGTGTTTGGCCGACCCCCTTTTGTGGCCAATCAAGTTGCTCTAAACTTGCCACCATACGTTAAAGGCCAAACACACCCTGCCGCGCCACCTTGCTAAACTGACAAGCCAAACGCGCCCTACCACAACAACATATTGGTCGACATGACAACATGCCACTCTACCGCGACAACTTCGCAACATGCCAACTTCACAACATGCTACCTCGTAAACATGCCACTTCGTGGCAACCTGCCATAAATAGCCACCCACGGCAATTCCTACTCTTATGGTCGTTTCCACACTATGGCCTTGCCATAGTTCCTTTGGCATAGCCATGGCGCCGTTTGCACAAAAGTAGCGCCATGCCGCAGACGCATGCCACGTACACTAATTAGGGTTTCGACATGCCAAACCCTAATTCGGGAAAATTGCTACCAAAGCCAAATAGCGTTTCCCGGAGCAATGGGATCGACGTGGCAACAGAGCCAATGTTTCCACACCACATGTGGGTCCGACTCCACGGCGCCAAAACCAAGCCTTGGCCATGCCAAGCCCTAATTCTTCCACGGCACCTTGGCTACACCAAGCCCTAATTCTTCCACGGCGAATTCTTCCACGGCACCTTGGCCACGCCAAGCCCTAATTATTCCACGGCGAATTCTTCCATGGCCAAACCCTAACTTTGGCCACGGAGCCAATTTTTAGCTTTGGACATACCGCAACATCACCGGTATACCGCTATGCCACGGCTACGCCCACGCCACTGGCATGCCATTAGCATGTGGCTGACGCCACTTCGCTATACAACAAGATGTGGCCATAATCAATGGCCATCATTCTTCATGAGATGCAATCTCAGCCATCCAAGTTCGCTACCGAACTGATGGACTTGTGGCAACTCTTAGACGACCAACCGCCTAAACCCAACGACCATGGCTACGCCAGGCGCCACTTGCACCATCGTGCCACTGGCATGCACAAGTCATGCCGCAATGCCACTACGCCATTGTCAGGCGCCAACACAAGGTAGCCACAATCAACGTCTACCCTTATTCATAAGATGCGATCTCGGCCATCGAAGTTCTCCACCAAACCGGTAAGCTCGCGACAAGTTTTAGGCGACTAGCCAAAACGAGCCTAGCATCACATGCTATTTACCATCGGCAAGCCTCTCGATTTTAACTTGCCACACGTAGCAAAGTGCTACATGTTTTCCACGAAAACACTCGAGACATCAAAATATGTCATAAACTGGGGGATGGTCATCAGGGTATTGGTCTGGCAGTTTACAACGTGCGGCGTGCAATGCGCCCGTTACAAGAAACTATCATGAAGTGGGATAATTAGTGGTGGTGAAAAGTAACGGTGTAAACAATTCATTTCCTTCATCATGGAAGCGTAATGACTGGCGGTTACACGAATTCACTTCCCTCATCATGGAAGCATAACGTCTAACAGTTACACGTTACTCTTTTCTTCCACCACTCAATCGTTTCCACTTCCTATGAGCCCAGGGTACGTTTCACTATGACTTGTATAAATAGGTCTCACCTATTTCCACCAAACAACAGGTTTTTGGTCAGGAGAACAATACAACATCCAGAAATCATCTGATAGCTTTTTCATCCAACTAGCCAGTTCAACTTTCTGATACAAGTCACAAAACGCCCACACTCCCAGAATCAACTATTCTGGTCTCAACACTTTCTTCGCTTCCCTCCCTAAGATCAACCCTTCTCCTTCACTTTGTGACCGAAGCAAGCCTGGAATAGCCATTTCTTGGTTTAGGCCAGGATTGTACAGATTGATCCCTCGAATCAAAAGTACTCCCGTGTAGTACATTGTTTAGGGTTTAGATTCGCTTCTCACCTACACACACCCAAAATTACCAAAATCAGCAGAAACGGTTTTCACCCTCAAAGAGTAGTATTCTTTGTACAACGGCTTAATTCTGAGAGTATTCAAAACTGGACTAGGTCCCGGGGTATTTATGCATTTGTGGTTTCCTCGTTAACAAAAACTTGTTGTGTGCTTTTACTTTACTTTCCGCATTATAATTATTGTTTTAGTTATAATAAAATAATTGCACTTGTACGTTAATCAAACACTTGGGTTTGATCCCTATCGTTAGGTTCAGTTTCGATACCTATTTTATATACCAATTGTACATCGTGAGTGATATCTTCTTGACAGTCTTTGTCTATATTAGATCACGCAAGGTGTGTGTCATATAGGTTGATATCGAAAAGATTGTGGTGTATATGGTACCCTCTTCAATTCAAGAATGCATAGGATAAACATCCATGTTACTGGATGTTGGTTTATATGAAAAAAGGTCGATACGACTCTATCTTTAACAACATAAAGATGGATGTACATCAGATTGTCTCAAAAATTAATACTTACCTCCGTCACAAATTAGTTGAGCTAGTAGTACAATTTAAATATGATTTATCTCTCAAATTATACCACGGATATTCGTAAATTTTATATCATTGAAAAGCATTTTAAAACACCCACATAACGAATATAAACATGACTATCAAATGATATAAAGTCAATTACTAATGGGACAAAATTTGAAAATGACTAGCTCAACTAATTTGGGATGGAGGGAGTAGTTACCAATATGATCATCACAAAGTTCATCACCTTCAGGATCACATCTTGAACAATTTCCATTATTGGAAAAGTGATACCGTTCAAAACAAAAACTTCACTATCCAGGAAAGAGGGAATTTCAGAACTACTATTAAAATATGCAATTTAAAGCATCTAGTTTCCCTTACTATCTATATTGCGCTAATTGATTTTGACTTTACAGGAACCTGCACTAGTGCAAGAGGATATCCCAAACATCATGGGTACGATGAATACTAAACAGAGCAACACTAGCTTTTGAGTGAGGCAAAGAGACAAAGTGGACGAACGTTTCCATTTAAGCTGGAAATTTTACAATTCTTATAAACTTTAAATCTCTTTATCAAGTTTTTTTTTTTTTTTTTTTAATTTTGACGCAATCAGCAGGGATTAAGGGCCCCTAGCCCACAAAGAAAGAACAACACAAAGCAAATAAAAAAACAACTCCAGTCGAAGACCAGAAACACCTAACTACCATCTAAAATACACTTTGTGATTTTTATCATCCTCCAGAATGCCTGCACATTCCTCCCCAAGTTGATTCCAATCAAGAGCCTCATAAAATGCAGGAGGGTAAATACCAGCCAACCAGTCTGCAACCCTGTTGGTTTCACGATAAATATGTTCTACCTTAAACCAATCAAACTATCTTTTCAGGCGCATAATGTGTCTCCAAGTATAGATAACATTCCAAAGAGGATCTGCATTTTCACTATTTAAAAGAACAACTGCTGCCATAGAGTCCAGACCCAGCTGAAATCTTTTAGCTCCTAATGAAATAGCAAACATAAGACCAATTTCAACACCTTGCAGCTCG
The DNA here is from genome assembly GCA_023531295.1 of Papaver armeniacum. Classification (NCBI taxonomy): domain Eukaryota; kingdom Viridiplantae; phylum Streptophyta; class Magnoliopsida; order Ranunculales; family Papaveraceae; genus Papaver; species Papaver armeniacum. Next base: position 43,570 of record JAJJWW010003418.1, read on the forward strand.
TGGCCAAGAACAGATACATCAATGCATGATCCAGCAACAGTAGCCAAATAAGTACCTTCAGCATTTCTAAGAATAGCCCCAAAGCATCCCAAACTGTCACCCAAAGAACCATCAGAATTAATCATTACAGCATCTCCCTCAGGTCCCTTTCACCAACATCTTAGTTCTATTTGAAGTTTGAAAAATAGGATACATTCCAATGATGAAAAAATTGTCTAGAGGATGAAGTATCTTCAACAATAACATTATGAGCAGCAAGCTTTAAACAAACATCCTCAACAATTAACCAACTAACCTGATCTGTAGACTGGTTACGCTGCTTGAAAGTTCTGGCATTACGTTCCTTCATTATATGATAAATAAAACTGTTAAAAGTCAAATTCCTCACAGTAGTAATAATAGATGATCCAACAAAGTTAACACTGCACCAATGAATTTCTTCTTCCCAGCTAGCTCTTTGCGCAGTAACATAGCCCATTTTTATAAGAAGACCATTCTAAATATGAGAAGAGTAATAACATTTAAGAAACAGATGATCTTCATCTTCAACCTCTTGGTTACAGAGAATGCACATTGGGGAAACATCCATACCCCACTTTAGCAGTCTATATTTAGTTTTAAGTCTGAAGTTTAAGGCAATCCAAGAAATAAAAGAGTGCTTAGGGATATGCAACTTAAACCAAAACAAATTATTCTAAATAGGATTTCGGACTGGTTAGAAAGTGTTTTATAAGTGTCCTTAACATTGTACATACCAGAAGCACTAGCATGCCAAATCACCCTATCCTCCTCAAGATAGTCAACACAAACAGAGCCAATTTGCTCAATAAGAGCAGCAGCAAAAGGATCCTCAGTATGAGGTAATGTCCCTCCTCATCAATATAATCTGAGACTTTACAATCATTACCCAGAAAAACAGAATCTACAATTTCATGAGGAATCCAATCAATAAGTTTACCATAAGGGTGTTAGTTACCTGTGAGAAAAGAAGTAGACTGTCCATTTCCTATAGTTGTTCTCAAAAACTTAATAACCTCCTCTCGCTGACCCAAAATGTGCCTCCAGCTCCAAGAAGCATCGTGAGGGCAATGCATATTCCAAAAATCTTTCTCCTTAATAAGGTTATGCTTAACCTATTCAGTCCAAACTGATGTTTTATTAGATGTTAATTCCCACAAATGCCTCATGCCAGCAGCCAAATTGGTGGTCTCAAGGTTCCTCACAGCAAGACCTCCTTCTTTGTGAGACAAACACACTTGATGCCAACTAATAAGACAACTAGGTTTTTTTATCCAAGCTAGCTCCAGCCCATAGAAACTTCTTAAAGATAGAATTTAGACACTGTATAACCTTTTTTGGAAGAATGAAACAAGATAACTAGTAAAAAACCATACCATTAAGCACATGTTTTATCAACTTAAGTATACCAATATAAGTAAGAGGTTTAGATTTCCACGACTTCACCCTGCTAGTAACTTTATCAATTAAAGGAGTACAATCCTTAAAAGATAGGCGAGTAGAGAGTAGAGGAAGTCCTACGTATCTCACAGGTAACTGACCTACCACACAGTCCAAACAAGAAACAATGTTCTGTAGGGTAACAACATTCACAACAGAATAAAACAAAGAAGTTTTCTCCTTACTAACCTCCAAGCCAGAACAAGCACTAAATTGATGAAGAGCTGAACTGAGAGCAAAAGCATACTTAAAGTCACCTTTAAAGAATACAAGAATATCGTCAGCGAAGCAAAGATGCGTGAGATTGGTAATCTTACACCGAGGATGAAACCCATAATCTCCATTTTGAACCTGTTTCTTCAAACAAACACTCAAAAGCTCCATCACCATTACAAATAAGTAAGGAAACAAAGGACAACCTTGTCTTAGCCCTCGTTTAGCCCCAAAAAAACCATACAGGTAATCATGATAGAATATCTAGCAGAAGTAATACAACACCGAACCCATTCAATGAAGATACTAGGAAAACCAAATTTCTCCAAAGTAAGAAACACTGCTTTCCAACTCACTATGTCATAAGCCTTATTCAAATCAATTTTGAGGGCACACCTAGGAGAACCCACAGTACGATGATAATTTCTCAAAAGTTCATGAGCCACCAGAATATTATCTTGGATAGAACGACCAGATATAAAAGTCGATTGATTAACATTAATCAAATTAGACAAAACATGTTTCATATGCAGAGAAATGATCTTTGTAATACACTTATAAATAACGTTGCAGCATGTTATAGGTCTAAAATCTGTGACATAATTAGGATTCACCTTATTAGCAACCAAAGTAAGGAAATTGCCATTTACCTCCTTTAGAAGCTTCGCCTTTGAGAATTTTTTTTGGATAACAGCAGTGAAATCATCTCCCACGATACTCCAACTAGCTTTGAAGAACCAACTAGAGAAACCGTCAGGACCCGGTGCTTTACTGGACCCAATAGAGGATAAAGCAACAATTCTATCATCATCATTAAGCACATTATCAAAATGGATAGAACTGAAAACATGATGATCATCAACAAAAAGACTAGTGGAATTATCAAATAAAGTAGAGTAAAAATCAATACATTCGCCAGCAATCTCCACATCCTCCTGAAGAAGAACTTGGTGTTAGAATACCTCTACTTCAAAGAGTTATGAAAAAACTTGGTGTTAGAATCCCCCAAGTCCATCCACTGAACCCTAGATTTTTGCTTAGCCATTGAATCTTCATATCTGGAGACCTTAGCAAATTTTTTAATAACAATCTTCTCCCTCTGAGATGAATCCACACAAAGAGGGTACTGTTGAATATGCTGTTGAATAACCTTTAATTCCACTTTAGCATCTTCTACTTGAATAGGTAAACTTCTGAATATCTCTTTCTTCCATAATATGATCCTAGATTTTACTTTCTTCAATTTTGTTACCAGCACAAACATCGGATTACCTCTCACGGGTTCCTCCCAAACACTTCTAACCAAATCAAGAAAATCAGCTTTTTCAGTCATAAAATTAAAAAATTTAAACGGAGGAGGACCATGCTGACGATTCTCAAAGATAGAAACAATTATAGAAGAATGGTCAGAGACACGTGCTTCAAGGAACTCTCTTTTAGAATCGGAAACATACTAACCTATTCCATATTTACAAGAGCCCTATCAATCTTGGATAGAATGTAAGTATGATCAATATGCCCATTAGTCCATGTATAGAAGCAACCCGAATAAACTAGGTCAAAGAGATGACAATCTTGAGTACAATTCCAAAAATCTAAGTAATGTTGAGGAGTCACCACACTACCAATCTTCTCATTAGGAAAAAAATTTGAATTAAAGTCACCCACAACCAACATAGGACCAGGAAAACTAAGAGATAAAGACTGCAGATCAGCCCAAAGCTATTGCCTTATTATAGTATCATTATACTACCATAAACAAAACTAATAATAAACTTTAAGTTCCTACTAGTGATTATTTCTGCACAAACTACTTGATCAGAAGAAAAGAGAATAGAAACATGAACTTCCAAAGGGTTCCACCCTATTCAAATTGTCCCTGGATCATTATTAATATAATTATCAACAAAAACCCAGTCAGGCCTAATGGCTCTTCTTATTCGTTCTTTATTCAGACTTTGAACATGAGTCTCTACAATACCTATAATAGATAACTTATTCATACTAATGAGAAATTTTACCTCCCTTTGTTTAAGAGGGTCGTTTAGCCCCCTTATGTTCCAACTTCCTATTTTAAACATCATTAAGAACTAGAGGTTTAGATTTCTTACCTCTAGCAGATTTCTTCAAATATGTGCCTCTTTGGTGAAGACCCCCAGGACCATGTTGAGTCTTCTTAGCAAAATGTATACGAGCACTACTACCACCTATAACAGAGAAGGAATGAGCCTCACCTACTACAACATTTGGATTAATATTCTCCATAACAGTATGAGCACTACCCACGAAACCTGCCTGCTCATGTATTACGTCCTGTAAAATCTCAAAAGGATTGTTCACAGGCACTTGTGAACTAGAACCCGCAATTGCACTAGACATAATAGGAACAGTTACAAGACCTGTCTCATCAAAATGCCGTTTCCTGGTATCACCAATTTGTTCCATCATAATCTCCTCAACCACTTCAAGATCTTTAACAGCTTCAACTTTAGCTTCCATAAGATCATCCTCATTCTGCTTACTCTCCATAGCCCTGGATGATTCTCCCTTATCCTTCTTATGGCTTTTCACTACCCATTCACTCTTCTGTTGAGGCTGCAGAGCACTTTGAATAACTCTAGGACTAGCCTCCACTTTCTTCTTAGGACACTTAGCATCAGAATGACCAAATGTTTTACAACAACTACAAATTGGTGGTTTCCAAGAGTACTCAACCGGAACATGAAAAGCTACTTTACCATCAATCACCACTGGAATTTCTGATGGAAAATCAAAATCCGTATCAATTTCCACACAAACTCTTACAAAATTCATTCGAGAACGCTCAACAGTTCTTCTATCAGTCATAATAGGAATACCAAAATAACTAGCAATAATTCCTCAATGAAACCCATATAGCCATTTGCTCAACCATAGGAGACCATTGACGAATCATAAATAAATGATTAGCAATATAGACATGTCCTCTCTCAAGAACCGCTTGTCTATCCTTAGGGCTACTAAATTCAAAAGCAAACATAAAATCCCCATGAAGAGTCATATGAACTTCACCTTTTAGACGCCATAAACGCAGAAAGAGTTCTTCACAAAGTTAAACGATAACCGACGACCTACAAAAGCTCCAACTACCAGATCCTCGCACTTCTTTACATCATGTTCAAAATCAGCCATAGAAATAACTGAAACCTTTTTTCCCATTTATCACCTGAGGAGCTGTAAACTTCAAATCAAGTTCCTCAATCGATTGAGGACCATCTCTGATCTTAGCAGTCATAGCAACCCAATTACTCTTAATCGGACCAGGTCGATCTCCAGCTGAGATCAAATTAGGTTTAACCCTACTGCCTCCTGGAAGAGAAGCGAACTCCTCCAAACCCTCGCTTCTTATCAAAATTACTCGATACATCTCCCACACCTTGTCCCTCTAGCATCATGGGAGTAAATGAAAGAGGGTATCATAAATCAATAGCAGAACCGACGACACCCCTGTTGGAAAATTTGGGTAAAAACAGAGGATGATAACACTAAAAGAAATTGTTGTACTCGTGACTTTCAAGGCTCGAATAGATTTATTTTAGACGATTATTTCTAACCTCCCAATATCAATTGGCGATTACAACAGGTATGCGAAATAATGCCTTCAGGATACAATGAAAGCCTTACAACAGAAAATTGGATTCAAGGTTTGTACCCCTTGACCCAATCAAGAACACTCTAGAAAGTAATTCTGATGATGCTTTAGAAAGAGAGAAAACAGGTTGAATTTATTGTTTTGAATGAGAGAATACCTTCACTACTTATAGGTACATTCATGCCTATTGGAGATGCCTCTTCACTTCCAAAAGACACATAAGGTGTCTATTGGGAATGGTTTTGTCTTTTATGAACCATCACACCCTTTGGATGTGCCTCTTCATCTCCAACTAACATCCATTGTATCTATTCGACACATGACGCTCCCCCGTCGTAGCGGCAAACCAAAAAACAAAACCATTTTATTTTCTATGTTATTGAAAATATCCAACAATCTCCCCCTATTTTCAATAACCAAAAAACATGAAAATAAAGTAAAACTTATAAAACAGGAGTGGCTGCATCACTCAAATGACTGCCTACGTACCCGAGTGGGATCAAGCCAACGTAGTTCAAGCTAAATTGAGACTAAGCATCATCGTTGAAATCAATACATAAATGATAGGTATCTTTTGGATTTGAACCTTCACTTAGTGTAAGAAATTCAAAGCCTCATCGAGGTTCTATGGTGAAACTAGTCTTGAACCAAGTACCCCTTGCGATAAAACCGGAATCTCCACACATATTGATTTCTTAGCTAGTGTGTTTTGTAGCCAGCACGTTAATGGCCATGTGCTTATATCCTGGATTCATGAGTCTTCTTTAGAGAACGGTATTCTTATCTTAGGAAACGAACTGATTTCCATACTCATATAGGTAAGTCTCGAAGGTGTTTCTGCGAGACACCTTGTGATAAAAGTTAGACTTATTAAGGATTTATATCCATCCTGTTTTCTTGCAGAAACCAACACTAATTAGAAATGGGAAGTTTTATATTAGTGCTCCATAATCTCTATCCATAACTTGTTGGTACCACATTGAACCTTGTTTATCTTTTTCAAAACATAGGTTGGGTTTCTGCTATGGGAGATCAACCTTCCTTCACAGACCTTAGTCCCATTTCTTTATACTTCATTGAAAACATTTCCTTTGGGAGACTTTCCATAAATATGTCTGCCAAGTTTTTATCCGTTTCAATGGCTAACTGCAATTACTCATTTCTTGAGTAATTGACTTACCGTTCAATGTACAAGACTTGTATGTCTTGACCTTTCATTATAAGTCTTTGTTAGAGACGTTATAGATCATAGCCTGATTCACAATTAATCAAGACCGCTTGAGATGGCTTCTTCCAAAAATGGGATCTCTACAAGTTAGGTTCTAAGCCATTCCTCCTCATTAATTGCATCTACTCATGCAATCAATTCTGAAAACATTATTAAAAATGTTCCTATTTGATTTTACAAAATAATTGTAACCTCTCTGGTGATCCTAATTAACATTTACGGTTAATTCACAAAAAAAATCATTAAGACTTGCATACACTAGAGGCATATATAATTTGTAGGCAACTTGCTTGCTATTTCAACAAGAACACTATTACGATGAGTAACTCCTCTACTCATGCCCAATCTTCTATAAATTTATACCCAAAAAACATAGACAATGTCTATTTAACATTTTACATTATGTAATGCAAATGTTCGTAATTTATGCATCGGTAACATCGTAACACCTCATCGTTGGATATTTGGTCGCGCGCCCAATCTTCCAAAATGTTACATATTAACCGGTATTCCACCCCTTTCAATGTCATTTAATACATGCCAATTTCCAAATTTTGGAACCTCGTAATTCTTATCGCAAGAATCGTGCAATTGGTATATCGCCAATAATGACGATCTTGGTTGTAAAATAACTTAACAACCGGAAATTTTTTATGACATTGTCATATAATTTCTCCCCCCGCTCGCGATAATTCTTAAATGCAGAAAAGCAAATAACTGTCGTGAAACACAATTGCTTGCGAAATTGCATATTACTTGTTTGATTTTATCAAACACGTACACCCATAATTTCTAAATAGAAATCTTCAAATCCAGTGTAATGGTACCGATACCACTTTGGACTTGGCTTACTTTGCAAACAGTCCACAAAAGATATGTGAAAATTAGATATACTCCTAATCCAAACAGCCACCGATCTGTTTGAATTCAAGTTTCTGGAACTTTTACTTTTGTAAGTAAATTGTACAAAAGTATATCTTCCATTCCATGGCTTTTGCAAAACTCATTGGCCCATGGAAAACAATTTTCATCACCACTAGAAAATTACTGCCACTTTCTCTGGCTACTTAAAAAAATGGATACTCATGTCCGTAGCCCCTCCCTGTACACAATTTGATTGTTTACAAATTGTCTTTATGTGTCCGTACAGGCACAAACCACCACTACTGATTTGTGTCAACCACATGGTACACATAGTTTTCGAGTAGAAATCCTCAAATCCATACCAGTACGAATACTATCTTTATGGATTTGCTTTCCTTTCCAAACATTCCAATCAATGCCTGCACATAATTCCTAAAATAGGAAATCTTCAAACCCATATAGCATTTATGTTACTACTCTTTGGGTCTGGATCTCTTTTGACAACATTTCTATCAATGCCAACATGCATCACAATGCCTGGAACACCATGGGCAGTTCTCAAATTTCAACACAAATGTGTCATATGCATTTGTTCTGATAATTACTAATCAGAATTTCATTAACCAAATAATTGGCCATTCCATAAATGCATGAATCATGGAATCATAAGCACTAAAACATGGATTAACTAATGTTCAAAATCTACGAATAAGACGGAGCAATTGGTTACTTATCTCGTAATTATAACGGTCCCGGAATTAGTACGTATGGTACTATACCCTGCATAGTCTGATCCATCTAGTTTTCGCCTTCCTTGTTAAGACCAAATATCATCATCACAAATAATGATAGATAGTATCAGATTTATGGCAATTATCCAATAAGTGCCAACAACTTGGTAGATTAAATTAACCCAATCTACCCTCTCCGGTACACTGCTTTCCAATGGGAACTTCGTTACAGTTGTATCTCTTGATAAGAGTTACGACCCATTTATTTGGTCTCAAACAGATGCTACGGCTTAAAGAGAAAACAGAGTAACTTTTCAATCCGTGCATCACTTTGTACACAGACACAATTTCCAATGGAAAACTTCAAGGAAGTTACATTCTTCAAGTCTCACATATAAGCAAACATCAATTCATACAGATAATTAATGTATGAATCTTGGGTTTCAAATTCCAATAATTAGTTGTTGGAAACACAAAAAATCATAATATTTTAATGCTCAAAACATTAGTCAATTCATAAGTGCATGAATCACAGCATCATCATAAGAACAGAAACACATACGATAAAGGAATTTGGTACTTATCTTAAATTTGATAAGAGAATGATTATCCCACCGATCATCTTTATCTTTCCAACGGATGAACCCTAGTATATCCTTTCCCTTCTGAAAGTGCTCCGTAAGACGTTACAAAAAATAACCTGGAAACCGTACTTTAAACATAGCAGAGTTTCACCCTCCATTGTCGAGAGCTAATCGTCTAAAACTGTTGGAAAATTTGGGTAAAAACAGAGGATGATAACACTAAAAGAAATTGTTGTACTCGTGACTTTCAAGGCTCGAATAGATTTCTTTTAGACGATTATTTCTACCCTCCCAATATCAATTGGCGATTACAACATGTATGCGAAATAATGCCTTCAGGATACAATGAAAGCCCTACAACAGAAAATTGGATTCAAGGTTTGTACCCCTTGACCCAATCAAGAACACTCTAGAAAGTAATTCTGATGATGCTTTAGAAATAGAGAAAACAGGTCGAATTTATTGTTTTGAATGAGAGAATACCTTCACTACTTATAGGGACATTCATGCCTATTGGAGATGCCTCTTCACTTCCAAAAGACACATAAGTGTCTATTGGGAATGGTTGTGTCTTTTATGAACCATCACACCCTTTGGATGTGCCTCTTCATCTCCAACTAACATCCATTGTGTCTATTCGACACAAGACGCTCCCCCGTTGTAGCGGCAAACCAAAAAACAAAACCGTTTTATTTTCTATGTTATTGAAAATATCCAACAACCCCCGACAAAGATGCCATGAGCAGTCGAGAAAACAAAGAAGAAAGGTCAAACCCAAAGTCGCCTAAGTCAAACTAAGACGGCTAGGGTAAGAAGAAAAGGGAAAATTGTATCCTTTTTATCAAGATGTTATCCAAGGAAAATTTTCCGTGTGCTATCATGCTGCTTATCAAGATAACAATGATGGTATACCCAAAATGATCTCTTTTGTTTTAGTAAATCTAAACGTAACAAGTAGAACCCTAAACACAAACACCTTGAGGTTGTGTCCTGATAGCTTGTGTCCATCTGTCGGGACTACAATCTCTCATCTTCAACTTTTACTGGAATGGAGATATTTTGATCTGAACCGTGACCAAACCATGGGTTTTGTTAAAACTGGTCAGGCTCTTCAAGTCAAGGCATGTACTATGCCTATTTTTCTTATTAAAAAAGCAAAACTAAACACAAATACAAATGCATAACCAAGTTACGTTCAAATACAAACCAAAAAGAAAGTTACAGATAAAGCAAAGAAAACTCGTTCCAGATAACAACTTATCAGGCGTTACTGTTTGCGAATGGTAACAAAGAGATATGTTAGTACTTGGTAGGTTTGAGTTTCCATTTTAATTCTACTGAGACTTGCTCAGCAAAATTAATCAACAATTTGTTCTGTCACAATGAATGCAAGCGAGTATTTGTTGTCAACTAGGGTTTTGTATCCACAATGCAACATAAACCGGCCAAGAACAAAAATACGTTCAATTTCATTTCCAAATCAATCAAAACAGTTACATTTCATTAGAAGAAAACATCCTCTTTTGCTTCGTTCATTTGGTGTTATTCTTAATGCAAGCTCAGAAACACCTTCTGAATCTGATAATACTAGTAAACCTAGTGGGGATGATTTTGTAACCAGGCTTTTGAAAGACAACCCTAGCTTAGTAGAACCCAAGTATTTAGTAGGGAATAAACTTTATACTTTGAGAGAAAAAGAAATCTTGAATAATAAAGTTCCTAATGAAGGGATTTTGGAAATTGCAAAACAGTTTTGTGTGAAATTAGGATTTAAAAAAGATGAAATGGGTGATGGGAACCAACAATTTTCTGATTCTGTGTATTTAAAGGATTTATTAAGGGAATATAAAGGGAAGCTTTATGTTCCTGAAGATGTTTTTCATGAGAATTTATCTGAAGAAGAGGAGTTCAAAAGGGATTTAGAGAATTTGCCACAAATGAGTTTTGAAGATTTTCAAAAGGTTTTTAAGACTGGTAAAGTGAAGCTACTGACTTCAAAGGCGGATTCAGGAATTTCGTATAAGTACGCATATAAAGATTTTATTGTGGACTTGAAGGAAATTCCAGGTGATAAAAATTTGCAGAGAACAAGATGGTATGATTTATGTATTTTTTTTTGATTTTTTTTTCTTGTAATGGTAGTAGTTGTTGTTGTTACTGCTTTTATCCGATGGGTTTTCCTGGTGACATAGGGCGATGAAGCTAAACGAGAATGAAGCGAAATCTGTCTTTGAGCAATTCAAAGGCCCACAATATGAAATTGAGCAGCATTTGACAGTGAGTGATCTTTCACTCATATTTTTTTTTGAATAGCACATATTACTATTTCCCTCTGTTTTAGTTCAATGAAGTATGTTGTCTTAACACCACGATGTACTGTGTGCTTGTCATGGTGGATATATATCATTTCTTTGTAAATCATTAATTGTATGATAGAATTGAAATGGTGAAACTGAAATATATATCCCTTTTAGGATGAGTTGCCATCTGATTGAGCGTTTAACGCAACATAAATCATGCTTAGCCAAGTTAGAGAAGCAGAACATGGCAGTGATTTCAATATTAGATTCAACTTACTTGTCATCGTGTTCATCTATGACCTTTCAGATAATAATCCAGAAAACAACCTAGAATTTGAAAATGGAAACGAAAAAGCTCTTTTAAATTTCACAGCTGAAGTGTATAAGTTTTTGAAGTTACGTCAATATTAAACATTTATCTAGTCCAACACCAATATGTTCTCATGTATTAACATTGAGATTACGTTCAGATTGTATACTAGGTTATGAAACTCGTATTTGGATTAAGAACCAAATACACCCTATTTTTTCCGTGTAATATCTTTTGCTTACGTTCTGTTTTTAGGCTAACCATTTTTGGCCCTATGCTGGGTTTTTAATCCACTACTCACTCCTTCATGACGAGAACTAAAAAGTTGGGTTTATGTAGGAACCATGAAGTATACTAGGTGTAATTTATTTTTCTTCATATTCTTTAATTTTTGGAATATGTTTAGAACCCTCTGCTTCCCCTTGAGAATAGTTAGGATCACAATGCACATTATGAAAGCTACTAGTTGGTGGGTTACTTGGTTTCTCAAAGCATGCAAAGCTGCTATAGAATAGAGTTTATGATGATTTGAGTCTTGTGATGCAGTCATACATGGGAAGGCTACCCGAGTACCCTCACCCTGTAGCCTCATCCATATCTAGCAGAATGATGGTGGAACTAGGGATGCTAACAGCTGTCATGGCTACTGCGGCGACTATTGTTGGAGGCTTCCTGGCGTCAGCTGTATTTGCCGTCACGAGTTTTCTATTTTTCATGGCTGTATATGTTCTCTGGCCCCTAGCAAAACCAATTCTAAAACTTTCTGTAGGTCTCATATCTGCCGTTGGAGAAAGAATCTGGGATAATGTTATTGATACTGTTAGTGAAGGAGGGATTTTCTCAAAATTATCTGAATTCTATACTTTTGGCGGCCTGTCTTCCAGTCTTGAAATGATGAAACCAATCTCACTGGTCTTTTTGACCATGGCTCTTCTTATCCGCTTTACTCTCTCACGGAGACCAAAGAACTTCAAAAAATGGGTAAATCCCAGATCTTTAATATTCTTATTCTCGCTCTGAGTTAACCTTAGCTGAATGATTGTTCATCTCTCGTTCTTTGCAGGATATATGGCAAGGAATTGAATTTGGACAATCTAAACCACAGGCTCGTGTTGATGTAAGTTTTTCTGCTTACTATGAACACTGTTCAAGTTTGTTAATGAAGGCATTTTAATTTAAAGACATTTTCTGATCGATGATACCTTCAGGGTTCAACAGGAGTCAGTTTTAATGATGTAGCGGGGATCGAAGAAGCAGTAGAGGAACTCCAAGAGGTACAATAAGATAACTTGTTCACTGGACCCATGCATATTTACTAGATTCAAAAGTTATAGCAATTTGAGCATTTTAGCATACTGCTTCCAAATTGTTATTACCGGTCGTATAGGCTCGCCTTAAAATATTCCAAGAATATTTCCTGATTTTTATATATTCGATTGAACTTCCAGGTCCTTAGTTGTAACTCACTTACATGATATCTTGTATTACTCACACATAAGACGGGTGAAAAAGGCTTGGGTAACATACTAGGAATTGAGCTCCTTTTGCTTCTCAATCTAGTTTTCTTCCTTAGGTATCAGGGAGTCTCTAAGCTTGCCAGATGTTACACAATTCTGGTCAAGTGAATTATGTGGTCAGCAGAAAAGCTTGTCTTACTTAGTATTCGTGGAAGCTTATTCGCAGTTCCGATTTCTTCATCTCAAAATTTTACAAATTCACTTTAATCTAAGATCCCTGATGAGAAAATATATTTGTGAAACACTGTCTAAGATTCTGTACTACTGGTGGATTTTATTCCGTGAAGGCAATAGCTGAATATATTAACTGTCACTTGAAGGTTTGATCTAGTATGTTGGTCGCACATTATATTTTCATTCACTTACAAGTTACAACTCCTCCATGTCTCTCCATTATGTTCACATGGGGAAAGTTCTGCAGGTGCCATCTGGTCATCTGTAGTTGCAACCTTTTGTTCTTATGATTAACATCTGTAACTCCATGTGTTGCATTTTATAAAATAGTTGGTGAGATACTTGAAGAATCCGGACCTATTCGATAAGCTGAATATTAAACCTCCTCATGGGGTTCTTCTAGAGGGGCCTCCAGGATGCGGAAAGGTTAGTGGCATTTTTGAAAAATTTCATGCACATTTTGCTTTCAAAATTCTGCAGCGGCTAATTGTTCCTCATGTTTCCAGACCTTGGTGGCTAAGGCCATTGCTGGTGAGGCTGGTGTTCCGTTTTACCAAATGGCTGGGTCAGAGTTTGTTGAAGTGCTAGTTGGTGTTGGTTCTGCCCGTATACGTGATCTGTTTAAGCGAGCCAAGGTGAAAATATTTTTTATTATCATGTATATCTCATTTTTGTGATTATCGTTGGGTTCTTTATTACCAAAGATGTGCTTTGCTGTACGCAGCTCGAATTCTGTTTACCAGCTAGCTGTCAACTGTATAGCCGGACTGGATGTTGGGCAGCAATGATAAACTTAGCATTTTAGTAAAGAATATCCTTGTAGTTAGAACTGAGGTTAATTCTGAATTCATGTGAACAACTATAACTTGTTCCTTAAATGAAGATCCTCAATCCTCGTGCATGGTTTCAATATTTCAGTAGTACCTACCTGAGTCTTTCATCCTGTCATCATATTTTCTGCTCTCTCTACATGTGAAGCTATATATCTCAGACCATTTTACACTTCGAAGATATATAATTTTAAATTCTTTGTTGCAGGTCAACAAACCATCAGTTATTTTTATTGATGAAATTGATGCATTGGCGACTAGGTATGAGTGATGTCGTATTTTTTATTTTTTTGGAATAAGTTATTCACTGTTTCCTAGTTTCATAAACTTTATGATATGAGCTGTCTTTATCTCTTTATACTAGTTGTTACGTATATTTGAAAGTGGAAGCTATTTCAAGCCTTGGACTTGGTTTATCCAACAAGGCAATCACACTTAATTAAGTTTTCCTTGTTAATAAATAATAACTAAAAAAAAAGCTTATTACCCAATTTTGGGTAACTGTAATAAGTTGTATGGTTTATATCTAGGGTTTTAAGTTTTAAGAGTTTATGGCTTGAATAATCATGGGTCTCTTAAATGTATCTTAGTTGAGGGTTATTGGATAAGGATTTTTTTTTTTTTTTGGATCAGTTAATTGTTTTGACTATTTGAAATCGTACAATTAGCTTGGTAATGTTAAAGTCATAGTTCACTAGTATATTGGCACATAATGAAAAGTGGCATGTCAGAGTTTTTATTAGACTATCACCATTCGATTAGAAAAGTTATTAGAGCGTATTGGAAGCACATATTTTCTTTTTTTGGGACATACTAGCCTTGGTTCAAAATTGTAAAAGTTCCTTATTGTTTTGCTTTAATAATTCAAATATCTGGTGCACTCGTGAATCGTCTTGGAGTATTGACATATTTGAGGTTCTAGTGGGTCTGACTTTAATAAATCAAATAGTTCCTGGCAAACAAGATTTTAAACCTTGAGTTGACATGTCTAACATAAATTTACTTATTTCAGGAAGATCCTTCACTTACCTGCATTAAACCGTTGGATATTTGTGTCGTTTGGATAATCTCATTTTGAATGAAAAATCAATAACACTTCTTTTTGTCTTCTTTGAATTTTTCTTTCTCATCCAATATTTATGTGCATAAGCAACTTATGTCTAAGTATTTGTTTCTAAACTCTGAATAATTTTATGCTATTTTGTCACTTATGTCATGAAACTCTAATAAATTGCTGGTTGTGGAAGTGACTTTGTATTTATTCTGGTAGTCAGGCGTGAAGGGATTTTTAGCGGAGGCACCACTTCCCAGTATAATGCAGCCACTCAGGAGAGGGAAACTACACTGAACCAGCTTCTAATAGAACTTGATGGGTTCGATACTGGCAAAGGTGTTATTTTCTTAGGAGCTACAAACCGTATGGATTTGCTAGATCCTGCTCTTCTTCGTCCAGGTCGATTTGACCGCAAGGTCTGTTTCTTTGGCTAACCGACATGCATAATAAGGACATTTATACTTTTTTTTATTTTAAAAGCAAACCCTACAGAGAGGAGAACAGAAAGTAGGGGGGGGGTGAGAACCTGACCATTGAGCCTGAACAGAACGAAGGGGGGAAAGATGAAGAAATGAAACAAAGAAAATTAACGTAACATATTAGTGGATATAACATCTCTGTCTTACACGATGAATCACAGAAGGTGGTACAGACCACCATTGAGCCTCAACAGCCCTTGCCCCCCCATTTAGCTAAAATATATGCACACCCATTGTCTTCTCTTTATATATGCGAAAATCTGAACCGAGTAGTCTTCTAAAACTCCAAGCAATTTTCGCAATGAACTAGCAGTTTCCATTCAACGAAAGACTTTATTATTAGATAAAGTTAAAGTATTAATTATATTATGATGTTGATATCTTTTACTACCATATTCAAGATGATTCCCCAAATTGCCTCACCAGTAAATGAGTGGCATGTATATTCATGGCTTCTATGTTAACATTTTTGTTTATGATTGCTCTTGGATAATTGTGCTTTTGGCAACTGATGGAAAAAAATCACCACCATTTTGGTATTGTTTCTTTTCGTCAGATACGAATCCGTCCTCCAGGGGCTAAAGGCCGTCTAGATATCTTGAAAGTTCATGCTGGCAAGGTGAAAATGAACGCGAGTGTCGATCTGACTAGTTATGCTCAGAACTTACCTGGTATACGATTTCTTTTGTTCTAAATAACTTGTGCAGTTAATACAGATCTCTTTATGTTTTATTGGTATGGAGTTAGATTTATTCTTCTTAACCGTCGATTTATTTAATACATGCCATTTCTTGAAATCTCGCTTCTGATTCAAAATCGCGGTGTAACGTCAATACTCATGATATAAACTATTTTGTTTGGACTGTTTGAGATGTGCTAGAAATCTGATACTGTTTAGGATGAAATACCCAGATAAAATCTATACATTGGAGGTCATGGTTCCTCCCCACATTATGGCATGACACCCTTAAGATTCCATCTGTATCCACTTAAAGTGTAGTTCGCTATCATTATCTTTTGTACTTCTCATTTTTACTCGTTCATTTTTATCATCTCTGATACTAGAATGTGTTTTGGGCATGGTTCTCGAGAGATCTTTCAAATTGGTTTTTAATAGCTTGTGTCGCAATGTTAGGTCATGTAGTTACAGTTTCTTGTAAGAAAGAATAGTTTACAGCAGTTCACAAGTTCGACTTGAAATCTGAAACAAAATATCTGGCTGTCAGGATGGACCGGTGCAAAACTGGCGCAGTTACTTCAGGAGGCTGCTTTAGTAGCAGTTCGAAAAGGGCATCAATCAATTCTTCAGTCAGACATGGATGATGCAGTTGACCGACTCACCGTGGGTCCCAAGCGTGTTGGAATTGAATTGGGTCATCAGGGTCAATGCCGTAGAGCAACTACTGAGGTTGGAGCTGCTATGACATCTCATCTTCTGAGGCGGCTCCACAATGCAAACATTGAGTTCTGTGAACGCATATCTATCCATCCGCGCGGCGAGGTCCGTGTTATTTCCCTCTCCTCCAGATTTATTTCTCTTCTTCTTCCTTCTAGGGCCGCCTGAGAGTGGCGAACGAAGAATCCATATCCTGTTTCCATCAGAACTCCTATTCTTAACGCAAATCCCCCCACCCCCACCCCCCACACTTTTTCTAGGAATTCTCACTTAATCGTAGGGATCCATGCTTCATGATTTTTACCACTTGCCATGCTTGTTGATAATCGTGAGCCACCATAAACCTCATGACCAATAAGGAGATTGCCAGTGTAAACTTGAGCCAATTAGATGATCCAACCATGTGATCTTATGTTCTGGGTTAATGGTTTTTAGCCATTTATTTCCTTGACATTGAAAAGTTTGACGAAGTGACTAGGAGAGTAGGTCATCCGTCATTCCTTGGATTCATGTGTGTCCAATCTTCTGGAGTGTGGTTCCAATTTGAGATGCTCAGGTTATCTAGTTATCATTTGTGTTCTTTTTTTCTCTATTTCTTTTTCACTTATACAATACTTGTTGTTCACCTATGCGTTCAGAGATTCTCTCAAATTGTGTTTCACCGTTTGGATGATGAGGCATACATGTTTGAACGACGGCCTCAGTTGTTGCAACGCCTTCAGGTCTAATTATTCTCTAATTCTATGGCAATTGGCTTTCATTTTCTCTTGTCTGGAAAATGTCATGTTTGTCTCGGTTTCATGTGTCAGGTGTTGCTTGGTGGGAGAGCTGCAGAAGAGATCATTTATGGACGAGATACATCTAAGGCATCTGTTAGCTACCTTGCAGATGCTAACTGGCTCGCTCGTAAAATCTTAACCATGTGGGTTTCTGCTTACTGACCTCAGCAATACAGTCTTACTTCATGGTTAGATGTGCTGAGTATCTTTCTCTCTTCCTCTTCAGATGGAATTTGGAGGAACCAATGACTGTTCATGGGGAACCACCTCCTTGGAGGAGAAGTGTCAGCTTTGTGGGACCTAGAATGGACTTTGAAGGTTCGCTTTATGATGATTATGACCTTATTGAACCGCCAATTAACTTCAAGTTGGATGATGACGTTGCTAAAAGAACTGAAGAGCTAATACGAGACATGTACGAAAAAACAATCTCTCTGCTCAGGAGTCACCATGCAGCTCTTCTCAAAACCGTGAGGGTATGCAACGCTATAATTTTTTAATAAGTTTTAATTGTCCCTGATTTTTTGGGTTGGTCTTTTGCAGCCTAGCTATCATATATTCTGGTTTAGATTCTACTTCTTATATTTTCATTACTATATTTCTTGATCCTTCTTCAGGTTCTTTTGGATAATATGGAGATCAGTGGAGACGAACTTGAGTATATCCTCAATAATTACCCAGCTGAAACCCCCTTAAAACTGCTTCTGGAGGAGGAGAATCCAGGAACTTTGCCGTTTTTTGAGACAGAAAATGGTCTGGATTTGGAGCTATCCTTCCTAACCCCATCAGAAGTGGAGTTCTCATAATAAAGGTGGCTTGTGCTTCCCTGCTTAACTTGCGGTATAGAGAAATTGTGCTTCCCAGGAGGTCAGCTTAGACTAGTGGGCGTGGGAAACCCTCGGGTGAGGCGGACTGGTCAGAAAGGCACACAAGAGTTTGGTATCAACCAGCAATTTTGTAGTCTCATGTGTCACTACCCTATGTTGTATAATCTACAGAATCATTTGGTATGAAAGTTGAAAAAGATGATCCCTATATAGAAGGTGCTAATAGAGTTGAAAAAGCATTTCTTTGCCGGTGTTACAGAAAACTGCACCAAATATCGAATCCCGGATTGTTAAATGCCAAAGTTAACACAGAAAACCATCTCATAGAAGTCCAGCAAAATTGAGAACGGTGGCAATCGTTATTGCTCAAATTTTGGCGTTCTGGGCGTGGCCTTCAAATCCTTACTGCTCAAATCGTCAAAAATGAGTGTGTAGACCAAATTTTGGAGTGTCCTCGGGGACTGTTTTTGACGCTAAAAATGAAATCTCTCTTATACTAAATGTTTTAAATTTTCGACAAATTTTGAAGCTGACACAATTATCAGTTAACCTAAATTTCGTTTCTCTTGGTTTTCTACATGATGGCGTGAATTCTGTAGGGATATTATTAAACACCACAGGTGGGAAAGTAAGGTAAAGTGGACCCTCTTATACCCGTATACAATAGAAAGCTTAGGAAAACTAACTCTGGAAATCTTTTTTTTTTTATAGAAAAAAGAGAAACGGCGCTTAGACAAGCTGCCCTCTCAAGTTAACAGGTTGGATACCGTCTGAGCTAGAAGAAACTTCAGACGTATCCCTCAAAAGATAAATAGCGTTATTACAGTAATCCAGCTGAAGATTGATGTTTGTAGAATTCTGTAACGCAAGCAAAATGGTTTGAAGATTCCTTAACTCATGCTGAATCCCAACAACTCATGGTTTGAAGATACTTAACTCATGCTGAATCCCAACAACTCATTCAAGGGATCAAGATCTGCAAAGATGCCCCAGCCATAAACCACCTTCTTTTTGCAGATGACTGCATGATCTTCTGCAAAGCAAACCTTCAGGAATGCAGCAATCTCATAAAGATCTTTCATGACTTTGGGCAATCTTGTGGCAACCGATAAACTTCTCTAAATCTGCATATTCTTCGGGCAGTAAACACCGCCCGAATTAGCCGACAAAGATAAGCACTTCTATGAATGTCCAAAGAATCAATACTTCAAACAAATATCTGGGATCCACTCTATTCACAACTAAGAGTAAAGTTCAAGCTTTCAAACCTTGTGTTGATAAGCTTAAATTCAGGTTTGCTGGTTGGAAGACTAACCTCTCTCTACATTTGGGAAGATGACTATGATCCAATCGTTACTTCTACTTCTAGCATATACCAGATGAACTGCTTCAAGATTCCAAAAACCACTTGCAATGAAATCAATGCTATTCAAAGAGACTTCTTCTGGAACAAAGATCAAGACAGATCTAAAGGAATCTACTACTTTGCCTGGGATGTTGTTAATAAACCTAAGGAACTTGGGGGACTGGGCTTCAAGAATATGGAATTATTCAACTTGGCTATGCTCTCCAAAATTGCCTGGAGATTAATCAAGGAACCAGACTCCCTCTGGAGCAGCACCATGAAAGCGTCCCACTTCCCCAATACAGATATTATAAGAATGGATACCAAGCCAAAGTATAATGACTCCTGGATATGGAAAGGAATCCTGGAAGGCATATTCTTAATTCAGCAAAACTACATTTGGAAGATTGGCAATGGAAGAAAAATTCACATATGGGAAGACAGTTGGATAGCTGGCAACTCTGGCAGAATCCCCAAACCTACTCTCTGCCCTGATAGCATCAGCACTGTTAACCAACTTCTCACCACTTCTGGAGAATGGGATATTAATATCCTAAATCAATGGTTCACACCCAATATTCAACACCTAATTCTTCAAACTCATGTCTCCCCCTCTGAGCAGGATGAAACCCAGTGGTCTCTCACTCCCAATAAATTTTTTTCTGTCAAACCCTTATATGACAAACTAATCCAAGACAAATATGCCAATGACAGTCAGACTGCTCCTTGGAGTCAAATTTGGGCTCTAGACGCAAATCCAGCCATTCACTTGTTCATCTGGAAATGTGCTCATGGAATTCTTCCAACTAATGCTAAAACTGCCGGCATCTTAAGTTACATAAGTCCTATATGCTCCTACTGCAATAATGGAGCTGAAGATATTACTCATGCTCTTCTATCCTGCCCAGCTGTCGTTGAAGTCTGGAAAAATCTCCTGGGAGAACATCATAATATCTTCTCGGCTTTCACTTCTTTTCATCATTGGTTCAATAGCTGGTTCAAGTCTGAGAATCCCTCTGGCAGCTGGAACGCAACTTATGCTACTATCTGTTGGTTCATCTGGAAAGCCAGATGTGACTGGGTATTTAGAAAAATCAAACCAGATGCTATTGATACAGCTAGAAACATAACTCAGCACCTCTGCAGTCATTCTAGAGTACATCATAAACAAGGGCATATCATGAACAACATGTTTTACCAGTCTGACAACCCTAATTCTCCTCCAGAGAACTACAGCCAACACAGACATACCTATGACAAATTTGGAATCACTATTAGCATGCATATTGACTCTGTTGACCCATGCCATGCTATCAGTGATGCTCATACATATACTAATTACTCCTTTGTTTCCATGTCCTTCACAGGTCAATGCATGGGAACAAGAAACTTCAAAGACTATACCCCTGGACTCAGCAGAGCAGAAAGATCAAGAAGAGGAGCTCAACTTGCCCTAACTTGGGGAAAGACTATGAGGCAAATGAATATCAACTTTGCTGCTGAAGAAGAGGAATCATTACAAGCTATCAAATCAAGTTACCAACTGGAAGTTCAAAATAGGTTCAAAGGAGGAACAAGTACAATACAAGGAGGCAACAACAACAATGCTCCAATTGACTTCATCTTAGGGAAGCTCAGTGCAGTCAATGCTCAACAAAACTTTGCTGCTATAAATCTTGCAAGAATAACTAGACAGTCCACTCACTTCTCTGACTCTACCTGGAGGGGAAGGAATCTTCAAAACTCTGGAAATCAACTCCAAGAAACAGGCACAAAATAACCAGTACGCTAAGATTTGCTCCAAATACTGAATACAGTAAATCCTCCCAGTAAGAATACTTTGTATAGGGATAACCACAATAAAAAATCCGGAAATAAGCTCCATATTCGAAATAATTTTTTTTTCTTCTGGTCCTGTCTTAAGAAACTTATACCTTCATATAAGAATAGTCGGTATTTTACAATATAATTAATATAAATCTTGTCATGCATCAAAGCTTAAGACGAGGAGATTCTTGAAACCATTTTATAAGATCATTTTTCTTCACAGTGTATTCTAATTTTTTTTTTTTTTTTCGTTCTTGCAAAGCTCAATACAAATATCTTTCACTTATATATAAGTTGAGCTTTATGTGAATTTCATATATTCATACATGTAAAAAAAAATCCCCCAGTAAAAAATATTTTTATTTACCTAGGTATATTTTTCCTGGCATTTTTAGGGGCGACCCCAAACGAATTAGGGGCGACACTAAAAGAAAAAAAAGGTCACCCAAACGTAAATCTAAGCTACCCCTTATCTTCGATTTTTCGAAATGGCCAATATGCCCTTATATAATCGGTAGCCAACACAATAATCGGTAGGTTAAAGGTGAATCGGTAGGTTAAATTGAAAATATACCTACCGATTGTTGTGTAGATACTTCGGATAATAATCCCTTTTATAATCGGTAGCTTATCCAACTTGTAAGACTACCGATTATAAGGAGCCCCATATTCAGCCTTGGCCAAATTCCATAGGTTTTAAGGGGTGCAGATCCAACCATAACCACTTGGCTTGAGCTGTGGATGTAGCCATAATTGGAAGCCTAATAGGTTACATACACTACCGATTATAAGTTGCCCCAAAATGAGTTTTTTCTAAAATCCTTCACGTAATGAATTTTGAAATCTACCATAATCGGTAGGGTATATAATTATATAACCCACCGATTATAACGAGCCCCAGATCCAACCTTTGCCATATTTCATAGGTTTTGAGTGTACACAACCAGCCATAACCACTTGGTTCGCGTTTTGGATGAAGTGTTAATCGGGAGTTAAATATATTACCAAACCATCCGATTATGGGTTGCCCCAAAATGAGTTTTTCCTAAAATCCTTCATGTAAGGGAATTTGAAATATACCACAATCGGTAGCGTTAACAACTTGACAACCTACCGATTATAAGGAGCCCCAGATCGAACCCTTGCCAAATTCCAAAGGTTTTGAGTGTACAGAGTCGGGCATAACCATGTGGTTTGTTAAGTTGGATGTATCCATAATCGTAAGCCAAAAAGGTTCCACAACCTACCGATTATACAGTTGCCCCAAATTTAGTTTTTTTCTAAAATCCTTCTTGTGATGAATTTTGAAATCTAACATAATCGGTAGAGTTTACAACTTATAACCCTACCGATTATAAGTGGCCCCGGATTTAACCTTTGCCAAAAACTAAAATATTCGGTAGCCAAAACAATAATCGGTAGTTTCACAAAATAATCGGAAGCAAACTTTGTAATCGGTAGGCTGGGGTCTATATATACGTGTTTGGAAAAAAAAAAATTGACGCATTGTGAGATAACTCATTGAGTGAGAGAAGAAGAAAAAAAAAAGGAAGAAGAAGTGGGTATATGTTGCCAACTTCCGATTTTTGACAACTTCCATAAACATGGATGGGTACGAAGAAGGACGTGAAGTTGTTGAAGTTCAAGGTTCACTACCGTTTAGAGATGACGATTTGGGGTATATGTTGAATGATCCAAACTTTGATGGAGATGAAACCCTAGACGACGCTTACATGGAAGAAAATGGAGAATCACCCGAGATCGAAGCTAACGATGCATCAAACATACAGGTATGTTGTTAACAAACTCTAATACCCATGTTATCCATGTTATGTGCGTTTGTGTGTGTTTTCGAACGTGAAAATTCGATTTCTGAAAAGATCAGCGGAGTGACGGTTGTTTGGGTTACCGGTGTCGGCGCAGAATTTTCCGTGAATTTTCCCCAAATAACTCGTACTCATTATGCCTCCTTGCCTACATTCTTCTCCTCGTCTCGGATAGAATTGAACATAGCGCCTACATAAAGATAAATCTTCTTCGATCGTGAACTCCGTAGGATTAATGAATGGTTGGGCCATTATGTTGAAGATGATGTTGGAGAGAATTTAAAGGTATTTGTGTTCCATAGAGAGTAAAAAGATACAATCCTTAATTCCTTATATAGAGTTTAGAGTTCCAACGGCTCTATTTTGTTGGGGCAACTGTATAATCGGTAGTCAAATGAAGTATTTTCACTTCCGATTATACAGTTGCCTCAAATTTTGTTTTTGCAGAAATCTCAATTTTTTCGAATTTGAGAACTATATTAATCGGTAGTTAATAAGACTTCCGATTATACAGTTGTCCCAAATTTTGTTTTTGCAGAAATGTCATTTTTTTCGAATTTGGGAACTAGAATAATCGGTAGTTAATATGACTTCCGATTATAAAGTTGCCCAAAATTTCTTCCTTGACGAAATCACCAATTTTGGGAATTTAGGAGCTACTATAATCGGTAGTCTCGTGAGGTTGTTTTTCTTACCGATTGTTATAGAAGCCAGATGCGCGTTAGGCATAAAATCGATATAATCGGTAGTATAATATCGTTACTAAGCTTCCGATTTCTTTATAATAATCGGGCACAAAATAGCTTCCGATTATGTAAGGGCATTAACATATTCTCCGCGTTTTTGGACATCCCTTAACGGTGTATATGGGTTGGGAATAAAAAAGTCGCCCCTAATTCGTTTGGGGTCACCCCTAAAAATGCCAGGATATTTTTGTGTTTTCTATGCATATATATGTTTTTTCCAGGATACATCTGTCTATATCTGTTTTAGACGGGAGGCATGTTGTGCTAGATATGTATTGTTCCATAAATTTCCAAAGCTAACTCAGAATTCAGTCAAAGATATCCATTTAATGTCATGACAACCCAGGTTAAACCATCAACCATTACCGTGAAAAAACTAATGTCTCGTATAAATCTCCTCCTGCCAACAATGATTCAATTTCATTTAGGGCAAGGTTGTGTGACTAAACATATCATTAAAAGCAAACTTTAATCCGCCAAAAATAAGAGAGGAATTCTCTACTTTTGGAGCTTTTGTTAGAACACCACTCTCTGAAGAGATTTAATTTGATCAGCGCAAAAAGATGGTTCACATATCATCAAGAATAATCACAACACTGATATATTAGCTAACTAGAAGTATTTACATGATTGGTCACAATCAATCTCATGAAGGTTTTTACATGGTTGCCATTGAAGGAAGTTCTGTTTCCACCTCTGAGTCTCCTTCAGATCTATCCATCCCCTGCACATGAAACTAACAGTTACCGCAAAAACTATAGAAGTTAAAAGACTACTAGAACATTATACAAAAATGACCTCAAATTTAACAACCTCCAAGTCCCTGCATTTTTCATTTGAGAGATAACGATCCAATGCACCATCACCATACAAAATTTTTGCTCCGCAACTGTTTCCATTAACAGAACCAACAGCTTCCTCGTTAACAACAACGGCGCCTATTCTATCATTTCCTGTTCTCATATCCGGAATCTACAAGTTTTCAATTGAAAAAAAATATATTAGAGCATATATTATCCAGGTTTATTGTCTGCTGGATAAAGGAGAAGTCACCATAATCAAGAAATACCCTTAGTGTAAAGGACGAAAGTAAATTTGGTGCTACTTTCCATGCTCAATTTTTTTTCTTTCCACGTACATGGAATATTTACAGTAAGAACCGCAAGACAAATGCTCAATTATCTTTATATTAATAAACTCTACCAATTAGATTTCTCAGCAGTTTGAGTTGCAAACTTGCAATCATAGTTGAGATTTTCAAAATAGGCATTTAGTATTCTTGTTGCTACAACACTCAAAGAAGAGATTCATTGTAGTAAATATAGTGATGAGCGGGTAAGGGTTCTGATTACACACCTCGTACATGGCATCCATCAAAATATTCTCCAATATGGATCTTAAACCACGAGCACCGGTGTTTTTGGACATCGCTTTTCTAGATATCAATCTCAAAGCATTCTCTGTGAAATGCAGCTTAACCTGAGGAAGCAAGAAATCATAATTGAGTATGAAGTCCATATATCATGAAAAATCCCAAATACTAATAATAAGAACTGGCAAGAAAAAACAAAAGAGCTGCATATTCAAGTTAAAGTACATTGTTCATTTGAAACATCTTTTTGTATTGTTTTCCTAGAGCGTTTTTTGGCTCCGTGAGGACCTGAAGAACAGATGATAAAATGGCAGGGGTTATATAGAGGGCAAGACATAAATCAATACATATACTTCCACCTAAGATATTATACTTTTACTTTTGAGCGACAAACCAAGAACAATATCGGAAACAATTCAGTGGTTTAGGATCACTTGCATAATCAGAAAGAAAGATCAACATGATAGCTATAAAAAGACACCAATAAAAGTTAACAAGATTACCTGAATAAGTTGATCCTCATTCAGAGCTGACAAACTAACAAGAACCGGGAACCGTCCAACAAACTCCGGTATCAAACCATATGCAACAAGATCACTACTTTCAACCTTGCCAGAGAGAAAATGTTAAGCATGCTTTCCAGGCTAAAAATCTAGCTGCATTCGCATGCATGAACAGAGAAACTATTAGATATTCCATCTTCCATTTGTACTTACTGTTTCAAGCAAATGTGATGTGACGGTAGCATCTATTACCCCACCACTCCTCATGTTAGCACGTACTGGTTCTCCAAATCCAATAGAGGAATCGTGCCGTCTGGACAATATGTAGCAGAATTAGATCAGTTAAGCACCACTAAGATAGCCTGGTTGTGATACAGGGAGGATTTATAGGGGATGTCATATTACTTACAGTATTAGTTAGGGGGCTCATGCCACATGCAGATGGTTCAACATGTAAAAATTCGAACAGGATCACAATAAACAAAACAAATAGGACTTAAGATGATTGCATCAATAAACATGCTAAAAAAATCTTACAAATTGCAATTTGCAGCACAGATTTGATCAATATTAGCAAATGCAAAAGATTTGTGTAAGTGAAATTTCAAATGCTGAAAGTCTTTGTTAGATTCCAATCACCATGCCCAATAAAGGATTATCCAGATAAATATACAACCTTTCAGAAATTGTCTTCTCTAGGCCAGTAAATGCGCCCCCACATATGAAAAGAATATCTTTCGTGTCAATCTATGAAGAAACACGATGAAGTTAAGGTTAGAACTGAGACCATTCCAATGACCTTTGCCAAGTTCGAATTGAACTATACTAAAAGGTGACCTTTACCTGGATATTATCACCTCGAGGATGCTTTCGAGCTCCTTTCTCAGGTACATTGATGATCTAGATCAGGAAATGATTAAGTTAGAGATAGAGAGAGCATAACAATAACAATAATAATGTTACGCACTTATCAGAGATTACCTTTTACTAGATGAGAATCTATTTAACCAGGAACATCGTTATAACTATTAGTATGAAGCTTACCACTGAAAGCCGATTCAGCTTGTATAAACTAAAATTGTGATGTGCCATAAGCTTAACGATGCTATACTCACCGTTCCTTCCAGCATTTTCAGCAGCGCCTGTTGAACACCTTCCCCGGAAACATCCCTGCTAATGTTAAGGCTCTCAGCCTGCACCAGATGAAGAAAAGTCAGAAAATGATAGCCCGGGAACCGAAATGATAAAGTTGTATCATCTTTCTCAATCTCTAACTATATGAGAAAAGAAAACCTTTTTAGTAATCTTATCAACTTCATCAATGTAGACAATGCCCTGTTGGGCGGCCGCCACATTATAGTCAGCAACCTGAGTGATGCAGAAAAAAAAACACAATTAGAATTAGTATAACCGGCCATTTCATATTCAACAAAGTATCACTATACAACAGAGTTCATATAAGTTTAGGTGGTAGGTTAAGATATAAAAATAGCATAAAACAGTTGAACGTCTTTCTGTAAGACAAGTTTAGAAAATTACCACTAAAAGCTTGTGCAATATGGATTCCACATCTTCTCCTACATATCCTGCCTGCATATAACAGTATCTCATTACATCCCACACAGATTAATTTCCTTCCTGGATATTGAACTTTTTTATTTATATAGAAAGGCATTTCCTTCAAGTGACTGTCACATCATATACATAAAAGTTTTTTCCAAATTCATGAATTTGTAAACAGATCATTCACGAAGCACAGAGAGAACGACATGGCAAAATAATCAAACTTGCCTGAGTTAGAGTAGTTGCATCAGCAATTACAAAGGGAACATTCACAAAGCGTGCCAACGTTTTTGCAAGTAATGTCTTCCCTGTCCTTGAAAAAATGTTAAACAGAATAAGTGGCTCGAGTGTTGCAATAACGAACCTTCTACAGAAGAATGGCTAGAAATTTTCCAAACGAATGAATACTAGGAAGGACTGACTGAAAAAAGCAACATTCAAGATGGTAATCGGTTTGGCTATTATGGCTCTATAGAATGATAAATACAGCTAAAACCTGTTTGTGGATCATAAAATGGTAAAAGTAGTAGTAACTACCGGAGCCTGTTGGACCCAATAAAAGAACGTTGCTTTTTTCAAGCTCCACAGAATCAAAATCTGTCTCATCAGCTTCATCGCCTAAATCTCTTGCAGACCTATCAGTCCAGATTCTGATAATAAAAATTCTGATATTAATATTTCACAGTGTACAAGAATAAAATTTTCCTAAAGTACACGGAATTAATTGATTCTATCAGGGATGCCCACACAAATCATAGTTGCAAGTGTTGTACAGATTGCAGGAACAGAAACATGATTTGATGTTCACAGAGCACAATTCTAGAGTGAAGAACCATATATATGCCTGGAGACGCTCAATATACTGCTCTCATTCTCTTTGAGAGTTCAAAAGCAGTGGTATATGACCC
Source organism: Papaver armeniacum (assembly GCA_023531295.1). Lineage (NCBI taxonomy): Eukaryota > Viridiplantae > Streptophyta > Magnoliopsida > Ranunculales > Papaveraceae > Papaver > Papaver armeniacum. Next base: position 72,035 of record JAJJWW010003418.1, read on the forward strand.
GTGTAAGATGATAGATGATATGCGGGTCAAAATTGTTTATTCATAATGAGCACTGATTATTAGGTAGTAAGTAAAAATATGTTTAACTGTACGAATTTCAACATATCATTTGCAATATATATATATGTCACCACATTTCCAACATAATGTTGACAAGACAAAAGGTTAAGAGGGATAAGACTAACCGTGTTTGGGAAGATTCACAATAGATCCTTTTGTAGTGGTTGTATACTGCCACAGAGAGCACCTACAATCAGGAGATAAGAGTGCAGAAAGTACACACAAAATTAGTTCCTCATATGGAATCATACAGAGCTAAAAGCACAACATACTATCAACACTTACACTTTCTACATTCAGTAAGCAATGATAAGCATGCTGCAAATCATATGTGACTTTCTCATGAATATTGCTAAGAGATGAAACTTAGAGAATGCAAAATCATGGATTGAGAAAACGAACAGCTTCAACATACTTCCTACTCTCATCCTGCACCTTCCTTGGAACTATAAAAGTGTTTTCCTGTGACGATGGAAGAGGGGGGATTATGAAACTGTAGTAGATCGATCGCAAAGATAGATACTACAATAAATCTCCTCCGATTTGCGATGCTATACTTGAATGCCTCCACAAGCATTATGTAAGAAGTGTGCAAGGATTCTGCTTGTATGGCCCCCAAACCTTGGAACTCTAGGTTTCACATTTCACAAAATGTTGGGAGGCACAACAAGATTGCAAATACCTGAAGACACAAGATGTCCGATGACAAAGTGTCACATGGAGGTGTGAACACCCAAGGTGCCAATGTGACACCCAAAGGTGCACAAACTTAGCCAAGAGGCACAGGTTAAATGCCTAGACGAGTATGATACTATAGTTGAGAGACTGCCAATTGCAAAAGGTAAACACCTAGGGGTTCTAATGGTCGACAGCGTAAATAGGATACAGAGGTGTAAATATCGCCTAAAGGATGATTAGGTAAGCACGTGCAAACCACATACCACGAAATAGGCTATGACATGAAAACCTCTATTTAAACAAAGAAAAGATGAGATAAAAATATCATGTGAAGTAGCAATTCCTGCCAAATCACAAGATCCTCATAAAAATACCAAATGACCATACATATGCTCTCCCACAAAAAGATATATCAAAGACTGATCAGTTACTTATGAACCACACTTCCCTAACCTTTCTACGATTCAGGGTATCTCAATCCTATCTCCCAATCCAAACTAGAAAAAAAAAAATTGAACATCATTCTGCTAAAACTATTTTCTGTTATTTTACCTAGTAAAATCAGTATGGTTATAATATTAATATCATTAAGTGAATAAGAAAAGAGTTTTGAAATATCCTTAGGTTCAAAAACTTGACTAAAGGTGAATCCAACTACTCAAAATCATGTTCCACTATTAACATGCTTTAACATTTTGCAACAAACACACACATTGAAACGATTCTTTCAACCATGCACAAGAATCTAAACAAACTCCAAAATGTACCTTCTTCGCATGCTGTTGCCCAATCACAAACTTATCAAGACCTTTACAAATTTCTTTAGGCGAAGGTAACTCCTTCCCCATATTTGCTCCACCCCAACACCCATTTTTCGAATTCGCTCCCATCTCACCTCCACAATCTGGTCCTCCACCTCCACGACCACCTCCATGTTTCCCGTTGGGGGGTACCCAGTGAACTACATTACCTTCACCGTTGGGCTGCCAAATTTCAGGAGGCTCACCATAAGACCAAAATTCACCCAAAAACTCACTTTGCTTAACACGATTCTCATCACAATCTGATGACCCAACTTCTCGATTATCTGTATTAACTTTAACATTACTGGTACTAATAATACTACCCTTATCAATGAATTCAGCTTTAAGAGAAGCCGATTTAAATGAATTTAAACAGTAAAATGTTTTGGCCAAATAATCTACCCATTGTTTTCTTCTAGTAGTGTAATGAATATTTGATATTCCACCAATCTTATGTATATGATCAAATACAAAGAACCTTGACTGAGTGACTATTGTTCTTAAAGTTGCTTCCTTTATTGATTTTGATCTCAGAGCAACAGCCATGGCTATTATTTGTGTACCAAGAAATAAAAGGAAAACTTTATGAAATATAATAAGGGTTTCTTTTTGTGTACTAGTAGAGATGATAAAATTGAAAGGGTTTGGGGAATTGATGAAGAAAATTTGTGGGTTTGTTTGATTTTGTGTTTAGGAATCCTAATTCGGGAGAAATTCAGAAAGTTGTGAAAATAGAAGCATTAAAGAGCATGTTCTTCTTGTTTTTCCCTTTTCGACTAACGGGGTCTTTCCGTTTTGGTTTGGAGAGAGAAATATGGGTATAAATGAGAATATTGTTGAAGGTAAACTTTTGGATTATTACATGCAATGCAATAGTTGAGAGCTATGTTGCACGCACCCGGTTAAAAAAATGGCGTAACCGTATCGGACACGACACTCGGCTCGGCCGACACTTCCGAATATTTAACGGACACTTCACATCATATGTCCAGTAAAAATCGATATTGGACACTTTGTGAACGCTGATTGAACACTTTCAGACACTCCATAAATGGTTCATATTTATTTAGTAAATCAAAATGAACTAAATATGATATTAATTTTATTTTCTTTTGACCCAAATCCCAACATTATTCGTGAAAGACATGAACATTATTTCATATTACTTATTTTTTTTATTTTTTTTGACTTAATAGCGGTAGTCTCCACTTTGTTTTTCAAACATTATTATAATTATAAAGAAAAGGTTGAGTAAGGTTGACTTAATTAGTAAGTAAATATATTTAAAAATAAAAATAATTATTTTGTGGAGTAAAGTGTTGTAAAATCTCTCTGTAATCTTATGGTGTCGTAACTGTGTCTGTATTCGTGCAACATAGGTTGAGAGCTCTAGTAAAAAGGTAAAAATCATGGTTAAAATTTTGTAGAAACTACCATATAGTCCTAAAAATGATATAATAAAGTGAGTTTGGTCATGTTGACCCGGACAACTGCCTGTTTGGTCATTTTTTACTATTTTTATTATTGTTTGGTCCTATGGTGTACATTACCTTTCGGATTTGATACCTAAAATACTCTTCCGTTTCCACATATCTAGAAAAAATCATTGAAGAATGAATCATTTTCAGATTTACTTTCTCTCTCCTCTCTGTTTTCAGATCTAGTTTCTCATTTTTTTCGATTTCTTTCTCAGCTGCTGTTGAAATTGATTTTGAAGATTGAGGGTGAAGATTTACTTTACAAATATCAATTTGATTTTGATTATAGAGGTTTTGATTTTGATTACGAGGATTTTGATTTGATTACACAGACCGAAGATGAACTCATGTTGAAGATGAAGATGATGAAGACGATGACGATGACGATGACGAAGATGACGAAGATGATGAAGATGAACTCATGTTTTTCTTCCCTACTGATGTTGAAGATGACGAAGACGATGAAGATGATGAAGACAAACTCATGTTGTTGTCGAAGATTGATATGTTGTTGTTGACGATTTTAATTATTTTTTTTTTTCTTCTTTTTCTCTGTTGTTGTTCTTTCTCTATTGTTGTTGAAGATTTGAGTTTGAATTAGTTTTGTTGTATGTTCATTTTTAAGAATGAACCGTGTATTCAACTAGGTGTTCATTTGAAACAATGAACTATGTTTTCATATTGATTTAGTTTGATTTTATTAGCTTTTCATTTGAAAGAATGATCTATGTTTTCATATTTGATTTAGTTTGGTTTTATTAGGTGTTCATTTGAAAGAATGAACTCTGATTTTTGTTCACAATAATGAACTTAAATTAGGTGTTCATTTTGAAGAATAAACTCTGACTTTTGTTCACGATAATGAACTTTTTGGTTAGGTGTTCATTTGAAAGAATGAACTCTGATTTTTGTTCGTAATAATGAAGTTTGATTAGGTATTTATTTAAAAGAATTAACTCTTTTTTTTTTGTTCATAATAATGAAGTTTGATTACGTGTTCATTTGAAAGAATGAACTCTGTTTTTGCTTATAGTAACGATTTTTTTTTTTTGTGTATTCATTTTTAAGAATGAACTCTAGTTAAGAATGAACTCTAGCGCAAATTTGTAGATATCATAGTTCATTTCTCCATTTGTTTGAAGCATGGTCGACGAATGTGCTGTGTGGAAGAGGCAAAGAGGTGTGGAAGATTATCCATCATGTTATTTGTTGGTCTTTGTGGAAGGAGAGAAATGGGAGAGTTTTTTGTGGTCGTCAGAAGAGCACAAGGGAGATTATTGATATTATATAAAACAGCTTGTAGTTTTATAGTCATGTGACACCAATACTTTCAATTTTGTTCCCCCTAGTCTCATTTGGAGCAATTGGGAAGACCTTATGAGTGAGTGATTCTATTTGTACTTTGTAAAGGTTTTCCTTTTTTCTTTTTAATATAACCTTTTCTTCGAACAAAAAAAATAGTTCATTTCTTTATGTGAACCTTCATTCTTTTCTTTTTTTAAAATTGAAAGTTTTTGTTATGCAATTATATGCTATAAAGTTAAGATTTCATTGAATGTAATAAAGTTCATTGAATATAATAAAGGGTAGAGTTTCATGAAACAAAATGAACTCAAATTTACAAAAAGAATTACCAAACACCTGACAGTTCATCAACCAAAAAGAACTGCTACAAGAAAATAAGTAGGAAGTTCAAAGTTCATCATAGAGGATGAACTCAAATAAATACGAGAATAGAACAACTACGAAATTAACACGGAAGGGTATTTTTGTCCATTTGATATTTTTAAGTAATTATGGACGAAACACAAAACGGTTTTTGGCCACATTCTAAACAAGGTAAATACACCACTGCATCCGGGTACAACTGTCTACTAAAACAAGAAAACCACTCCCCCAACCCCTCCCCACAACTAAATTCTTATGGACCTTACCGTGTGATAGACACATTTTTGTGTCTAATTTGTCTCGATTCTTTATATTGATAGTGCTCATTTTTGTACTTATTATGGTGTTTTATGTATGTGTAGGTATTTTTGGCCAATAAACATTTTTGGAAAAATCGGCTCGAAAAGTTGCACCCGGAGGACACCTACTATTCGGACTCTCACTATGGATAAGGGGTACCCAAATTACTAAGGGGCATCCCCAGAGGCATCTGCTAAATGCACCCCTACTATGGTTAGGGGGCCACCCATCTTCTACATTCAAATTCTGAGAATTGGCGGGAAACTATCTTTACGCTGGCAGATTAGGGTTCGAGATTCAAGGGAGATTTAAAGAGATTCAACATCTGATTTTTGTTGGGATGGTCTTGTTAGAGCATAATAGAGATGATATGTGTGTTTTGATCGATCAGATTTGGCTGCATAATCATGTTGGAGGAAACAAGGGTGTTGAGAGTTTCACGGTTTGCTGCGTATTCCCTGGATCGAGTTTGGTCGAGTTTGTCGTGGATTTTGGTTGGGATTGATCTGACGAGATAAAACAGGTTTGGTAATGAGCTGGAATCGAAAAAAAAAATAGGGAACTCGTTTAATTCTTAAACAAGGAAGTTGAGTTATTCTCGGCATTTTCTTGTTTATTTGGAAGTTACGTGAGGTTTGTGAGAAAGAATATATCCTGTGTTGATTCGACTCTATCTTGGGAAGTTTGTGTAAGCAGAGAAGACGCGTAAAGAAGAAAGAAAATAGAAAATATTCTGCGACTGGTCTTGGAAGAGAAGTAAAGATATTCTAGGATTTACTCGACCCTGTGGTGTATATATATATGGGTCTTTGAAGCCACAACAAGGGATTCGAGACCTAGGGTAAAGTTTGGAAGCACACAGAGCCGAGAATTCAAAGTTGCAGAGAAGTTCATCATCAACAGGCGAGAGGAAGAAGAAGAACCAGAGAACAGCAGTAAGAGACATTCGCAGATTCCGTGGTCTTTTCTTTCAAATTTAATCAATTTGTCACAACTTCTGTAACAGTTAATTCCAGTTCGCAACAGTTCTGTGTTAGGGTTCTTTGTAACAGTGGTTCTGTAACAATTATAACTGTTGCAAACACGTTGTTTTATACCTTCTCTTCTTTTTAATCAACTTTGGAGCAACAAACATGTATTTTGAGCAAGTGGTTAATATGAGGAGCTAAACCCCTTTGCTGAGGCGACGGAGGAAGCTATTTTTCCAACAAGAAGTGGTATATTCTATTTTATTTATTTATTTGCAATTATTATATGATTATTTGCCTTGATCGAAAATTGTTTGAATGATTTTTGTTAAGCAATTGTTATTTCTTTTGATAGAGCATACTTGGACCTAGGTTTTTGATGTTCTATGCTTCGGATTTACACTTGTTATTTTGAGAATCTACTTGTTGCAATAGTTTAGAATCAACTTAAAATGAGAAAATTGCATGAATATAAATATTGGATTAAATCACTTTGAAATTGGAAAATAGTGGAATCTTAGCCTCAGTGTTCTTTTAATATTGATAACATCTTTGTCAGAGTTTGCTATAATTTTTAGTGAGTTTTCTATTTTTGTTTTGAATTTAAGTCTAAAAAAATCCTTCACAAGTTCGAGAGAACGACATCTTTCTTACCACTTTACAAACAACTTCAAAATCACATCAATTTTTGGCGCCGCCGACGCGGACTTGTTTTTAGGGTTTTAGATTTATTTATTTTTTTAGTTTTTTTTTATTTTTTTTGTTCTTTTTTACGTTTTTGGGTATTTATCTTTTGTCTACAGGTTCTGGATCATAAAGAAAATTGAGCCAAGGAGTTTGGTGATTTCGTAAAGACTTGGAGCGAAAGATTAAGGCAAAAAGAACGGAAAAGAAGACGATTTTATTTTAGCTATTTTGTTTTTAGGGTTTGTTTATTTTTAGAAAAAAAAAAATTGTATTAAGGTTTATTATTTTGTAATTTTTTTTTTCTTTTTGGACTTTGGACATTATTTTTTTTTATTTTTACCCTACGGAAGGGTACTTTAAATATAAACTGTTTGCAGAGAAGGAGGACAATTACGATATTGCCTCTGCACCTTGGGTTCGTACACTGACATAGGAGTCAGTGGCCCGAGTCGACTACAACCGATTCATCCCCCGTCTGGAACGGGAGGTAAGATCCTGAACACTCGTGAATCCCATGTCAGCGAGTTACTGTCTTCCTTCGTTTGCATATATGCTGAGGACTTGAATACGACTGCTTTAATTTTCTAGTAAAGGGCAAGGCCTGGACATACAAGATAAGGGTTCGGATTTCATCACTGTTCTCTTCTTGCCCGCCTTAGGAACACGTAACCTACGCGAACCTAAGCCTTAAAATTTTGACTAGAACAAGACCAATAGGTTAACGAGCTTAATAGGAAAGTTATTCGAAAAATATTGGTTACTCTTTTAAGCATACTTCGAAGTTCATGATGGTTTCTGTGAGTTGAATGCGTGACTGCGCCGCCTTGTAATTTCGGTGAGGCCTTGGGTATCAAAGCTCCACTGAGCTTCCCTCGCCTCTATTCAACTTACTTTGACTCGGATTGATCCCAGAGCGGTTTGCTTAAATTGTAATGAATTCCCTTTCGAAGGATTAGAAGCTGGTCTAGAAACAATCTAAGTGGAGCCATCATGCTTTTTGTTTGCTAGAAATCAATAGGTTTGATTTGGTTGAGTCAGCCTTGTTTTGTGATTGCATAGAATCCCCTTCCTTATTCTTTTGCATGCCTGAACGTAAAAGAGACACCCTAGGTAGATTTGTTAAAGAGAAACCTAGTAGTTCTAAGCGTCTCGATTACCTCAATTTAGAAAGTCCGGTTTTTGAAGAGTCCGTTTTTGAACGTCAGTTTGAGGAGACAATCCCTAATATTCCGTAGTGCCAGAAATGGCAACTTTGAAAGCTTTGTTGAACCCGACTAGGACTACTCGTCCCTCGTGTATCAGGTTAGCTGAAACAGAAGCAAATTATGAACTTAAACCTGGGACCTTACAGCTGCTCCCAATCTTCTTAGGGAAAGAAAATGAAAACCCCTATTTTCATGTTAGGGACTTTGAGGAAATTTGTAGTACCCTAAAGATTAGAAACCTTGATGATGATGCTTTGAAACTCAGGTTATTCCCTTTTTCCTTGAAAGATAAATCCAAATCGTGGCTATATAGTTTGGCTTCTGGTTCAATTGAAACATATGAACAACTTACATCAGCCTTTTTGAAAAAGTTTTTCCCTAGGCACAAAACATCGTCTATTAGGACGCAAATCTGTACATTTTCTCAACATGAGGGAGAATCTTTGTATAGGTATTTGGAAAGGTTCAATGATCTATTAGCCCAATGTCCTCATCATGGTCTCGAAAAGGTTAGGTTAGTTCAGATCCTTTATGAGGGTTTAGATTATTCCACTACAACCACAATAGAATCTATGTGTATAGGTGGGTTTGAAAACCAAACAGTTGATGAGGCGATGACATATTTGCATGAAATCGCCGAAAAGACCCAACAATGGGAAAATAATAGGGAACCCCAGAAAACAATTCTTCTAGGAAGAGGAAACGTTAATAGGGTAGAAGGAGGCTTTGAATCAGATGCAAAAATTGCTGCAATAGCGAAAAGGTTAGAAGCTTTAGAAGTGGGTCACACTAGTGGTAGATTGGAGCCTTTTTGGGAAGGCCAAAATAATGAAGAGCAAGCCAATGCTCTCTATAATAACACTAGATTTGATAACCGTCAAAAGTTTGACCCATATTCAGAAACCTATAATCCTGGTTGGAGAAACCATCCGAACTTTTCGTGGTCTAAGGGCCAGATTCAAGGTCAGTTTAGTAATTCTAATGCTCCCCAGTGTTTTGGTTACACTAAGAATTCTTCAGTGCCCGTAAAATAAAACGACTAGCTTAGAGGAATCTATTAAGATGTTAGCAAAAACTCAGGAAATGTTAGCACAGAGCCATGTTAGTTTTCAACAGGAAACCAAGCAGAACTTTCAAACTAATGCTCAGAGCCTTGCTAAGTTAGAAATTCAAGTGGGCCAAATAGCTAAAACCTTAAGAGAGCATTAGAATTACTAAACTGACCTTGACTCTGGCCCTTAGACCACGAAAAGTTCGGATGGTTTCTCCAACCAGGATTATAGGTTTCTGAATATGGGTCAAACTTTTGACGTAAAATTTCTGAGGAGACTGATAAAATTTCTGATGATGCCAATTCGGTTCCTGAGAGGTCTGATTCTGTGCCTAGAGCCCCGTTTCCCCAACTATTAGTACCAACAAAGAAGGAATCAAACTTTAATGACATATTGGAGGTTTTTAAGCAAGTTACCATAAACCTTCCTTTATTAGATGCAATTAGGCAAATTCCTGATTATGCCAAGTTCCTTAAGGATATGTGTACGCGAAAGCGAAAACTTAGCGTCCATAAGAAAGCCTTTTTAGCTAGTCACGTAAGTTCAATCATTCATAACACCACAACTCCAAAGTACAAAGACCAGGTTCCCCTACCATTGCTTGTACAATAGGTAAACACCGGGTAGAAAAATCTTTACTTGACTTAGGAGCCAGTGTGAACTTACTGCTGTACCATGTGTACTTACAGCTAGGACTTGGTGAAATGAAACCTACTCAGATGACATTGCAGTTAGCTGATAGGTCTGTTAAAATTCCTCGAGGTGTTATCGAGGATGTTCTTATTGAGGTCGACAAGTTTATTTATCCAGTGGATTTTGTGGTCCTAGATACCCAACCTGTCCCCGACCCAGAGAACCAAATACATGTGATATTAGGTCTCCCATTTTTAGCTACGTCTAATGCGATCATTAACTGTCGGAATGGTGTGATGAATTTATCCTTTGGTAATATGACTATGGAGATGAACATTTTTAATGTCAGTAAGCTACCTTATGAGCTAGATGACACATGTGTTGAAGAAGTGAACATGATAGAAGCCTTAGTTCAGGAGTCATTACCAAACATTTTATCTGAAGACCCATTAGAAAGTTGTCTATCCCATTTTGGTTTAGATTTTGATGACGATAGCACTATTGCACAAGTGAATGCTCTATTAGATTCTACCCCTGTGTTAGACACTGATAGATGGAAAGATAGGTTCGAACCATTACCAGTTTCTGAGACTACCTTAATTCCTTCTTTAGAAGAGCCTCCAAAGTTGGACCTAAAACCACTACCCGGCACTCTAAAGTATGTGTTTTTAGGCCCATCTCGAGACTTTACCGTGATTGTAGCTTCCGATTTGGATAGTGATCGGGAAAGTAGGCTAGTAAAAGTACTTCAAGATAATAAGGAAGCTTTAGGGTGGACTATAGCAGACATTAAGGGTATAAGTCCTACCGTGTGTATGCATCGATTCATTTAGAAGAAGACTCCAAACCTTCTAGGGAGATGCAACGTCGATCGAACCCTAACATGAAAGAGGTAGTTCGAAAAGAGGTGCTTAAGTTGTTAGATGCGGGTATTATCTTCCCAATTTCAGACAGGTGAGTGGGTCAGCCCCGTTCGAGTTGTCCCCAAGAAATCAGGTATCACTGTAGTCCAGAATGATAATAATGAGTTAATCCCAACCCGAGTGACCACGGGATGGCGTGTTTGTATCGACTATAGGAAATTGAACAAGGTCACAAGGAAGGATCACTTTCCCCTTCCTTTTATAGACCAAATGCTAGAGAGATTAGCTGGACATAGTCATTATTGCTTCTTAGATGGCTACTCCGGTTATAATCAGATCGTTATTGCCCAGAAGACCAAGAGAAAACCACTTTTACCTGTCCCTTTGGTACCTTTGCGTATAGACGCATGCCTTTCGGGCTATGTAATGCCCCTGCGACTTTTCAGCGTTGTATGATGAGCATATTTTCTGATATGGTAGAACGGTCTCTAGAGGTCTTTATGGATGATTTTTCAGTGTTTGGTTCATCTTTTGATGAGTGCTTGCATCATTTGACATTAGTGTTGACTAGGTGTAAGGAAAAGAATTTAGTGCTTAATTGGGAAAAATGCCATTTTATGGTTAAATCAGGAATTGTGTTAGGGCACATCATTTCTTCAAAGGGTATAGAGGTAGATAAAGCCAAAGTTGACCTTATTAAAACTTTACTGGTCCCAAAAACCGTAAAAGATATTAGGTCATTCCTAGGGCATGCAGGTTTTTACCGTCGATTCATTAAGGATTTTAGCTTGATTTCTAGACCTCTTTGCAATTTGCTTGCAAAAGATGTTAAGTTTGTCTTTGATGATGCTTGTTTAGAGGCTTTTGAGAAGCTTAAGAATTTACTCACTACTTCCCCGATAGTCCAGGCACCTAACTGGAACCTACCCTTTGAAATTATGTGTGATGCTTCAGATTATGCTATAGGTGTTGTGCTAGGTCAACGAGAAAACAAATTACTTCATGTGATTTACTATGCTAGCAAAACTCTGAATGATGCCCAAATGAACTATACGACTACCGAGAAGGAACTGTTAGCCATCGTGTTTGCCTTGGATAAGTTTAGATCCTACCTATTAGGTTCTAAGATCGTAATCTTTACTGATCATGCTGCTTTGAAATACCTTTTGTCTAAGAAGGATACCAAACCTAGATTGATTAGGTGGATCCTTTTGTTACAAGAATTCTGTCTAGATATTAGAGACAAAAAGGGTGCCGAAAATGTAGTAGCAGACCACTTGTCTAGGCTAGTTGTTAGTTCCCCTAATGATTCCCTTCATATAAGGGATAGCTTTCCTGATGAACAATTGTTCTCTGTTTCCCAATCACCTTGGTTTGAGAATATAGTGAATTATCTTGTTACTGGTCGAATGCCTCAACATTGGGGTAAGCAAGATCGTTCTAGGTTTTTAGCTGAGGTTAAGCATTTCTTTTGGGACGATCCTTATCTCGTTTAAGTATTGTCCAGACAGCATTATTAGGAGATGTGTACCCGAGAGTGACCAGTCCAAAGATTATCTCCTTTTGTCATGAACATGCATGTGGGGGTCATTTTAGTGCTAAGAAGACTGCTGCTAAGATATTGCAGTGTGGTTTTTACTGGCCTTCGTTGTTTAAAGACTCCCATAGTCATTGTGTTTCTTGTGAGCGTTGCCAGAGGTTAGGAACCATTTCCCGTAGAAACATGATGCCTTTGAATCCTATTTTAGTGATTGAGGTCTTTGATGTGTGGGGCATTGATTTTATGGGTCCATTTCCTAATTCTTTTGGTTATCTTTACATACTTGTCGTTGTAGAATATGTGTCTAAGTGGGTTGAGGCGGTTCCGTGTAAAACAAATGACCACAGGGTCGTAGTCCAGTTTTTGAAAGAGAACATACTTACACGTTTTGGTACGCCGCGAGCTATAATTAGTGATGGAGGTTCACACTTTTGTAATAGACCGTTTGCACTTTTAATGAAACAATATGGTATTACCCATAAAGTAGCAACCCCATATCACCCACAGACTAGTGGTCAGGTAGAGGTCTCCAACAGGGAAATTAAGCGTATTCTAGAGAAAAAAGTTAATCCTAATAGGAAAGACTGGTCGTCGAGGCTTACTGATGCCTTATGGGCTTACCGTACTGCGTTTAAGACACCCATTGGAATGTCACCTTATCGTCTAGTATTTGGCAAGGCATGTCACCTTCCTGTCGAGTTAGAGCATAGAGCCTATTGGGCTGTTAAGCAGCTAAACTTTTCACTTGACAATGCAGGAGCTCACAGAAATCTCCAGCTCAATGAGTTGGACGAGATTCGTAGAGATGCATACGGTAGTGCTAAGGAGTATAAGAACAAAATGAAACTTGTGCATGATAAGAATATTTTACGAAAGTCATTTTCTCCAGGTCAAAAAGTTCTTCTATATGACACTCGTTTGTATCTATTCCCAGGAAGTTGCGCTCTCGGTGGACCGGTCCTTTTGTGGTCCGTCTTGTTTTTCCTCATGGCGCTATTGAGATTGAGACACCGGATGGTAGTAGTTCTTCAAAGGTTAACGGTCGGCCGATTGAAGCCCTTTTTAGAGCCTTTTCCTACAGGTGATGTTGAGGAGGTCCCTCTGGAGGACCCTATTTACCTTGATTGACCATCGAGGCGGTTTGTATGTTGTATATTATTTTTGTAGGTTTTTGGTTACACTTTACCCAGGTATTATCTTTCCGACTTCTCTCTTTACTGTTTCCTCATGTTACTTATATTTTTGGTATTGTTCTTTAATTAGAAACACTGAGGACAATGTTAGATTTAAGTTTGGGGGTGGGGTAGAAACTTTTGTTACCTTTTTGTTACAATAAATAAACTCCAGAGCCTAGAAATTTATGCTTATTAAGGATGGCACTAACCAATCTAAGTGGATGGAAGCATTTTGGTTGTAGGAGTTGAGGAACCAATCTGATTAGATGGAAACATCTAAAGAGTCTATTCATAAAAGCACGAGCTCATGTGTTAGAAATAACATGATAGTTTCACCATATCTCGTTGAGTCCTTTTCACTTCTGTTTTTATTTTATTTTGTTTTTAAACTATGTTTCTCTAAGTGATTAGGTGGGGCTCACGAATCAAGTTGTTACCAATGCTAGGGTGAATTAGAGTGATTGAGATACCATAAAAAAAAATAAAAAAAATAAAAAAAATAATTGAGACCAGACCATCAGACCAACCGGAATAAATTCAATAAAGTCGACCACTGGAACCCTTGTATATGCCAGTTGTGTTGTCCTAGAGTTAGGATTATCGACCACTGGTTCCCTTGTATATGCCAGTGTGTTGATATTAGTCAGACTAGTATCTCAGTCCATTAGGATAGGTTCATTTTGGCGGAGGCCTTCAGACAGATATGGGAAACACCATTCACTTAGTAAACATCAAAACCATCCATGTTTTTCTCTATATCTATCTTCTTGATCTATCCATGTGATTAGTTTTGACTCCGGGTATTGATGTCCATAGTGCGACTATCTGAGTAGAGCTCTGTGACTTATATATGAATTTTAGTATGCTTGAGTGCAAACTCATGTACAACAATTGGAATTTCGCATCGTGGTACTTCCTCCCGTAGTCAATAAGTATGCCAACCAAGGAGACTTTTTAGTGCCTTCCAAGGTTCTGCGTAGATAGTTAGGGTCTGGAGTATAAAGGTTTTGTGGGTATATCTCTTGTAAACCCTCCCGAGATTATAACTCGGCCACTAGGGCCACCTAGGGGTTTAAAGGCTTATTGCATACGCTAAATGCAATCGACGATGCCTGATGACGGTGAGTTAGGATTTTATTTTATTTTTGCTCGAGGACTAGCAAATAATAGGTTTAGGGGTATTTGATAGACACATTTTTGTGTCTAATTTGTCTCGATTCTTTATATTGATAGTGCTCATTTTTGTACTTATTATGGTGTTTTATGTGTGTGTAGGTATTTTTGGACAATAAACATTTTTGGAAAAATCGGCTCGAAAAGTTGCACCCGGAGGACACCTACTATCCGGACTCTCACTATGGATAAGGGGTACCCAAATTACTAAGGGGCATCCCCAAAGGCATCTGCTAAATGCACCCCTACTCTGGTTAGGGGGCCACCCATCTTCTACATTCAAATTCTGAGAATTGGCGGGAAAACTATCTTTACGCTGGCAGATTAGGGTTCGAGATTCAAGGGAGATTTAAAGAGATTCAACATCTGATTTTTGTTAGGATGGTCCTGTTAGAGCATAATAGAGATGATATGTGTGTTTTGATCGATTAGATTTGGCTGCATAATCATGTTGGAGGAAACAAGGGTGTTGAGAGTTTCACGGTTTGCTGCGTATTCCCTGGATCGAGTTTGGTCGAGTTTGTCGTGGATTTTGGCTGGGATTGATCTGACGAGATAAAACAGGTTTGGTAATGAGCTGGAATCGAAAAAAATAAATAGGGAACTCGTTTAATTCTTAAACAGGGAAGTTGAGTTATTCTCGGCATTTTCTTGTTTATTTGGAAGTTACGTGAGGTTTGTGAGAAAGAATATATTCTGTGTTGATTCGACTCTATCTTGGGAAGTTTGTGTAAGCAGAGAAGACGCGTAAAGAAGAAAAAAAATAGAAAATATTCCGCGACTGGGCTTGGGAGAGAAGTAAAGATATTCTAGGATTTACTCGACCCTGTGGTGTATATATATGGGTATTTGAAGCCACAACAAGGGAGTCGAGACCTAGGGTAAAGTTTGGAAGCACACAGAGCCGAGAATTCAAAGTTGCAGAGAAGTTCATCATCAATAGGCGAGAGGAAGAAGAAGAACCAGAGAACAGTAGTAAGAGATAGTCGCAGATTCCGTGGTCTTTTCTTTCAAATTTAATCAATTTGTCACAACTTCTGTAACAGTTAATTCCAGTTCGCAACAGTTCTGTGTTAGGGTTCTTTGTATGTTGGTGGTTCAGAACAATTATAATCATTACAAACACGCTGTTTTATACATTCTCTTCTTTTTAATCAACTTTGGAGCAACAAACATGTATTTTGAGCAAGTGGTTAATATGAGGAGCTAAACCCCTTTGCTGAGGCGACGGAGGAAGCTATTTTTCCAACAAGAAGTGGTATATTCTATTTTATCTATTTATTTGCAATTATTATATGATTATTTGCCTTGATCGAAAATTGTTTGAATGATTTTTGTTAAGCAATTGTTATTTCTTTTGATAGAGCATACTTGGACCTAGGTTTTTGATGTTCTATGCTTCGGATTTACACTTGTTATTTTGAGAATCTACTTGTTCCAATAGTTTAGAATCAACTTGAATGAGAAAATTGCATGAATATAAATATTGGATTAAATCACTTTGAAATTGGAAAATAGTTGAATCTTAGCCTCAGTGTTCTTTTAATATTGATAACATCTTTGTCAGAGTTTGCTATAATTTTTAGTGAGTTTTCTATTTTTGTTTTGAATTTAAGTCTAAAAAATCCTTCACAAGTTCAAGAGAACGACATCTTTCTTACCACTTTACAAACAACTTCAAAATCACATCACCGTGTCCTCCAAAAATTCAGCTTTTCTTGTGGAAAGCTATCAATGAAGGTTTACCAACCTTAGCTATGCTCCATCACATCAATCTATCAGATTCCAACTTGTGCCCCAGATGCAACTCCGAGCCAGAAACAACACTCCGCATGCTGATACATTGTCCAGTAGCTATGTCCATATGGACCAGCCTTTCTAACCACATATCAATAAATCAAACCCAAGGTAACCACCAACCAATTACCCTAAACAACCAAGTAACAATTTCACAAATCCTGCAATCAAGAGATCATACATCGTCTATCAAAGCGTATTGTTTCCTATTCTGGTCACTACGGACGTCTAGGAATGAACTCGTGTTCAATCAGACACAATCCACTCATGAAGACATCCTTGCAAGATATCTAGCTCTGCAGGAAGAATTCGAATGGGCAAAAACAATTTCCCCTCCAGTTCTCCCCGGGGAGCCACCTCTCAGAATATCAACAAATATAACCAGAAGATCTACAACCGTTCAAATAGGTTGAGTCAGCACCAGACTGGTTAAAAGTAAATACAGATAGGCTGGTTAGAGGCCATCCAGGTATGGCGGGAGCAGGTTTCATCTACAGGGATTCGAACCCGCAAAGGGTGATGACACTCGCACAACCTCTAGGAATCACCGTGGCTCTATCAACGGAAACTTGGGCAACTGTAGTAGCGACCAGGACGACGATTGAAAGAAATTGGACCAAAGTTATATTCGAGACGGACTCTGAAAATCTCATGCACTTCATTACACCTTCGCCAGAAGTTCCATGGTATATTTATGAAATGATTCAAGAAATCAAACATCGAATGAATCAAATCCCACATTGTGCTATCCAGCGCAATTAGGGAAGGAAACCAGGCAGCCGACGGTCTAGCTAACCTTGCAGCAGACGGCAGCCAAAACGGAAACCTTTCAACCCCGGTTTGGGACCAGACTAATCCGTCATTTCTTAATCAGATTTTTCTTAATCGGATTTTTCTTAATCAGATTTTTCTACTTTGCCGTTCAAGCATGGTGGCCTGGGTGTTTACACTTTACAAGACACACAACATTATTGTTATCTTGCCTCTTGCTTGCAGACCCTGGATTTACAATCTGTCATTTTGAGGGATACTAGTATCAGTGGCTGACTGGCTGTAGTTTTTCCCTTCAGCAAGCTATGGACTCCTTCAACTCTCTGTGTGGGATTGCTCCTCCTGTATGCATTAGTAGTTTTGCCACCCACTCCTTGGCAATTATCTACTTTGATGCTATTAAGAAGGACATTCCCACCAATTATGTTATGACAGAGCGTGATTTGGTGTTATGGCAATGTAATCAAACAAAACACGCATGGGATTTTTTGATGGCAATCCCAATTGTGGGACTCAATCAACATATTGGAGCCAGGCAATTCAGTGCAGTGCTCAAGTATAGATTTGGGATCCCTCTTTTCGAGTTGGATGGTGCTCGCCCTTCGCAAAAGGGATATGGATCCTTTTGGAGATCATTCCTTGCATTGTGCGAATGAAGTGGTCCTAAAGTTTAGACACGATTTGGTGCGCGATACCATTGCTGACATGTGTTATCGAACGGGTGTTTCGGCTAGGAAAGAGGTTGATTTGGGTCTCCTTTCCAACAACGGCATCGCTCCGAGACCACTGACATTCTCGTGTTAAACCGGGAGAGAACGGGCGTGACATGTGTTTTGATGTAACCGGAGTTTCGCCCTTCACTCTGGAGGTGGAGTTCGCACCTTTTCAGGGGATTGCTATCCGAATATATGAATGTTGTTTCTAGGAAGAATGCCAAGTACTTGGAGAAGTGTGCAACACAAGGTTATAGTTTTGGGACACTTGCTTTCACCACATTAGGAGAGCTCGGAGATGATACCACGGTTTTTCTGAAGCGCTTGTGTAGCCAAAATGAGTTTTTTCTAAAATCATTGCATTGCTAGTTATGATGCCAATGTACGTGCCATAGGAGATTTTCTCTTTCATAGATTAGGAGTGGTGCTTTCAAAAGGGGTTGGAGCTGTTATTCGGAAGCTTGTTGCTACAGAAGAGGTTTTCTTTACACATGATAATCTCAAGCAATCCTCCAATTCACGACAATTTTTTACCAGATGATGATCCATCTGAATTGTAGTATAATTATGAATATATGCATGCTTAAAAAAAAAAAAAAAAAAAAGTTTTTGCCGCCGAACCAAACAGACTTGGGGCCTTAAAAAGTATTACGAAGAAAAACATAATAGGTTAATAAAATGGATACGATCATTACCTCGATTTCATATATTTCTCGGCCCAGGATTCTTTGTATCCAAATAACAATTGTCCTCCATCCTCCCAAGACCCAAAGGATTACACCTTCTCGGAATATCCTTCACCTTCAGTTCATCTGGGACAAGGTGTTTCGCTTTCTTTCGAGGGAGGATTTTCTTTTCGGCTTGTCCTACTTCTTCTACTTGTTCAATTTGGTTGTGATGGTGGGAGCACTTGGTTGAACACCTTTGGATTGGTTGTGATAGAGAAGCATTCTTGGATTGGTTGTGATTGAGAGGCACTTGGTTGAACACCTTCTTGGATTGGTTGTGATTGAGAGGCACTTGGTTGAACAACTTCTTGGATGGGTTGTGATTGAGAGGCACTAGGTTGAGACTTCTTGGCTTGCTTGTTGAGTTCCAACTTGACCACTTATTATAGCTCTCCTTGCACCTAAAACAACGATGTATAGCGAGGAGAGGGGAGAGTTTTCCTGCAATCGGAAGGAAAGAGGAGAAGAGGAGTTGAAGTTGAAGTTGAAAAGAAAATGAAATGAATTTGAATTTAGGTCGACTTTGGTTTTATCTGTCAACGGTTATTAATCGGTGGGTAATACCACCTCATTAGCTACCGATTGTTCAGCCCAAAATCGGTAGAAATGGTTACTATAACCTACCGATTATTGGAAGCCCCAAATTGAGCATTGGCCAAATTCCCCTAGGTTTTGAGGGGTGCGAGAGCCGACCATAACCATGTGGTTCGTGATTTGATTTAGCAATAATCGGAAGCCAAGTAGGTTACCCAACCTCCCGATTATAGGTTGCCCCAAAATTGAGATCGAACCCTTGCCGTAATCC
Source organism: Papaver armeniacum (assembly GCA_023531295.1). Lineage (NCBI taxonomy): Eukaryota > Viridiplantae > Streptophyta > Magnoliopsida > Ranunculales > Papaveraceae > Papaver > Papaver armeniacum. Next base: position 91,132 of record JAJJWW010003418.1, read on the forward strand.
ATAGGTTAAGAGGGTTCACCATGTGGTTCGTGATTTGGATGTAGCCATAATCGTCTGGAAGATAGGTTCCAAAGCCTAGATTATAGGTTGCCCCTAAATGAGTTTTTTCTAAAATCCTTATTTCCACACCCGCTAAAATTGAAAATTGAACCGGTATTTGAAGTCACTCATTTTATGAAACATGTAGTTGAAATAAAATAGAAGTAAAACACATAAAATTGTTCAATACAATTGCCATTCAACTTCCTCCAAGAAGTCCTCGTGCGTAAACTCATGACCAGGGAATAATCATAACCAAATAAATAATTTTTGATAAGAGGCCTATTGATTCACAAACTTACTCTACTCATTCGGTCTTCGTTTGGCAAGCGTCCTTACGAGCAATTCGTTTCTCGGCGAAGACGACTAGCGATTATAGAGTTGCCCCAAATTTCTTTCTTGGCGAAATCACCAATTTTGGGTATTTAGGAACTATAATCGGTGAGTCTCGTGAGGTTGTTTTTCCTACCGATTGTTATAGAAGATGCGCTTGGCACAAAATCAATATAATCGGTAGTATAATATAGCTACTAACGATTGCGTTATTATAATCGGGAACAAAATAGCTTCCGATTGTGTAAGGGCATTAACGTATTCTCCGCGTTTTTGGACATCCCTTAACGTTGTATATGGGTTGGGAATAAAAAAGTCGCCCCTAATTCTTTCGGGGTCGCCCCTAAAACACGATAATTTACCCTTTTGTTTTTCTTTAGCTTTTCTTTTGTCTGTCTGGTAAGTTAGAGACACTTGCAAGTTGCAACAAAGTACAGTTTCTCTTCAGGCTTTCAGCCGCCACTCGACTTTTGTTTTAGATAGTAGTAGACCCCTCAGTTAGTGATTTATTGGTGTTGTAGGTTTGTAGGAAAATAGTTATATACATCGAGCTCTCATTTTTACGTCATGATCAACCCCCTAAATCATCTCTTTAAGCACTCCAAGAGGTGTATGTGTATGATTAACTTTCCAGCAATCCAAAGCAAAGTCTAGTTTTTCTTTAGCCAGGGATAACAAATATTCAGAATTCCAATTCAATTAAATATTCAGGACACCAATTTTTATTCTTACTACAATCTAGTAACCCTGTATGTATATGAAAGTAATGAATATTAACAGACTGATGACAAAACAGCTCCGAGTAAAGCTAAATAATGAAAAAATTATTAAGTGACCTTCTGATTACAGGCATAAAACCAAAAATAGTCATGTTCTCTACCATTGATTTGGATAGGCCTCTCTGTACTTGGAATCTTCACCAACGGTTAACTGCCTTACAGTAGCATCTGTCACACGTGTATTTAAAAGTCTCTGTGACAATCTATCTTTTGAGGTTACTTTCTTACGCAGCATAGACGCTAGTGACGGTTTTTTACCCTTTATAGAAGATCTTGTGGTCTGATGTTGTGTTTCCCCATCTTCTCCAACAAATGAAGAGCGTGAGGTTGATGCAACTGCAGCATCACGTAGAACAACTTCATTGTGTTCACGCACCTTGGCAAGTTTTGCACGGCTCAACAACTTCCTATCAGTCACTCTCTTCTTTACTTCATCTTTCTCTCTTTCCCTTACATTCTTCACTGCCTGTTCTGCTAATTGCCGAGCAATAACCTCCTCAGTTTCCATTTTGGTAATTTCCTTTTCTGCCAATGAAATTTGATTTATTGGATTTCCTTCAGCATCTCTAGGTATAACGGGTCCATGAAATGGGCATATTTTTAAATCTCTTCTTTGACAGACTCCTCCTTTTCTCAGAGGAGCAAGGCACGGTTGGATATCAACATGCTCTTCCTTGTATACACTTGCTTGAACATTCAACTCCGCAATTTTTTCCGCTGGAATAACCGCATCATAATCTACCCTACCCCAATGACCCTCAAGCTCTAATCCTCTCTGGTTAGCCAAAACATCCCGGTTTGATCCCCAGTTAGACAAGGAAGATCCCCAATTCATTACTGGAGCTTCAGACAAAAGCTTTCTCCTTAACGGGTTTGACTCAGAGTCTTCACTTTCTCCAGCTAACCTCTTGCTGGCATTAGAATCAATAATCTGTCCAGGGTTTAAATTTGACTTTGTAATGACAGCCGACGTGCAGGCAGCATCTTTGTTTCCCTTTGCAGGCGTGCTGCTACTTCCATAACTGTATACTTCTACCTTACCCTCCTCCCAGAAATCCTCTTCCTTGTCGGTTTTTGAATCCGTAAGAGCACAACCAGAATTTTCGCATGTCTTTTTCACTGACTTGAGATGATTTTGTAAATTTATGAATTCTCTTAACATGGAATCTCTGAAACTGGTGTCTTCTGGTTCAACTCTAATAAGAACAGATATCCACTCTTGCACTGAAACCAAGTGTTTTGTTACTAGGAGCTTGTACAATTCCCTTACTGCATCAAATAGCACCTTATTCTCGCTGGTCTCACGTAGCTTTTCACTTTCCCTCAAGGACTCGAGGCGAATCTCCATTAAGGAGGAACACCTGAAATCCTCAACCTCATCCTCTTCGGGAGTATCCAGCATAATGTCATCAGCTTCATTCGTACGAAGAATGTCTAAACACTGTCTTATCTCTTCAACTGTTGTTTGAATCTCATCCTTGATCGATGAGAGATTTTGACTTAAAGTTTCAAACTTCTTCAACAAAATCTCCTTTGATCTAATCTCTCTTTCCCTTCTCTCTTGCTGTATCCGAGCTGCATTTGCCTGAAGATTAGGGAACTGAAAGTTCAGGGTGTTCTTCAAATAATCAAACCCCAATCGAATTTGTCTGTAATGAAGCCCAAAAGAAGTGTTCCACTTTTCCAGGAACTCAATAGCTTTAGAGCGTAAACGGGTAGCAATAGGTGCAGGAGCAGGAAGTGGCAGATCTCTTCTGAAGCCAATACTTAAACTCAAAAATAGATCAAATTTCACAACAAAGAGAGATCTGAACAGCTTCGACCGCATGAACAATTCATCAACTATGAAAAGCCCTAAATACCTCACCTGCATAAGCACTCCATAGTAAGATCCACGATTCACAGACTATGCTTTCATAAAATATGTAAGAAACTACCATGAGAATGGGGCAAATTCCCAATAACAAAGAAATACTCAAGTCATAAAGTGCAATCCAGATCGCTATTTCATGTTTCAAATCACACTTTTTTTATAGTGTACGACCGAAAAACACAACCTTTTTCATTCTTAACAGAAAATTTCTAGGCAAAATATTATGTCCTATAAAAAATCCAAAATGTGTACTGATAGTTATCATACATCTGCTATGAAACCTAATTTCAAAAAAACATCATTTAAAAGTAGATTAAAAAGCTGAATTTTGCTAGGGATGTTCTATTAATGAAAAAAAAAAAAACTAGCAGTTTCTCTTTTTTTTTTTGATCGGCAAAGAAAACATTTATTGATCAAAAGAAAGCATAACAATTCGCAGAAATTTATAAAATAGGAGAAGATTATGTAGTCACAAAGAAACTCATAATTCGAAAAATACCTGGGAGTGATTTTTTTTCATATTTTCCATTAGGGATTCAACTGCGAGTTTAATTTCGGAGTCTGAAGAACGAACGACAAATTTAATAGCTTTCATAAGTCGAGGATTGACTTCTGGTTCTACTGAATTTGTTGCTTTCTCTATTAACATTCTCGCTTTACCTGCTCGGCCATCACTGTCTTCTTCCATTGCTCTCCACCTCTCAAATTGTCTTCCCCTTTCCCAAAACTAGAAAACAAGAATGAATTGCTAATTCGATAAGATTATGATTTTGACCTAATTCTCCAAAAAAAATTGATTTTTTTCTTTCTTCAATTAAAAAAGGACAAACAAATGCACCTTCATACACCCGCGGCGCAAAATTACCCACCCAAAAAGGGCCCAACCGGGTTCGAACCGGTGACCTCTTGATCTGCAGTCAAATGCTCTACCACTGAGCTAGTAACGGAGATATCCGCACAAATTAGGGATACCCAAGAAATAAATAAAAAAGCATCATGAAGTTATTTAAAGAACCTTTTATCAAAATAATTTTGGCAATTATTAAATTACCCTTGGGATAAGTAAGAGAAGGAGGATTGGTGGAGATGGATAATTCTGAGTTTTGTTTCATTTTGTTTACTTTCATAATTTAAGACTAAACGCACCACTATACAATTATGTCAAATGGATGGATGGAGAAGGGGATCTTTGTTGTTATTAGAATTGATGGATTTATGTTAAATGTTCCTGAATAAAGAATTTAGAATACTAGCTCTCGTGTCAAGGCGATTAGTCAGGCGACGCCGACTTAGTCAATCTCAGAATTTTTATCATCTTCCTCGATCAATTTCTCTCACTTTCCTGATTTCTTTCAATCCTCTTATGTTCTTCTGAATCTTATCCCTTTTTCCTAGTCAATATAATGATATAATTTTGTTTCTTTTTATCTTTTAATTGTTTGTTCTCTTTTAACCTAATCTTAAAAAATAAAAAAAATAAAAAATAAAATCCCTAATTTCTGATGGACTACTCTTTTCAATTCAAAACTTTTAAATTGATAGTAATCTTATTAAGCTATTATCATATTAACTTTATCTATTGAGTTGTTTCTGTTTGATTTGTTTTCTCTCTAATACCTGATAGCTTTATTTTTCTCTCTTATTTTCATTACAGATTATGTCATGGGCTGATAGAGGTAGCAACATAGGGTCCTGGTATCTATCATCATGAGATTGAGAGAATTGATACGAGATTTTAGCAGCTGATAGAGGTTTCCTCTAGGTATGGTTCTTGTTATATTTTATTGGATTTTGGTCCAAATATGTCTGAAGTTTGCTTGCGGGTATGCTTTATTAGCATCATGAGATCCTAATTTTGTAGGGATTTGATTATTAAATTAAGGATTAAAAATGATTATGAGGTTTTTTAGGCTTCAATCAAGTGTTGAAATTGATGAAGACAAGTTTATAATTTTGGGGTTTACTAGGTTCGTGATTGCCTACTTAATAAACTCTATAGGTTTACTCTGTTTATGTTATTGGTTGAAGAATTCTAAGAGCTTGTATTTTGAATTAATAATTCTCTGTTTTTCGCTAATTTTTAACTGGATATATATTTTAAGTTTTATAATTCAGAAGATTTAGATGAAAGCTTTTTAAAGTTATTTTCACTGATTTTTATACTAGACTACTATCTTTGAGTGAATTTTTTACAGAAGATTTTCAACAATTGTCATTTTTGTTTGTAAGCATGAGTTGAATTTAGGTAATAGTTGTTGGAATGTCTGTCTGTTGAGTATACAAAGGATAATTGTCTGGTTAAACAATATTAGATAGTAGTATTTATATTGCATTACTATAAGTTATCTTATTGTTATTCTTTTCAACTTCCTTATATATTGTTGTTGCGGTAGTTCAGTGTTTTTCATTTGTTCGCTGAGAGGTTTTAAAACTCTTTACTGTATGGTTTCATCTTTTATCAAATTCCTCTATTTTCTATTTGAGATGGCTATTCCTAAAGAGCATGTGAGAGTTCTAGATTTAGATGAAGATGTTGAAGAGTTCTCACTTAGGTTAACGTGTTTGTTATGTGATAATCATCGTGGCTACCACAAAACTTCTGTTAAACATCATTTGAATAGGGTTTAAACTATTAACTCTGCTGATTTTAAGTTGGAAAAACCTTTTATTCAGGGAATGGAAGACAATCTTAATCTCTTTGTAATAATGTTCAAATGGAAGGAAAGTTTGGATTTAACAATAACAGCAAGGAAAATTTTACTTTTTGGTCAATTGTTTGTTGTTCAGACAGTGGGTGATCTTGATTCAGTCTTTGATTTGGAATGGAATACTACTTTAATGCTTGTTCAAATCACTATTCCACATGTTCTTATTAATAATGACAAGGTTAGGGAGATTATTATACAGATAGGGACTATAGAGGCAGTTGAGACACCTTTGGGTAATTTTTATGAGGCAAAGGTTATGGTACCATTGAAATCTCCAATGATCAAGAAAGTTGTATTCAATACTTCTGGGAAAACATTTTATATGTCTGCTTTTTATCCTAAGTTGCCTTTTCATGCTTGTACCAAATGTTTTGTTCCTATTCATGATGAAGTCAAGTGTAAGGAAATTCAAATGAGAATTTTGTTAGGGCATTACCTGCTCCTTCTCCTAAAGCTACTCATGTTGCTCTCACAAAGGTTGCTTCTGCTTCAGAAAAGGGAGAAAGCTCTGGAACAGTGAAGAGATCTGAAACTAAAGCTCATGTTGGTCCTGCTTTCAAGCATCAGCTTTCTCAGTTAGTCTACAGCCTGCTGGTGCCTTGAGAGGTTCAGGTTCTACTTCTCTTCATGTGGTGTCTTTTGTTATACCTCATGTTCATTCTATTTCATCATTAACTATTAGAGAATCTGGATCTTCTTCTGTAAATGTTAATGTCGTGGCTTCCTCAAATCTTTTAGTTATGCCTCTTGCTATTTAAATTTTCGTTGAGCATTTTTTTTCTTTTGATCATGTTTCTCTAGTTCATGATAGGAAAGGAAAAAGGTCTAGGAAATCCTTTGAATGGTTTTGGGGTAATAGATCTGGCTCTTCATCTTCTTTTATGGTTCCAACTCCTCAGTGACCTCCTATGTCTTCTCTGCCACCTTTTTCTCCTCATATTGGTTTGCCTTTTAGTCTAGGAAATAGTGGTGTGTCTTTCTAGGAGAATATGGAAACAAATTTTTCTTGGTCAACTTCGTGTACTTCTGTCTCTCATACTGTCTTTACTAATTCTGGGGTTGTTTTTAATACTTTTACTGAAATGAGACATACTTCAGATATGCTTTTACATCCGATTTATGAGAATATTGGTATAAGCAATTCCGATGTTAGAGACTGTTTTGACAAAGCAGTTGTGCTTGAACTTACTTTTATAGCTAGTCTTCCTCCAGAACCTCTGCTCTCTCAAGAAGAATTTGAAAAAGAAGTAAACCTCATGATGGTGGATGATATGTACACTATGGATGCAGACCCTCATTCTGCTCATGACCTTGTAAGTCTTCTTTAGAATTAATACTATTTTTATATCATTGTTTTTACTGTGATCTCTTTTTATTTAACTCTTGTTTAAAATCATGAAATTTGTTTGTTGGAACATGAATGGGTGTTGCTATGATAAGAAATGGTTGCATTTACTAAATATTTTTAGAAAAAAAGGCTGACGTTATTTGTCTTATAGAAACTATGGTGGATTAGATATTGTTAAGAAATATAATCACCACCTTCCACATGATTCTTGGTTTATTATTCATGTTGTAAATCGGGTGGTATCACGCTTGGTTATTTTGCTAAATCTAATATAAAAGTTATTAGTAGTTCACTTAATATGATTCATATAATGTGTGATATAACTCCGATTATTAAGAATTGTACTATTTTTTTTTATTTTTTTTTATGGAGCTCTTAATATTAGTGGAATAAGAAACTAATGGAACATTCTCAGTCATATGAATGAAACCAACCAACACTCGTCCTTGTTATTATTATGACATTTTAACTTCATATTAAATGCTTCTGAAAAACAAGGTGGTAACATGGACAGTTCTTTCCCCGGGATTTTATTAGGTCTAAACTATTTGATATGAAAATGAATGAAGTCTTTGCTTTTGGTAACACTTTTTACTTGGTGCAATAGGAGATTTAAAAATCCTTCCGAAATGATTTTTGAAAAATTGGACATAGGTTTTATTAATGATGAATGATTCTCTGTGTTGCCGCATACTCGTGTTACAAACCTTGTAAGAGTGTATTTGGACCATAGTCCGATTCTGCTTAAGTGTTTTTATTTTTAGCAACATCTTAATATTCCTTATAAAAAATTTAAGTGCTGGCAATTAAATTATGAGTTTAAGGGCGTTCTTTCTAATTCCTGGTCAAAGAATGTAAAGGGTTCTCTAAGTTTCATTGTGGGTGGCAAACTCAAGAACCTTAAACATGATCTTAGCCGATGGAATATTTACTCTTTTGGTCATATTAAAAATACTATTAGTAGGTTAAACTCTGAAATTGAAAAGCTGCAAAGTATGAATTATACTCCTTCTATAGGTAATTTCATTTTGAATTACTCTAAGAAGCTGGATTATTGGTATGAAATACAAAATAGTTTTTATAAATAAAAATCTAGGACTGATCACTTTACCCAGTATGATAAGAACACTCGTTTTTTTCCATAATTATGTGAAGCTTCGAAATATGTATAATACTATTCATACTATAAAATATGAGCTGGGAATTTGGCTGAATAAATAAGGAACAAGTTGTGTCGCTTTTTTCATCACATTTCAAAAAAATCTATACTTCTTCCAACCGAGTAACTCGACATAGAAGCGCTCCGATTAATCTACAACCGATTGTTCTGAGATGATATGAATATTTCTTTAGTTTTTATTCCCTCGTTGATGAGATTTATAATACTGTGAAGAATATGGCCCCTTGGAAATCACCAGGTCCTGATGGTTTCACTGCTGGCTTTTTTAGGATAATTGGGATGAAACTTCTCAGGAGGTTGTATCTCACGTTCAAATTTTTTTCAAGACTAATTTCTTCTTAAGCAGATGAATCATTTATTTATTGCGCTGATACCTAAAGTTAAAAGTCTGTCTACTCCTAATGATTTCAGACCCATTAGTTTGTCTAATATAATTTATAAAATTATTTCAAAAATCTTAGCTAATATGCTTAACCTTTCTTTTGGATTCTATTGTTTTTCCTTTTTAGACGGCTTTTATAGCTAATAGACAAATTCATGATAATATAATAATTAGTCATGAGATTCTTCATTCTTTCAAAAAGAAAAAGAAGAAAGTTAAGAATGGTTATATGGCTATAAAGCTTGATCTCTCCAAGGCCTTCGATGGATTGGAATGGTCTTTTATAGTGTCTCTGTTTTTTTAAAAGACAGTTTTTCGATGATTGGTGTCATATGATATTTGTATAAGGACGGTTTCTTATTCTGTGTTGGTGAATGGTTCTCCAGGTGAGCTGTTTTGAAAAAGCGGGGGTATAACAACCACACCCAATAATTCGTTCAGCAATCTGTATGGACTAACTCCAATTTATTCCAAGAGCACTAGCTTATAAAGCGAGCTCAACCAAGAAAGATATCAAAGAGTCATATCTCTTTTTCTCAAATCAATCAGCAAATCAAATAGATAGAAATCTATGAGCCTGATTGTTATGAGAAATATTTGGATGGTACCAAAGACCAATGCCCAAGTGTCAATCAATTATATCCAACAAACAAGGTCGGATTTACCAATTGATTGAACTACGCACAACCTGTGATATTTCAATTATATAAAGCAATATAATGTGGAAAAGAAATAATACAGTGTTTATGGGTAAAAATCGTTTCCGCCGATTTTAGTAAATTCGGTAGGTGAGTGAGAAACTGGTTTAAACCCTAAACAAATGTGTTGCACGTGAGCACTTTATAGATTCGAGAGATCAATCTGTACAAGTCCGGCCTAAACCAAGAAATGGCCGTTCCAGACTTGCTTCGGTCACAAAGTGGAGGAGAAGGGTTGATTTGGGGAGGGAAGCAAAGAAAGGTGTTGAGACCGAGAATAGTGCAGGAGAGTAGTATCTCGACTTGTATCGAAAGTGAAAGCTTAGGAAGCTTGCAAGAGATGAAAGCTTTTGGAGAGCTTGCAAAGTTGCCTTTTCCGAGAGTGTTGTATTTTTCTCTGACCGAGACTTGTTGTCTGGTGGAAATAGGTAAGACCTATTTATACAAGTCGAGATTGAAACGTACCCTGGCCTCATGAAGGAAGAGAGTAAAGGGTGAAATAATGGGAGGAGGTGGTAACCGCATGGTGTTAATGGGTGAAAACGTTTTCACCATTATTTCCTCATTTATTTGACCGCTTTATTCCTATTCACGCTTTCTTAATGTGAGCGTAGTGTACGCTGCAAGCTGTGACCGCCAAACCAAGACCCTGGAAAGCATCCCCCAGTTTGTGTTGATGTCTCGAGTGTTGGTTGCATCTTGAGTGCAAGTGGTGCTGCTAGGGGCGCATGTGGCATGTGCCAATGGCATGTGCGGAATGCCTTTGTTGCGAGTTGCACCTCGAGCGCAAGTGGCAATGCCAGAGCTGCTAGTGGCGTGTGTGGCATGTGCCAATGGCATGTGTGGAATGCCTTGGTGGTAGGTTGTACGTTGAGTGTAAGTGGCAATGCATAGAGCTGCTAGTGGCGTGTGTGGCATGTGCCAATGGCATGTGCGGAATGCCTTGGCGGTAGGTTGCACGGTTTGCAAGTTAGGCTACCAGCGTGGGTTTTGGCATGTGCCAATGGTGCGTACGGCCAAGTTGGCCTAGGTTGCACGGCTTGCAAGTTGGGCTACCAGCATGCGTGTTTTGCATGCGCCAATGGCATGCGTGGCCAAGTTGAATCATGGCCCGTGTTTAGAAAAGCTACCAGCGAGCGTGTTGGCATGTGCCAATGGCTTGCTCGGCCATTAGGGCCACGTCCTGGTAAGAAAAGCTACCAGCGAGCGTGTTAGCATGTGCCAATGGCATGCGTGGCCAATTTTGGTCGTGCCTTGGTAGAAAAAGCTACCATCGAGCGTGTTGGCATGTGCCAATGGCATGCGTGGCCAATTTGGGTCGCGCCATGGTAGGAAAAGCTACCAGCGAGCGTGTTGGCATGTGCCAATGGCATGCGTGGCCAATTTGGGTCGCGCCCTGGTAGGAAAAGCTACTAGCGAGCGTGTTGGCATGTGCCAATGGCATGCGTGGCCAATTTGGGTCGTGCCTTGGTATAAAAAGCTACCAGCGAGCATGTTGGCATGTGCCAATAGCATGCGTGGCCAATTTTGGTCGCGCCTTGGTAGAAAAAGCTACCAGCGAGCGTGTTGGCATGTGCCAATGGCATGCGTGGCCAATTTGGGTCGCGCCTTGGTAGAAAAAGATACCAGCGAGCGTGTTGGCATGTGCCAATGGCATGCGTGGCCAATTTGGGTCGCGCCCTGGTAGGAAAAGCTACCATCGAGCGTGTTGGCATGTGCCAATGGCATGCGTGGCCAATTTGGGTCGCGCCTTGGTAGAAAAAGCTACCGGCGAGCGTGTTGGCATGTGCCAATGGCATGCGTGGCTTAATTTGGCCAATGGCATGCGTGGCCAATTTGGCCTAGGTTGCATGATTTGCAAGCCTAGGCGTGGGCGCCATTTTGGCATGGCATGGTTAGGGCCAAGGTAAGGGTGTTTGGCTTGGCGTGATGTGACTAGCGTAGCTAGGGCCAAGGCAGAGTGCGTTTGGCATGGCGCGGCTAGCTCGGGCTAAATGTGGCTGGCATGATTTGCCATTGGCACGGAGGTGCGGCTAGCATGTTTGGCATGCTTTGGCGCGTTTGGTGTGGCTGGCATGATTTGCCATTGGCACAGAGGTGCGGATAGCTTGGGCTAGGTGTGGATGGCATGATTTGCCATTGGCACGGAGGTGCGGCTAACATGGTTGGCATGCTTTGGCGCGTTTTGGTGTGGCTGGCATGATTTGCCATTGGCGCAGAGGTGTGGTTAGGGCCAAGGTAAGTGTGTTTGGCTTGGCGTGGTGTGATTAGAGTAGCTAGGGCCAAGGCAGAGTGCATTTGGCATGGCGCGGCTAGCTCGGGCTAAATGTGGCTGGCATGATTTGCCATTGGCACGGAGGTGCGGCTAGCATGGTTGGCATGCTTTGGCGCGTTTGGCATGGCTGGCATGATTTTCCATTGGCACAGAGGTGCGGCTAGCTTGGGCTAGGTGTGGCTGGCATGATTTGCCATTGGCACGGAGGTGCGGCTAACATGGTTGGCATGCTTTGGCGCGTTTTGGTGTGGCTGGCATGATTTGCCATTGGCGCAGAGGTGTGGATAGGGCCAAGGTAAGAGTGTTTGGCTTGGCGTGGTGTGATTAGCGTAGCTAGGGCCAAGGCAGAGTGCATTTGGCATGGCGCGGCTAGCTCGGGCTAAATGTGGCTGGCATGATTTGCCATTGGCACGGAGGTGCGGCTAGCATGGTTGGCATGCTTTGGCGCGTTTGGTGTGGCTGACATGATTTGCCATTGGCACAGAGGTGCGGCTAGCTTGGGCTAGGTGTGGTCGGGCATGATTTGCCATTGGCACGGAGGGGAATTAGGGTTTTGTTCGTCGTAACCCTAATTTGAAAAAATACCCCCTATTAATTACTGATTACATGCATTAAATGTCCTAATAAATGTGTCACTGGTGACATTAGGTTATTTGGGGTTTTACGATTTTACCCTTTGTTTAAAAACCACCATCAACACACAGACACCAGAAATTTTGTTAACGAGGAAACCGCAAATGCAGAAAAACCCCGGAACCTAGTCCTGATTTGAACACCACACTGTATTAAGACGCTACAGACACTAGCCTACGTCGAGTTAACTTCGGACTAGAATGTAGTTGATCCCTAACTAAGTCTCACACCGATTAAGGTACAGTCGCGTTTCTTACGCCTCTGGAACCACGCCGGATTCTGCACATTTGATTCCCTTTTCCGATCTCACCCACAACTAAGAGTTGCTACGACCCAAAGTCGAAGACTTATAAACAAATCTGTCTCCCACAGATAAGTCTATTCTGATAGATAAATCTGTCTCCCGCTACCTACGAAGTTTTTGTTCCGTCTTTTGATAAATCAAGGTGAATAAGAACCATTTGATAATCCGGTCTTATACTCCCGAAGAGCAGATATCAATCACCTCACAATAACTTAACTATATGGTAGTAGAAGAAGTTATTGTGTAACCACAAAGTCTGAGACGAAGAACTTTGTGAATACTTTTTATATCTTACTTATGGGAGATAAATCTCGAGCAAATCTTAGAGAAGATAGTACTCAACACGATAGAACAAGTAAGATCATAATACTCAACTACAGAGAAAATAGTTGGATCTGGCTTCACGAATCCCAAATGAAGTCTTCAAGTCGTTAATCTAATATGGTTTTGGAAAAACCTAGGTTAAAGGAGAATCGACTCTAGTCGCAACTAGGACATAGTAAAGTGTCGGGATTAGGTTTTCCAGTTGCTAGAGTTCTCCCTACACATTCTATCCTAATCCGAGACATGGGTATAAGTAGACTAGAAATCAAGACTTATAGTTGTGATTAACTAAACTTGACAAACAAGCTTGAGATAACAATGCTTGCGAGTTCGACCGAGCAATGCTCTAACATGTTTTTCCTCTCTAGAGGTATTAGACAGAGGGACTGTCTTTCTCTTTATATTTTTATTATGTGTATGGAAGTGTTATCCCAACTTCTCTTAAAAGCTGAGCAAGAGAATCTTATTCAGGGTTTTAGAATTAGAAATGATAATCTTTTTATTTCTCATTTTTTCTTCGCAGATGATTGGATGTTATTTTCAAAATCTTCTTTGTCTTATGCTAGAGACCTTATGAAAATCATAGATGTTTTTGCAAAGGCTTCCGGGCAAGCAATAAAAAGTCGGGTTTTAAACTAGTACAAAAATGCATCATAAACACATTAAACTTTTGTCTTGGACTCATAACATCAAAATTTTGAGTAATTCAGAGAAGTATCTTGGTACACCTCTTTTTATCAATAGAGATAAAGCTAAATCTTTTCAGTTTATAATTGATAATTTCTATGCTAGGTTGAGTCTTGTAAAAGAACAAACCTAAATGTTGCTGGTAGAACTATAGTAACTAAACATGTTCTCTCTAGTCTAGCTGTTTATCAAATGTCCTGTTTTTCTCTTCCAAAAAAGATTACTTCGAAAATTGATTCTGTACAAAGGACTTTTTGGTGGTCTAAGAAGGATTCTAGGCATGATGCTTACTTTCGTTCATGGGGGGATATTGGTAAGTCTAAAAAGTGTGATGGGCTTGGTATTAGGAACACTTATGCAACTAATATAGTGTTTATTTGTAAGTTAGGTTGGAGAATTGTGCAAAATCCAGATCATTTAGTTTCAATGTTTTTAAAAGATAAATACTTTCCTAAAAAAAATTAGTTGGAAATAGACAAAGCTGCAAACTCTTCTTCTTGGATACGGAAACATATTGTTAAAAGCTTGGTTTTCCTAAGATCTAACATAGTTAGAAAAATTAATGATGGGGATACAACTAGTATTTGGTCTTCTAACTGGTTACCTTTTGCTACCTCTCCTCCGATTTCTAGTAATCCTAATTACAAAGACTTTAATTTAGTGAAATATCTTATAGATGTGCAGAATAATATTTGGAATGTAAACTTGCTTGACTTGCTTTCTCCTGAAGACGTTATTAGAATTATTAGGATAAATCTGCATCAAAGTGATAGAATTATGTGGGCTCATACTAAGAATGGTATTTCTACGATTAAATATGCTTATTAAGCTTTGTGGATGAAAGTTGTACAATTGAAGAATCTTCGTTTTGGAGAAAGGTTTGGTCGTTAGAATGCCTACCCAAGATTAAGTTTTTTTTTATGTGGAAAGTCTTTTCTCAAATGTTGTTTGTTAATTCTCATCTTAGATATTATAATCCTTATATAGATGATATGTGTCCTCTTTGTAAGAATGAAGTGGAATCTACTATACATTTACTCATTCAGTGTCATATTGCTTCGTATGTTTGGTTTGGTTTATCCTTTCAACATTTAGTTTCGGCTGATTTGCAAGGGATAGTTTTCTATATTGGTTTGATAATGATTTGGGTGTCTCTTTGCATGCGGTTAATTGAACAAGTATTGCTGCTGTTAAACTAAGGTGTGATGTGGTTTTCAGAAAAATAACTACGGACTTGAATAGGGTAATTCTAGAAGTGAAAAGAATGATAAATTCATATATTATGCCAGTTATTCCTGTGCAAGTTATGAAGAAGCATAATAAGATTTCCAGAAATGATGTAGATCATTTTATGTTTATTGATGGTTCATTTAAAAACTTTAATATGGATTTGGGTATTCTCTGGTGTGATATTGCAGGCACAATAAGAAGTTCTCGAACTGACTTTGGGATGATTCCTGATGCGGTTGGAGCTGAATCAACTATGTTTTTTTTTTTTTTTTTTTTTTTTTATCTCTTGGGCACAAGTGATGAATTTGTCTAAGGTCATGTTCGTTAGTGATTGTCTCCAATTGGTGGATTTTGTGAATGAAGATTGTACAAAATTAGGGTGGTGGAGCAGTGATATTTTGGTGGACTGTCAGAGTTTGATTTCCAGTAATAGTACTTTTAAACTTATATTTATTAAGCGTGTTAAAAACAGACTAGCAGATCGACTTGCACGTCGTGCTAGAAAGTATTGTATTAAGGACAAATGGGTTTCCTTTCCTCCTTTTTTGGCTAGTCTTGTAAGGAAGGAACCCTTGGCTGAAGTTTGTAATTCTCTTCTAAGTTAATGTCAGGAGGTATTTCTCAGCAAAAATAAAATAAAATTAAATGTTCCTTAAACTTACATTCCATGTCCTTATAATAATTATATCAGTTCATGAAAGATTTAAATGGGTCCGTTTTCATCATCACTAACTCTTATATGTCCAAACGATACTTCATCAAATCATTGTATTTCTCGGTATTGTAAAACATGTAAAGGTCATAGTCGGCATTGCATTCATACATAAACCAATGGCGACTATGGACGTGTGGTCAATTTTGAAGACGAGAAATCCAATTTTGAAAAGTATACCGTCGGCATTGCATTCAAACATAAACCAGTGCCGACAGTTACTCTGTAATTTTTTTATCTGGCCTAATTTTTTATTTGAAACTGTTATAGCATAGCTCGGTTGAACTCACAAAGCGTTGGTATGTCAAGTTTGGTTGTCATATTTTAGTGTATCAAAACTCATCTAAAGTCGCTTGATTATATACCAGAGTCAACTTCGTTTAGGTTATACTAGAAAGTTTAGGAATGTTGAGACATACAAGTATTACTCCGAAGACCTGAAGAATATGGAGAAGAAGTAAACTACAACGACAACATCATCCTTCCTCTTGAGGTTAGTAATATTGACTTGAATTGTTTCATTCCTAACGTATCTTTTAAGTCGTGCTATATTGAAAACATAACTGTGAAGCTGTATATACTGTACATATTGCATAATACTCTAGTGATGTGACATGGTCATATTTTTATGATCATCGTATTAGGGAATTAGACTACGAAGTATAATAACTTCGTAGATATGACATCGACATAATCTTGTATATAATGTTATGATTATGTGAATGGGTTATGGTGAAAATTTCATCATAGGAAAAAAATGGTTTACATTTGTTTGAAGGAAGTACATTCATGAACTTGTTTTATGAATCGAAAGGGAAATCGTTAGGCTTATTGGTACGGCTATTCATTGCAAATCTTTGGATTACCAATATGTGTGAGATGGTAGAACCGATCGTAACTTTTTTATGTATCTTGGTATAACTAATCAGAATCCCTGACTTATGATTTGGTATGACTAGTTTTTATTAATTAGTGTAACCGATCCTAAGTAATCACCATGAGATGGTATGATCGATATTTGTAATTGGTGTGACCGATCCTAGTAATTGGTGTGACCGATCACAGAGTGTGGTGTAATCGATCCTTGTAATTGGTAACTGGTCCTGGTAATTGGTGTAACCGATCCAGGTAATGGTGTAACCGATCCTGGTAACGGGTGTGACCGATCACAAGCAATACCATGAGAATATGGTAACCGGTCCTGGTAATTGATGTAACCGATCCTGGTAACTGATGTAACCGGTCCTGGTAACTTGTGTGACCGATCACAAGTATTTCCATATTGAGGTATAACCGATCCTAGTGATTGGTAAAACCAATTGAACCCATGTATGTGATTTGATATTTGATCAATCACATAGTAGTCTTTAAAAAGTGGGGGTCTAAGAACCTAACCCAATATTTCGCTTAGCAATCTGTATGGACTAACTCCAATATACTTTCAAGAGAATCAACTAGATAGTCAAACTTAATCTTAATAAAAAGTATATCAAAGAGTTATTTCTCAATCTCTCAATTCAATCCGCAATCAAACAAATACAATTTGCGAGCCTGATTGAATATAAGAGAAATAACTTGAACGGTACCAAAGATCAATGTTCAAGGATCAATAAATTTCAATTAACAACCAAAGGTTGATTTACCAATTGATCGATTCAACGCACAACCTGTGATATTTCAATTATATAACAAAATATAATGCGGAAAAGAAATAAACACATAATTTAAGTTTTGTTAACGAGGAAACCGCAAATGCAAAAAAACCTCGGGACCTAGTCCAGATTTGAACACCACACTATATTAAGCCGCTACAGAAACTAGCCTACTACAAAGCTAACTTCGGTATGGAATGTAGTTGAACCCTAATCAATCTCACACTGATTCAAGGTACAGTCGCATTCCTTACGTCTCTGATCCCTGCAGGATACTACGCACTTGATTTCCTTAACTGATCTCACCCACAACTAAGAGTTGCTATGACCAAATGTCGAAGACTTGATAAACAAATCTGTCTCACAGAGAAAAGTCTACTGAATAGATAAATCTGTATCCCACAGAAATACCTACGAGTTTTTGTTCCGTCTTTTGATAAATCAAGGTGAACAGGAACTAATTGATAACCCGGACTTATATTCCCGAAGAACAGCCTAGTATTATCAATCACCTCACAGTAATCTTAATCGATTAACGAAACAAGATATTGTGGAATCACAAACGATGAGCCGAAGGTGTTTGTGACTAATTTTCTATCTTGCCTATCGAAGAAGTTAATCTCAAGCCAATCTTACAATTGCACTCAATCATGATAGAAAACAGCCAGATCAGATCACGCAACTACAGAGAAAATAGTTGGGTCTGGCTTCACAATCCCAATGAAGTCTTTAAGGTTAAAGGAGAATCGACTCTAGCTTATACAACTAGTATCACACAGGAGGTGTGGGGATTAGGTTTCCCAGTTGCTAAAGTTCTCCTTTATATAGATTTCAAATCAGGGTTTGCAATCTAAGTTACCTTGATAACAAAGCATTCAATATTCACCGTTAGATAAAAACCTGATTAGATTCAAGTTAATTTCTTTCAACCGTTAGATCAAACTTAGCTTGTTATACACAAATGAAATGCACCTTAATTTAGGTTTGAGTAACCGTACTTAAACGTGTACACTTAGTCGGTTCAACAATAGTTAACCAATGGTTAGCCATATGAGCACTTTCATATCAACCTTATTCATCTTCATCATAACTAGTTCAAATGACTCAAATGAACTAGTTAGAGAGTTGTTCAAATGCTTAGATCCCATAGATGTATACAAGACACAATCGAAGAAAAATCGATTTTGATTCACTCGAATCAATTCATGAACATTATAGCCATGTGATGCGTGTCATAACCACAACAAATTAGTGAATATTTTTCCACTCAATTAACAAGTAATATGGTGGTAGTTAAGTTCGTTCCCACGAGGAGCAAGAGTTTTTAGTTGTAAAATTGTCACAAAAAGGGAGGTTTGTTTTATAAAGCAAAAGAAAATAAACAAAGCAATTCAAAGATAAAGTTGAAATCAATAAGAGAGACAAGATCAAGGAATCCTTCTTCGTTGCAAAACAATGATTCAAGTTATGTTTTTCATCCACATGTTATTAGTCACAGAGTATCACCAACCGTAGGATAGCAGGTTCGCTTAGCTAACCCCAAAAATCCCTTATTTCACTGAGTAACAAGTCCGCTTAGTTATCATATTCTATTCAAAAGAACCACCTTGAGGTTCGCTTACAAGATGTAATTCCCTGAATGCATTAAGATTTATGAATTTAGGTTTAGTACTAGTAGTTCAACTCGGTTCGCTTGGTCCACTTTCTAGCATTGTTTTCACACACAATTGCTCCACGGAATCCCTCCGCAAGGTCTCGTGTTTGCTACTTATGTAAGAGTCAAGAAACGATTACTTATCCCCTAACTTTCACTAGCTTTAGATCAATTAACAAATCAATTTAGTTGGCCACCCAAACAATCTATCAATCAATCATGAATGTATAAACATTCCTATTAGTAAAAACAAACGATAATCATGTGAAAAACTTCAAAGTAGATTTAAAACAAAACTCAAAACATGTTAAGAACTAGGAATTCATCCTCAATCAATAATAAAATTAGCTACTCATGTTAAGGAGTTCACACAAAGAATAAAGAAAAGAGAAGTGTTGTGTGTGTAAAAGGGTGTGTGGAAGTGTGTAGAGAACTTCTCTATTTACAGGCTTCAATTTCTCCAAATCTTCCAAGGAATAGAACCCCTTTCCTTTAGCAATTCAATTTCCAAGTTCAAGTCTTTCTCAAATCTTCCATCTTCTCTTTCCAAATTTGAGCCAAATTCTCCATCCAATTCCAAGTCCAAATCTTCACACCCCATGAGAGAAACTCACACAAAAATATGTTATTTTGGTCGCCGGAGAAATCCTGGTATTACCGAAATCCGGCCATAAAGCTCCCTGAAATTCATCGTCGGCAACCTGAGATGCTTCTCCGCAGACGGAATATTCCGTCACGGTTCTGTTAAAGATAATTGTCAAACTAATAGTCCGCGTTAGTCAACCGGGTCAAGGGAGTAGAGTCACCCGCTGAGTAAGCTTCTCAGTCAGTCGGCCTAGCTCAGCTGAATGGTCTGAACTCCGAGTTAGGATACCGAGTCCTGAGTCGACTCGTGTGAATGGAATGCCAGCCGAGTTCTGGCTGTTTACAGGACTTCCCGGACGAATTCAGGGCTCACTTTTCAGCTCCATACCTGCTAAGAAACCTGACATACATCTAAAGTTCACAACCCATTTCAGTACTGCTTCAATCTTCCCATTCATACATAAACTAGACTTCCCAGCTTCACTGCAACAATTTTGTCTCAATCTCCACTGTTTCAATCACCACCAATGCCTTACTGCAGCTGAATCTACCAACTTCATCTCTGCAATTCAGCTCATACCCATCTTTTCATACATTCAGCTACAACAGCAATACAGTTCAGCTCACAGCTCTCACCAACATACCCATTCAATAACAACCTTCAGCTGCTGCTTCTTGTTTGCTGTCAAACACCATCACGAATCAAAACACTACATCTGAATGTACCCATCTGAACCCAGTACCACCTACACCAGTTGCATCTTTTCATTACAGATTCAATCCACAAACCCAATCTGCTCTGTAGAACTTGATTTCCATCCACAGCTGCATATCGATAACAAAGATCATTCTTGGTTCAATTCCTTCACCACAGCAAACCCTAACATCAATTTCTTTTCCATCATTTCAATTCAACAACACCAGAATCATCTTCATCGGCTCAGATTCAGAAGCAAACCCCAATTTACATCCATCAGTATTGAACCCTAATTCCATTTTTGGGGAAGAACTGAAAGAAACCCTTATTCGATCTCTGATTTCTTAGTTGAAGATTCAAGCTTAAAAACCCCAGCTCTTCTCGATCTGGTACAGAACCCATCAATTTCTTCCTCTCTGTGTTATTAGCAGCACCAGATTCAAACCACACAGCACCACCAACAGATATGTTTTCCATCCAACACTCCATTCTTCTATCCAACTGCGAATCTGCTCTAAACCCATGTCTTCAATGAACACAACTTCAATTCATTGCATACTCGAACCCATAACAGACCCATCAATTTCCTGAGATCTCGATTCATCTCACTCAGTCAACAGCTTGTTCTTCTCCAACTGAATCGGCACAAATTCGAACCAAGCTAACCCATTCTTAATCTTCATCTTTATAAAAACGACACACAAATTCCCTTTTCCATTCTCGATTTCTCTCAGTAATAACTACAACGGCTGCTTATTTTTTTCTCCTTCTTTATTTCAGGTGAACAATGATTGAAAATGATTTTGAGAATTGGTTTCTCGATTTAGGGTTGTGTAGAAATGAGTTATATTCGATGATAGGTTACCTTGATAAGGGTTAACCAATTTACAGCCCCTTAACCTCATCTGGTATGTCTTTAGTGCTTCTCCAAAAGAAAGTTGCCCCTTAACCTTGGCTCAGCTCCTTTTAGTGTCTGCCTATAAAATGATAAATTTCTCCCGTTTGCTCAAACTGGGTGATTTCTTCTTCTTTTCGTCCTTGCGACTCCATAGTAGCTATAAGACTCAAAACAAGCGTAAAATACATAATTTACAAGAAAAATAGCAAAGAAAGCATAAACAATATATAGTAAATAGGATGTATTCTACACCCTATCAAATTCCCCCATACTTAGCCTTTGCTAGTCCTCGAGCAAATCAAACTAAAACTTACAACTTCAAAGCGTTCCAGCGTCCCAAGCATCCAAAGAGCTATGAGGACATAGAGTTTCTGCATGCTAGTAATAAGAAGTTAGAAATACTAAAGAACATATTCTCATTCTTAAATGTTGAGTGAGAAATAACCACACCATAATGAGAGAATGCGTGTTTGAGAAGCGATCAATAAGCATTTCGCCTCGACTTCTGCCTCACCAAAAAGGATTTTATGATAATTGCACTCAAAAAGACGGCTTTTTTATGGGTCTCACATGTGTGCAGGTAGGAATGAAAAGAGAAATCCTGCAACACGTTGAATGGTGGGAAGGACAACTTCCGAAATATTTTTAAAAACCCACATCTTTTAACATTTTGGAAAACCATTTTTCTGACGAACTCTAAGAAAGGAAATCAACCACTATTATTGAGGATGAGATTACTTACTCACCTTCATATCCGATCGCCAATTATGATAACACCACTCTCACGGCATCCAATAGAAACGTCTTCTGCTCCTCGTCTTTCTTGGTCTTCGTCTTCGGTTTCAACTATTGATGAAAAACTCTCGAACTTCGTAATTCCTTGACAATTTGTAACCTTTTTACCTTAAATCCTTGTCGCCTGAAACTTCCTTATAGATTTTCCTTCCCCACGGCTAATTAAATAAAATGATAAATTTTTCTCTTGTCTCCTTTTTTTTTTTTTTTTTTTTTAATAATTTTTTTTTATATATATGACGACAAGAGAAATAAAATACAAAAACAAAGTGAAAATAAAACAAACCGTGGCCGTGGGAGAAGTATTTTATCGCTTAATTCTTCACAACTTGTATCGCCTCAAAATCATAAACTTCAACAATTCTCACCTTTTGATTCTCTTTGCTCTAGTAAATAAGTCTTCATACTTGGATATATAATTACCTCATTGTATTGTAAGTCCTCAACATGTATGTAAAAA
Source organism: Papaver armeniacum (assembly GCA_023531295.1). Lineage (NCBI taxonomy): Eukaryota > Viridiplantae > Streptophyta > Magnoliopsida > Ranunculales > Papaveraceae > Papaver > Papaver armeniacum. The sequence goes on from JAJJWW010003418.1 coordinate 113,378, forward strand.
TCCGCCCTTTGTATGTTACTTTACTTGAATTTGAAATTTTGCTCTTTTTCTCGTTCCGTTGCTTGTAAACCTTGAATTTCTTCAACTTTCCTTGTAGATTTTTATGTCGCTCCTTGTTGATGATGATGGTGTTTCTATGGACCCTTTGTTGTGGAGAGAATGGTGCTAACTGCAAATCGAACTACAAGAAGGAGGCTTTCATCTATAGACGTCACCCTCATGATTGACAAAATTAGCACTCAAGAGATCAAAGAGTAGTGCTGAAAATTGATGTGAAGTTGGGTAGCTCACCATTTTACCCGGAATTAACGTACGGTGACACACACTCAAAAGAAATCTCTTTAGTTAGATGGAAAAATTTCTGGTCGATGCCTCACATGATATAAATACGGGTAGTCTCCACTAATGATTGATAGGTGTCTAAAACACCTATGTATTTATCTATTGTTTATGCTTTCTCTGCTAGTTTTCTTGTAAATTATGTATCTTATGTTTGCTTTTGAATATTTAGGTACTTTGGAGTCATTTGGAACAAAAGAAGAAGAAATGTCGCTTAAAAAGGCAAAAAGGTGCAACTGTTGTTGGAGACGAACTATTTCTCGTCATTTGCTTTTATTTCTTCATCTCTGTCTGAAAAGTATGTCGGCTTTAGTGATGCAAATTTTCTGTCTGAAAAGCACGGCTGCTTTAGTGATGAAGAGACATTGAAGAAAAGAAGTGAAATGAGATGTAAGAGACGGCTGTTGTTGGTGGAAGAATTCGAAGAAGAGCAGAAGCGTCATTTCGTTGCAAGCAAGCATTATCGGGAGCACGATGGAGAATACGAGACAGACGACATCACCAATACAAGTGACATAGGGGCTGCCATTTGGTTGGCCCTTGTCCTATTCATGGGTGCCTAGAGTCATTCTGGTCACCTCCTATCTACTTCACCTAAGTGGGTATAGCCATCCCCATTCCTACACTAAACCTAAAATTCAGAGTCTTATCTAAGTTTATTTTGTCCACCTGAAATCAAGAGAGAGTGAGGGACGAATTAACAGAGAGATTAAAAGAGAATTGAGTTCTGCTGAGTAGAGATTTGAGAAAGTTTTGCTGCTGATCTGAGAATAAGAAGGGGTTTTTGTCGTCGATTTGAGAAAAGATGATGGTGGTGTTGTGGTTCATTTCAAGAATCAAATGGGTCTGTGTGGCTATCGATCTACAAGTTAGGGCAATTTCATTGTTGAGTTTGTTGCTTTTGGAACCGCAGTTGAAAATGGGTTGGTTGATTTTGGGTTTGATGTGTACATCCGGGTCGATTGAGAAGCTAGGGTTTTGATTTCTGGTAGTGAAATTGCAAATGTAGAAGAAGCTGATGTTGTCGAACTGAGCTGATGATGATTAAACTGTGAGATGAGTTTGTGTTCTGGTAGATTTGAGTTGATAATACAGGGTATGGAAAATGGGTTTCCATGGATGATTAACAGTGAGAGCTGTGGGGTTTCGATTAGAGTTTGAGTTTGAAGTTGAAAAAATATGAAGATGATGATTCTACAAAGCGGAAATTGAAGTTGATGTTGTTTGTAATGAAGATTGAAGGGTGGAATTGGTAAGAGGCTTTGGAACCGGTGATCGAAGCCGCAACTCATGTGTTGGTTCATTGCAGGCAATAGCAAATGCAGATGCGGTTGGAAGTGGTGTTATTGATCGAAGGAAAGAAGAGGTGTTGTGTGGTGCTATGGCTTGGAATTGTTATGTCTCGAGTTAGACCGCAATGTACCGATTTGGTAATGGTGCGATTCTGACTAAAATGGAGGTACCGCAATGAACCGGTGAATGTCAAGGTTGTTTTGTGGCGAAATGCATAGAATAGTTGAGATGAGAAGTGCAATTACAGTGGTCCGAATTCGAGTGGAGGAAATCGAAGATGTTTCGCTACCACCGAGTTTTGTAATCGAATTCGTTAACGTAGAGGCGAGGCCATGAAATGGAATGAACACATTACAGGGTCAATGCAGGGAAGGAGAGTTGTGTTTGTCCATTGGTTGTGACCTGAGAAGTATTGCAGATGTTAATGGAATTGATTGTGTTGTTGGCTACAGGTTCTCGGTGGTCTGTATTGGGTTGTATGAAGAGCATAAGTGATTCGAATCTGTGGTGATGCAATATGTCGCAGTGAGTCTAGAGTCAGAAAGTGAACTACATGAGTTGTGTGAAGTTGGCATGGCAGGGAAGAGGTGATTATGTTATTGTTAACAAGGGTCTGAGCTGGAACTGCAGATGGAGTTGGAGCTACAGATGAGGGAAGGTTCAGCTCTGGAATGAGGCTTAGTTGAAGTCTTGCAGTTAAAAGAGCAGGAGAGTGATTGCTGCAGCCGTGATGAAGTAACAGGGAAGCAGTGAAGCTGTAAAGGGACACAATGGCGCATCATTGGCTGTGGCTTGCACAACTTTAAGTATATGCAATGGCCTTGGCCAGAACCAACACAGCTAGGTCGAGGAGTTATGTGATCCAGTTATGAGTCTTAGGGCTGTGTACAAGGCAAGGATGTGCTGTGCTTGCAGGTGCAGTTGTGAGCTGCTGGTGTTGAGCTGGAGCTAGTTACAGCGAAGGGGAGTCGAACTAGAGCTGTAGTAGCTGAAAGAGTGAAGCAGCAGAGATGTGGAGCTGAGCAGTGCAGGCCAGAGCAGGTACTGGAGATGGCAAGTTAGCATTGCAGGTAGTGCCGCAGCTACTAAGCTGAATGCTTCAGCTGGGACTGAAATTGGTAATGCACCAATGGTGCAGCATTGGCGTAGATTGTGCAAATTAACCCATTCAGATTTAACCAGTTAGCTCACTCAGGCAAGTAAGATGCTGATTCGGTATGACTTAGTGATTGACTGAGTTGATTGACCGCCGGCCGTCCACTTTCCGGCGGAATTCCGGCCAAGTTCCGGCAACTTTCTGGGCTCTCCGGTGACTACTTTCTGAGCATATTTTCTACGTGGGTTTTCTCCTATGTGGGCTTGCTGGATATACTGGACTTGGACTTTTGGGGATATGACCTAGTTTGAAGAGAAAAGGCTACAAAAAGGGAAACTTCTACAACTTTGAAAAAGGGAATTTATTTCTTCTACGGGAGCTTTTTGCAGAGGACTACGCCTAGGGTTTGCTTTCATTAATTTTTATGTTCTTCATTTTATTTATGATAATAATTATGTTGAATCAAAATACCATGAGTAACTAAATACTATTTATTGGTTATGGGATAATAAGTGGATTTCACAAATAAGTTTTGATTCAATGAATTAGTTTTGTCTCAAGTTTATTGTTTATGATTCATTGTTAATATTGATATATGATTTGATAGTTTGTTTGGTTGAGTCCGGAATCAATCCGATCTACTTTCATATCTAGAGCTATATTAGGGTTTTCAATACGAAAACGTTGTCTATCCCTGATTTTGAGTAGCATAAATGTGGGTAGTGCTTGTAGTGATATATCCTACTAGTCACATATGAATCATAACTTGGGTTAAATCGAATTAGTGCTTTTACACATTTTGGTTGCCTTGATTAGTCTTATTCCATAGAACTCATTGCTTTTAGGGAGTTAAATCTAATTGTGCTTTTACACTTTAGGTTGCTTTCTAGGAAGAATTCACATATGCATCTTTTAATATGGTTGTGATGAAATCAGGGAGTTAGCGGGATACTCTTACGATCAAGGTATCCTAGGACTTTTAGTAAATGAGAGATTAAAATTTCAATTCTAGTCATTGTTGATAATTCGAGTTTGTGAATGAAACTATCCCGTGACCAATTCTTTCTCCTTATTGATAAATTTTATTATTACTTTGCTTTCAATTTATTTTTATTGCTTTGAAACATCAACATCCCCCCTTGGTTACTAAGAAACTGAAAATTTGCATAACAACATAAGCCTCTCTGTGGATACGAACTCTTTCTTATTGCATACTACTTTATTTTAGTGAAGCAAGAAAGTGAAATTATATTTGACCGGGTGACAACCGATCAATGATTGATCAGCAACTCTAATAATGCATTTCTCCCTGCTCCTAATTTGCATCACCGGCATGATTAAATCCATTATTTAACACTCTAACAAGTAAGAAATCCGAATGTAGTTCCCTAATACTTCCAAGTTCAGTTATGTCGGTCAGAATCTCTATGTAAACATACCTAGAAGTATGCTAGTGACTCTAATATCTCTAAAAGTTGAAAGTTTTTTTTTTTTTTTTTTAAATACATGCTTAACCACTCCCCCACACTTAAACCTTACATTGTCCTCAATGTAATTGAGTCCTCCTAGTAAAGTCAAGGTGGCAAATTTTAACATGATATGGAACAAGAAAAAGAAATAACAAAAATAAAAAGCAAAATGATAAGAAATACAAAACCTATGGGTTGCCTCCCATTAAGCGCTTGTTTTAAAGTCGACGGCCCGACTTAGCTCTTGCAAGATTCATTCCCCATATACTAACAATCTGAAAATTTGAGGATCCACCCATAATACCTGTTTTGAAAACAATAACTCCATACAAATATTAGCACAAGAAAACAATAGTGAAATTATCGCTCGATAGAAATTTCCCCCACACTTATTCTCGTCCACACTCGGAAGTGTATAAAGAACATAGAATTTTGGAACTTCCATGTATTCCTCTTGGCAAACCTGCATGGTGTTAGCATCAAGTGTTTCCAATGGTGGATATTTAGAAACAAAATCATCCAAAAATACTTTCGAAGCACATACATTCAAACCAATAAGAGGTAAAGGAGAAGAATCAATAGGCAAAGGGTTAGAAAAACCTTGCACAATCTCTTGTTTTGCGGAATCCTTTTCATCCTTAGAGAATTCATGTGAATTACTTACCTCTTGTATATCGTGGTCCTCTATCGAATCTTGCAACCATTCGTCGTTATTTTCTATCTTAACCAAAGTTTTGGCATCATTATAATTATTGGCAAGTTCAATTGGGTCTTCCACAAAATCAATCAATTTGGTTTCATCCTCTAGCATCATCTCTTCAACATTCTCATCATCAGAATCGGGCCATTCACTAAAATGATTTTCATCGGTATAGATTGTAAGATCTTCTTGTGCGGGTGTTACACCATTTATAACAATAGGTAAGTCACACCCAATCTCCTCCTTTTGAATAGGCGAAGGATCGTTATTATGATCCGGAGTTGGAATAACTTTATCCTTGCTACAATAATTTTCATAAGGTTCAAAATCATCATCGTAACCCATATAATAACGTTTTTCACGCTCCATTCTGAAAGCTCTTTTAGCTTCAAAAATTTCTTCATCCGATGTTAGGCCTTCATCGATCAATTGATAGGACCTTTTCTCAAGTTCCCTCAAACTAGGTTGCCTTACACCAAGGAGATCTCGCATAGATTTAGAAGCATAACTATCCTCCCCTCCTAGTGATTGTCCACTTACATACCCGTCATAAGGTTGTTGATATGTATGAGAATATCCATAAAGTATGTATCCTAAGGAAGGTTGGAAGTTGCCATAATGATGAGGTTGAAAACCGTATTGATTGTTGTAATATGCTTGTTCTTGTCCACCATACATGGAAAACTGGTACCTGAAATAAGATTCTCAAAAACTAAGTTAGATACGGTATAGAATCTAACAAAGCAAGAATAAAGCAAAAAGAAAAAAATAAAAACAACTAAAATCATTCGCTGCTCCCCGGCAGCGGCGCCAAAATTTGATGCGTGTCGTAACCACAACAAATTAGTGAATATTTTTCCACTCAATTAACAAGTACTATGGTGGTAGTTAAGTTCGTTCCCACGAGGAGCAAGAGTTTTTAGTTGTAAAATTGTCACAAAAAGGGAGGTTTGTTTTATAAAGCAAAAGAAAATAAACAAAGCAATTCAAAGATAAAGTTGAAATCAATAAGAGAGACAAGATCAAGGAATCCTTCTTCGTTGCAAAACAATGATTCAAGTTATGTTTTTCATCCACATGTTATTAGTCACAGATTATCACCAACCGTAGGATAGCAGGTTCGCTTAGCTAACCCCAAAAATCTCTTATTTCACTGAGTAACAAGTCCGCTTAGTTATCAGATTATATTCAAAAGAACCACCTTGAGGTTCGCTTACAAGATGTAATTCCCCGAATGCATTAAGATTTATGAATTTAGGTTTAGTACTAGTAGTTAAACTCGGTTCGCTTGGTCCACTTTCTAGCGTTGTTTTCACACACAATTGCTCCACGGAATCCCTCCGCAAGGTCTCGTGTTTGCTACTTATGTAAGAGTCAAGAAACGATTACTTATCCCCTAACTTTCACTAGCTTTAGATCAATTAACAAATCAATTTAGTTGGCCACCCAAACAATCTATCAATCAATCATGAATGTATAAACATTCCTATTAGTAAAAACAAACGATAATCATGTGAAAAACTTCAAAGTAGATTTAAAACAAAACTTAAAACATGTTAAGAACTAGGAATTCATCCTCAATCAATAATAAAATTAGCTACTCATGTTAAGGAGTTCACACAAAGAATAAAGAAAAGAGAAGTGTTGTGTGTGTAAAAGGGTGTGTGGAAGTGTGTAGAGAACTTCTCTATTTATAGGCTTCAATTTCTCCAAATCTTCCAAGGAATAAAACCCCTTTCCTTTAGCAATTCAATTTCCAAGTTCAAGTCTTTCTCAAATCTTCCATCTTCTCTTTCCAAATTTGAGCCAAATTCTCCACCCAATTCCAAGTCAAAATCTTCACACCCCATGAGAGAAACTCACACAAAAATATGTTATTTTGGTCGCCGGAGAAATCCTGGTATTACCGAAATCCGGCCATAAAGCTCCCTGAAATTCATCGCCGGCAACCTGAGATGTTTCTCCGCAGACGGAATATTCCGTCACGGTTCTGTTAAAGATAATTGTCAAACTAATAGTCTGCGTTAGTCAACCGGGTCAAGGGAGTAGAGTCAGCTGCTGAGTAAGCTTCTCAGTCAGTCGGCCTAGCTCAGCTGAATGGTCTGAACTCCGAGTTAGGATACCGAGTCCTGAGTCGACTCGTGTGAATGGAATGCCAGCCGAGTTCTGGCTGTTTACAGTACTTCCCGGCCAAATTCAGGGCTCACTTTTCATCTCCATACCTGCTAAGAAACCTGATATACATCTAAAGTTCACAACCCATTTCAGTACTGCTTCAATCTTGCCATTCATACATAAACTAGACTTCCCAGCTTCACTGCAATAATTCTGTCTCAATCTCCACTGTTTCAATCACCACCAATGCCTTACTGCAGCTGAATCTACCAACTTCATCTCTGCAATTCAGCTCATACCCATCTTTTCATACATTCAGCTACAACAGCAATACAGTTCAGCTCACAGCTCTCACCAACATACTCATTCAATAACAACCTTCAGCTGATGCTTCTTGTTTGCTGTCAAACACCATCACGAATCAAAACACTACATCTGAATGTACCCATCTGAACCCAGTACCACCTACACCAGTTACATCTTTTCATTACAGATTCAATCCACAAACCCAATCTGCTCTGTAGAACTTGATTTCCATCCACAGCTGCATATCGATAACAACATCATTCTTGGTTCAATTCCTTCACCACAGCAAACCCTAACATCAATTTCTTTTCCATCATTTCAATTCAACAACACCAGAATCATCTTCATCGGCTCAGATTCAGAAGCAAACCCCAATTTACATCCATCAGTATTGAACCCTAATTCCATTTTTGGGGAAGAACTGAAAGAAACCCTTATTCGATCTCTGATTTCTTAGTTGAAGATTCAAGCTTAAAAACCCCAGCTCTTCTCGATCTGGTACAGAACCCATCAATTTCTTCCTCTCTGTGTTATTAGCAGCACCAGATTCAAACCACACAGCACCACCAACAGATATGTTTTCCATCCAACACTCCATTCTTCTATCCAACTGCGAATCCGCTCTAAACCCATGTCTTCAATGAACACAGCTTCAATTCATTGCATACTCGAACCCATAACAGACCCATCAATTTCCTGATATCTTGATTCATCTCAATCAGTCAACAACTTGTTCTTCTCCAACTAAATCGGCACAAATTCGAATCAAGCTAACCCATTCTTAATCTTCATCTTTATAACAACGACACACAAATTCCCTTTTCAATTCTCGATTTCTCTCAGTAATAACTACAGCGGCTGCTTATTTTTTTCTCCTTCTTTATTTCAGGTGAACAATGATTGAAAATGATTTTGAGAATTGGTTTCTCGATTTAGGGTTGTGTAGAAATGGGTTATATTCGATGCTAGGTCACCTTGATAAGGGTTAACCAATTTAAAACCCCTTAACCTCATTTGGTCTGTCTTTAGTGCTTCTCCAAAAGAAAGTTGCCCCTTAACCTTGGCTCAGCTTCTTTTAGTGTCTGCCTATAAAATGATAAATTTCTCCCTTTTGCTCAAACTGGGTGATTTCTTCTTCTTTTCGTCCGTGCGACTCCATAGTAGCTATAAGACTCAAAACAAGCGTAAAATACATAATTTACAAGAAAAATAGCAAAGAAAGCATAAACAATATATAGTAAATAGGATGTATTCTACACCCTATCACCATGGTTTGCAAAGATTGCATTTTTTTTTATTATATAAATGTTTTAGTTCATGAACAAACCTATTTTAGAAAGTAACCTGCTTAGGTATGCAAACATGTACGCATACTTAAGTGACCGTATTGAGTTTGTTTTTACTTCCAAACTCCAGCAGAAATTCACGGACATGAAACTTCCGCCAGTATGCGTACGCATACTTACCCGGATTTCTAACAACTACAAGTACACGTACGGGTACGCTTACTTTAGGTTCCCGGTTTTAAAATTTTACACAAATGTGAGAACACACTATGTTTATATCCAAACATGGTTACTTGTTCTAAACTCTCATTTCAATCATTGAAACTTTCTTAGAGGATGTTAAAATAGTCGTTATCCACAAACTATTTCATCAAAGCGATTTTCAAGTTATTGAAATAATCAACATGACTTTCGTCACGAGTAAAGATGAGCTTGGCCAAAGCGAAAGCTTACCAACACATATTTCGAGAAATAGATAAGTGAGATAAACTCGGCTCGAAATAGCAAATGTGTATAATCGAAGTCTATATAGCAATACGACTTTTTTCTCAAAATAGGAGATAAAATAGATAGACTTTTGAGTGATAGATAAGTTCAAGTCTCCACATACCTTTTGTCAATAAAGTTCCACAAGTTCCCTCGAGTAGTTCTCGTCTTCATTTGATGAACTCCGTGGAGTCTAGAGCTAAACTACACTTACTATCCTAATCCGAGACTTAGCTATAAGTAGACTAGAAATCAAGACTTATAGTTTTGGTAACTAAACTTGGCAAACAAGCTTGAGATAACAACGCTTGCGAGTTCGACCGAGCAATGCTCTAACATTCTTGGAATACAGGTGAACCAATTCTAAACTTGTTTGGAAGTGTAGTATAACCGATTCCAAGAATGTAAATCCATGTAAATATGAATAAGGATTTACTGATTTACAGAGAAAAGATGTCAACATAATTTGAATAAATACAGTAACTCTTATCATTTATTGTTCAAAGATTTTCCTTAGTACTCAAGGAGATCCTGTGCCGAAATAAATTAAGAATATTCTAGTTAAGGTTTTTGGTTTTATATGCTTTAATTACCAGCAATTAAATGCATATCTCTAGAGAATACAAACTAGTAATGTGCATTTACTAATTGGAGATTTTCTATTGAGAGATTTCAGAAATTTTGGACAAGCATTTATTGTAATTAGGAAAACCGAATTTTGCTATTCATTGCGTATCTTGAGAATATTTTCGGTTTTGGAAATTGCTTGGTGTCCAAACATCCTTGGTCTATAAATACCTAAGTTTGCATTTCTAGCAAACTATCCTAAGAGCTAGGCAAACTTCATTCTTGTTGTTTCTGGTGGAGCCGTCTAATCGGAGAGGGAAGTATCCTAATTAGGTGAAATCTCTTACGACCGCTCGTTTAAAGATTTATGTGGGATCAAGAAGCTCTACGAGTACCGTTGGTGGGAAACTAGATAATTTTAGTGTTATTAGTTTTCGATTGATTTGATTGACTAACGGTTGTTGAAACTTTGATTGCACCTAGTTTGTTTATTCTTGAGAATCTTCTCTTCTGTTATGAGATTCACTCAAACTATATCGAAGTATCGACCGGATATTTAGAACCGTTTGTAGATCTAAAGACATCTTGTGATAATCTATTGTTAACAGACTCCGTTCTGTGTGTGATTGATCACAAGAGATTCAAGTGGTGTTGTGCAAGTGTTTATTGAAGATTAAATAAGATTTGAAGACGAAGAATATTTCTTATTTAGTTCTCATATCTTTGTGTGTGCACAAACCTTGATCGGCTGTGATCCAAATATAATTGGATTTATTCGATTGATTAGTTGCATAAGATCGACATTCTCAATATATCTCTTTGAGATTTGTTTTGATTGAGTGTGAATCTAAACTTAACTACTTTGGTAGTTATTGGATAGATTGATCTAACCAGGCAAAGGAATTTATTAGATTAAAAAGAAGAGCCTTTGCGTATGACTTAAGATATCTTTATCTTGAAAGAATCGAAAGAGTTGTTACCAAACATATTTGTTGTTCCTTTACTGTTTGGAATACGATCCAAAGGAATTGTTCCAGTGCGTGCACTTATTGAAGTCGGAAGCGCATGGATACTGAGGAAACTAAGTGAATTAGGGGTAGTTGCTTAGTCCCAACTATACGAAGTTGGTGTAGATTTTGTATATCGGCTTAATTCTGAGAGTATTCAATTCTGGACTAGGTCCCGCGGTTTTTCTGCATTTGCAGTTTTCCTCGTTAACAAAATCTTGTTATATGTTTTACTTTTATTTTCCGCAATTATATTTGTTTATATATTTTAAATTAAATTACACAAATGTTAACTCCGCATATACTTGATAGTGATTCTACAATGTTTGGTTAAGTCCGAACCTATTATCAAGTATCATACTTCGTTGTCGTATTGTCTCGATCTCGTATCCATAGATGATCACACGAAGTGTGAACCGATTTGTTGTATGGTCTCGACTTAGTCTATAGACAATCACTTTCGGTAGAGGACTTATAGGTGGATAAATAAAAGAATTGTGGTGTATTTTGGTACCCTCGTTTTTTTCAAAAACCTAAACAATTCAATCACCACACTACGAAAATTAATGGACGAAGGAATTTTTGGAATCGTCAACTAATATTTGACGATGAAATTAAGAAGTTATGGAAGAAAATGAGCAATCGGTTTTGAGGGATTGGGATTCCAACTTAAAATGTTTAGGTAAAGGGCGGTATTGACATTTCATCACACAAAAAAATACCACCTTAGCGAAATTCCATCCCCATGTAACCGTGAGTATCCCCCAATTTGTAAGAGTATTCCCCAATTGTGGGTTCATATATAAACATGTTGTGATGTGCCATCACTTTTATATTTTATTTTCTAGTAATTTTTAATGTAAAATAATCAAGTATGTTATTTATTCTAAGGGTCCGTTTGGCACATGATTTTTTCTATTACAAGGTAATTGAACTGCAGTTAGTTCAATTACACTGTATTCGATTACACGTATTGTAACTGACGGTGTTTGGCACATTGCAAGAGTAATCTTACAATTATTCCCAAAAATGATATTTTAGACAATTTTCATTCAAAGTATTTTAGGCATGAAAAATAAAATATATTTTTTCCAGAGGCAAACAATCTTAGTTGATCTTACAGAAAAATTAAACAGATTTCATTCTTATCTTTTTTTTTTTGGAAATAGAGTTATATCTAGCTTCAAAAATAAGTTATTACATAGCATGCAAGCGAGCAAAAAACTGCTCCGCAAGCCCTTTTTGAATTGCAAAGCCTATCCTTTTAAAAATAAACTCTCTCGAACCCGGGGTCATGACATTACTGTGCATGACTTTCTGAACTTTCTTGCGGAGTCCAACCGCCTCTGGAGCCAAGAAACCAAAAGTATCAAAAGCAAAGGGGATAAAAGCGTGTCCATTATCGATACATGCTTTCTCATGCTTCACCATCTTACCTGAGGCAGCCCTCAGCGCTGCTTGGCCAACTGTAAAAGTGCCATGTCCAATGCCTGCTAAAATTAATCAAGGAAAATCTTAGATCATGTCAAAATAGGTTTGATGTATGATTAAAAAAGAAAAAACATATTTGATGGCCTTAAACAAAAAATAAATATTATATAACAATATTCCAAAGAAAGATAGAGAAGAAGGAAAAACAGATCAAGTGGAATTTTAATGGTGACTGTATTACTGATATATTTTGTTGGTTATGTTTAATCTTCCCAATATTCCGCATCTTCATTATTTAGCACTTTGGTTTTATTTTTGCTAATAAGTGATTATATCTTTTTATGTAGATTGTGGAGTAATTGATCATCACATCTGATCTGTACTATTGAATAGTATTAGAAAGGAATAACACACAGAAGAAAAGAACGAGAGCAAGAGAAAGAATATGAAAAATGAGTGATTTTTACGAATTATAATAAATGGTCAAAATTTGTCAAAGAGGTGGTTAGAAGTTGTAGTAGAAGGAAACATTGAATGCAGCCCTTTGAAGGTCGGTATTCAATTCCGCACATTGGACGTAGTATGAATCACAGGTAATTGCTATCTCATGCATTAGGGCCCCTTCCAAACATGTTTGTGATTAATGGATCTTGACCACACCGTTGACTGCACTATTTCCCCCTAATACACTCATGCCAAACGAACCCTAATACTATTAGTGAAATCTAAGTAGTAGTGAAGATGAAATGGAAAGAAAGTAAGAGAGAATTTCTATTAGCTTTAGAAATTGGGATGATTCAAAAAGTAGCCTATCATACTAAATGTGACTCTCTAATGTGGGCTCATACCAGAAATGGTAAGTTCACAATTAAATCAGCCTACATAATCTACATGAATGATACTTCCCCTTTTGTGGATTCTGCTTTCTGGAGAAAAGTTTGGGGTATTGATTGTTTGCCTAAAATTAAGTTCTTTCTGTGGAAAATATTTGCGCATATGCTTCATTTTAACTCTTTAATGCAGCTTTATAACCCGAATATGGATGTGACTTGTCCTCTCTGTCATGCTCATGAAGAAACTATTATGCATTTATTTATAAACTGCCCTGTGGTCTCTCATATTTGGTTTGGGCTTTCCCCACAACATTTAATGTCAACTGATTTGGAGTGGATTGATGATATTTTTCTTTATTGGAATGATACTAATCTGGGAATTTCCCCCTATAAAGTTTCCTAGCCTAGTGTTGGTGCTGTTGTTGTGTGGTGTGTTTGGAAGTTAAGATGTGATGTGCTCTTCAAGAATGTCTCTGTTGATATGGACAGGATCATTTTGGATATTAAGAGAATGATTAGTTCCTATATTGCTCCTCAGTTTTGCTCTTCTAAATGTAGTCGTGATGTTAGGATCCCAGTGTCTGAAGTGGATCATTTTATGTTTGTTGATGGATCTCTTAAAGATTTTAAAATGGGTATTGGTGTTATCTGGTGCGATGTTGCAGGAAATGTAAGAAGTATCGGATTTTGGGTTGATTCCAAATGCAGTAGGTTATGAAGCTGTTGTTCTAATTTTTGCGATCTCTTGGGCAGAAGAGATGAATCTTCCCAAAGTTGTGTTTGTTAGTGATTGTCTCCAACTGGTGAATTTTGTGAATGAAGTCAGTTCTAACGTGGATTGGAGAAGTTTGGATCTTCTTGAACTTTGTCGGAGTTTACTTTCTAGTACATTGTCTTTTAAAGTTATGTATATAAAGCGGATTAATAACTCTCTAGTAGACCGACTTGCACGTCGGGCTAGAAAAAATAGTCTTAAGGGTCTGTGGGTCTCATATCCTACTTTTCTGAACTCTCTTACTAGGAAGGGGAACTTGAATGTAGTCTGTAATTCTCTTCTTTGTTAATGCAATGGTGAGTTTCTTAGCACAAAAAAAAAAAAAAAGTTGGTGATTTCGTAGCTACCACATGACAAGATATGTTGCTATGCATGTTGTAAAAATATGCAATGATAACAGCCACCAACTTTTGTTGTTGGAGTCCTGCAAAATTTTGCACATCAAGTAGTAAGGCGTTAAGCTAACATGTGAATCATCATGATAGCGGATATACACTAAACTAGTACAACCGTTGACACGGTGGGATGGACGACCGAAGAAGAATTTGAAGATGGGGTTTGTCTGCGATTACTTTCGCCCCGTTTCAGAAAAAGTGATATTTTCGCATTGTTTCAGAAAAAGTGATACTTTCACCCAATTTCAGAAAAACTGATACTTTCGCTTCATTTTAGAAAAGTGATACGTTCGCCCCATTTCAGAAAAAGTGATACTTTCACTTCGTTTCTGAAACGGAGCAAAAATATCACTTTTCCTGAAACGAAGTGAAAGTATCACTTTCCATAAACGGAAAATTAGTCGATCCATAAACCAAAATATGGTGCACGATGTGTTATGCATCCTTTGTGGTGGTTTACATAATGGCTATGCATTCAATTTTTGAAAATTGTGCCTAAAGTGAAAGTATCACTTTTCTAGAAATGGAGGGAGTACATACGTTCTATTAGTTGCAACGAAAAATTAGTTGATGCATAAACCAAAATATGGGTACATAAAGTATTATGTATCATTTGTGGTGGTTTGCATAATAGGTATACATTTAATTTTCTAAAATTGTGCCTAAAATGATAAACACCTCCGAATTTTTCGTAAAAACTCAAAATTTGATATTGTTGTTTGTACTCATTGCGTAGATTTTCTAATAACCTTTCCAACGAGATAAAATTTGTAAAATTTCAAGGCACGGATTTATAGATATGTTATATTAAAGTTTGCTTTCCAATTATACCCCTAAAAAATAGGATACTGATTATAGTAATTTGACCAAAAGGAGGGGCATTTTCGGATTTTTAGGTGGACACTACCAAAAAGAAATCCAATCTTTTTGTGTCAATTGATCACTTACTATTTACAAAAAAGTGGCCATATAAAGGTCCTCCCTCGCTTCGCTCGGTCGACCCAACTAATAATCTATATCCTAGATTATATATTGCCTTCCCTTGGATATTCACCCTTTTATAAAGACTGTCTCGTTAAAACCTTATCAGAAAGATCCATGAGAGAAAAACCTGGAAGAAAAATAGTACAATATAAAAAATTAAGTAAAATGGTACCGCATAAGTTGCCTCTTTAAAAGCCTGACAAGGAAAAATCTGAGATCACAAAAACCTTGACAAAGGAAAAACAGTACTATATGTCTAAATCGAATATTAACTCCCCCTGATAACTAATGATACTTATACATTCAAACACCCTCCCAATCCATATAGGATGTAAATCAAAAGCCTGCATAAATATCATCTACAAAATGTCAGCTCATCAAAGAAGAATATGTTGATGGCTTGATAGTATCAATCATATCATTTTTCGATACATGATTATCAAGGGTGTACTGGAAGGAGAATAAGAATCCGACAAATGAAAGGAGGTAGAGTGCACAATTCCCAAGTTAGACAACATTAAACTAATATCATCTCCAATAGGAGATTGTGATATTTTTATTTTAACGACCACATAGAATTTATGTTTTTTTTCCTAAAAACCCTTCTCCAACATAAACTTGAAGAGTTGAAGTGAAGATTATGTGGCGAGCAATTAGATTTACATTCTGTTGTTTCAGGTGGTTTCCTTAGAGAATGTGGGAACCTAGTCATCATTGCCCATGGCTACAATTACAAAATCAAATGACAAATTTTAAATCAATGGTATAAAAAGTTCCCAACTAAAATAAAGATAATTTGGAGATATTTTGTATTCACCTCTTTATGGAGATTTTGATCTCACATCTTCAAAAAGGACGTCTACATAAGATTGACACCATATTATCATTGAAGATGCTCTAATTGTATAAGAAAAAAAGAGATTGTCATTTTTATATGGGAATTTAAGAAAATGCATGTGTGGGAAAATCCAATTAATAAACTAACCCCATTCTTATCAATATTAATTGAACTCCCGCGTCGTTATGAATTCCGTCTGGACCCACCTAAACTGGTTCATCTCGTTGGAACCGGGTCAAAATCTCAATTGAAGAGATGAAAAAATGACTGAAATTACTTTGTTGCCCACTAACCATATATAAGTCGTATAACCCTAGAAAAAACTACTCATATATGCGCCTTATTCTCCTCCTCTGGACTTCTTCTTATTCTTCGTTGAACTCCTCTGGTAGTGGTGGTAGAGGTGGTGGTGGAGACTGGGTTGTTTGATATAGTGGTGGTGATCGTGAAGAAGATGACGATGGATATTTAAATGATGTTAATGGATTGAGATTGATGAGGAAAAAAATGAAGAATTGGATGAGAAATTATCGTGGTATTCGCGGCGGAGCGAAATCAACTAGTAATGGGAGGATTTCCAATTGTTGAGATTGGAGCTTTTGATTTTTAGTAGGTAATGATTTTGGTTTAATTGATTTTTATAAAGAAATTGGGGATTTTGATTTTTGTTAAGAAATTGGGGATTTTGGTTGATGAGTATGGACTTTTTCTGTTGTCGATTCTCCACCAGCCGATGGTGCTATGGACTGCTCGAGTATGCCGTGGGGTTGTTGCTGAAGGTGAATGGAGTGTGACATAGTGGTCGTATGGAGGTTTTTCGGAGAAGTTTTCAAACAAGCAGAGAAGAAGATTGTTGCTGTGATGATTTTTTTTTTGAATGTTTGATATGTTGGTATATTTCGGTTGTTGTTTTAATTGATGGCTTTGCATCAAAAGAGACATCATGATTTTATGAATAATTTCAAATCAATGGCGTAGTTTTCTCTCCATTGTCTGTCACGTACATCAAGTGTTCAAGAAAAAGCATGACCGACTAGCTTTGCCTTGTTTTTGTTTAAGTATTTAGTTGTTGTTCGATGGTTGTGAACTAAGATAAAAAAAAGTACTTACCTGATGTTGTTATGGGGATCAGCAACACAAGGTAAAGCTGTAGGAACACTATGTAAGGTATATTGCAGAATAATTTGCTTGATATATGCGATAGCTTGGTGGAATACAATTGCACTTGTGTACTGGCTTGTGTTTTAGTCATGTGAAATGAAACCAATCATTATGTTGAGTATGTTGTATCATATAATCATATGATTAAACGAGGGGTGGTTGAGTCCCCATTACCAAGGTTATGAAATCGTAAATCGTAACGTGAATTATTTTTATATTTTGAGAATCGAATCATATAATGAATCGTGAATCGTACATTCGTAGTTATTTTTATATATACCTTGAAAATTAATAATATGATTATACTTATAAAAATAACACTAATTCAAATGGAGCCTTGTAAGTAAATTCCAACATAAAATGAAATATATATGTCTTTATAACCAAGACAAAATAAATCTGTGTTATAATGCCTCAGTAATCAACTACTGATGAGTTATATAAGGTGCAGCTCTACATGCAACCTTAAATTTTGATTTTTTTTATAACGCATTAATAATTGAGGGGTCCATAAGCACAAATTGTAAACGTAAAATATTTGAAGTTATTGAAAAAGTGGGGGTTTCACAATCTGTATGGATTAAACTCCAATATAATTCCGAGAGCACCAACTTAAAATCGAGCTCAATCAAGAAAGATATCAAAGAGCTTTAAATCTCTATTTCTCAATGCAATCAGCAAATCGAACAGATAGAAATTCGCGAGCCTGATTGATATGAGAAATACTTGGACGGTACCAAAGACCAATGCCCAAGTGTCAATTAATTTATATCTAACAAACAAGGTCGGATTTACCAACTGATTGAACTACGCACAACCTGTGATATTTCAATTATATAAACAAATATAATGCGGAAAATAAATAACACAGACACCAGAAATTTTATTAACGAGGAAACCGCAAATGCAGAAAACCTGTGATATTTCAATCATTTTTATTGTTCTTTGTAAAATGGATTATTTGCATAATATATTAATTTTAATCCATGACAAAAATAAAAAAATAAAAAATGTTAGAGCCGTTGAAAGGTATATAAATGAAACATAATTTGTGTTGGCTAAATAAGCTCCCGAATTCAAATTCAGTATTGTACCTCTTATCCTCTATTGCTCACGTGAAAAATACGTCATTGTAATTGCCACTTATAACAAAAATTAATGTACGACTCTCAAAAATAGGTCATTCTAGATAAATGTCAATCAATGTTATGATAGAAACACAGAGCACACTTGTATTAGATCATTTGTTTGTTAATTAAATTCTAGTGATTCATATAAAGTCTTCCCAACATATGTTGGATTTCCGATACAGCTCTAACAAATTGATGTCTAGTGATTAACTTTACTAAATAGGGAGACCAATAGAAGGAATTCTTTTTAAATCCATCCCAGATTCAGCTTTCCTCCCAGTAAAAATAGCTTTCTCCTTATTAGTTATCATTATTATTATTCCTAACAACTTCATTCCGAATTCAGCTGCATCTACGTGGCTCTAAGAAGTTCCCGCTAGATCAAAAGTAACTACCAAAATGGAGAGTCCTCAAAAGATTAACGGTTCTGAAAACAACTTAAATCTTCATTTCCTGAAACACTGCAAAACTTCTTCTTCTTTCACTAAAAATTAAATTATTTTTGTACCCGATATGTGAGATGAAGAAAATTCGAGATACCCACATAAATATCATAGTTAAGGATGATGCTAACAATAATATTAAGGAAGGTGATTGTAAGATAAACAGAAAGAATTATTATGAATTATCTTTGTCTTTGATGTTCTCTCTCTGGTGTTTTGTATTTTTGTTCTACTCTCGATTTGGTCATAGCCATGAAAATGGAGGTACACATTTTCTTCATTTTTCATTTGCTACAATGCCCATGTTTTGTTTTCTAATAATTTTTTGTTTAGAGATTTCATATGCTGGTTTTCCACCATGAATCTAATTATATACCATTATTTCTGATCATCAGTAAACCGTTTTTCATCATGTTTCTACATTTTAGAATACAACTTAACCATATTTCACTATGGCACCGGGCATTAAGTGATTCATTCTTAACCATATTATTGCAGACTTTAGATCTTTTCCAAAAAAAATTTACACATCATTGTTCCATTTTATGAATTTCGCTAATAATGTAAAAAATATTGGTGCTAGCAAGAAATTAGACAAAAGAACGTAAACTACATGTTTGTAGCAATGTTCTAAATCTAGGCATTTGAGAATAGAAGCTGCTACCGAAGTTTTTTTACACCTGGAGAAGGAATACTGCTCAGTTTATCCTTTTTACTACTATTACAATGACAATTTGGCGAATCATGATTTTGTCTCTGCAGATCCTAACTTCTCCATTCGGGAAAAAAACAAATTAGAAGAGATAGTACGGAGTTTTCTAGGTAATTATTCAGCCATAGAGTGCAAGACTCATCCACAACTGCAACAACACAATGCTAGTAAAATAGTGCAAGAACAGAATAATGATAGACCTTCTAGATCAACTTATATTGATCTCGATGAATTCCGAACCAAAACGATGCAAGGAAAAGTAGAAGAAGTAGATTGTCAGCTTGGGAACATTACCCATCGGCTTGAGCCTGATGGAACGGAGTACAATTACGCATCTGCTTCTAAGGGAGCAAAAGTCTTGGGTCATAACAAAGAAACAAAAGGTGCAAGTAATATCTTGGGGAAGGATCAAGATAAATATTTACGAAATCCATGTTCTGTCGGAGATAAATTTGTTGTCATCGAGCTCTCAGAAGAAACTCTAGTTGATGCAATCAACATTGCTAATTTCGAGCATCATTCTTCTAATTTCAAGGATTTTGAATTTTCCGGTAGTTTGACATATCCGGCGGAGACATGGATTCCTCTAGGGAAATTTGTAGCTGCAAACGTCAAACATGCGCAGAGGTTCATGCTGACTGAACCTAAATGGGTAAGGTACTTGAGGTTGAAGTTGCTTAGTCACTATGGGTCAGAGTTCTATTGTACGTTGAGTATATTAGAGGTTTATGGCATTGATGCAATCGAGAGGATGCTTGAAGATCTCATTGTGGTTTCCCAAGGGACAGTCCCAAACCAATCTATGGATCCCAAATTGACAGGAAATCCATCCTTGGGACCGGAAGAGGGTTCATTTGATAACGAGCGATTTATTCAAGTTTCTAATGGGGTTGGTTCTTCTAGTAAAGGTAACGAAAAGGTCGAGGAAGAGCAAAGGGACTATAAGGAGAGTAGCAAAGCTGCACCCTTGAAAAAAATGGTCTCTAATCATGTAACCGAAGTTAGGCAGCAGCCAAATGGGAGAGTGCCTGGTGATACTGTTCTAAAGATCTTAATGCAAAAGGTTAGGTCATTAGAGGTGAACTTATCAGTTCTACAAGAGTATATCAAAGAACTTAATAGGAGGAATGAGGATGTTTTGCCAGAGCTTGAAAAGGAATTAACTCGGAGTTCTTTGCTTCTAGAGAAAGCGAATTTCGAAATCAGAGCTCTAACTGAATGGAAAGAGGCTACGGTAAGAGAACTGTTTATTCCTTGTGATTTTGAGAATGTGCACGAGGTAATGAAATTCCTATATTCGATGTGTTTACGGGTGTTTAGGCTATTTCTTTCTTTTTATTAGGAGAAAGCAAATATTGATCTGGACTCGTGGAAATATGTCGTAACATCTCAAATAGATATATTAGCCAGAGAAAATGCCATGCTCAGGTATGTTCAAACTTAATTCACTTCTGCCTAATTATTTGACATCCCTTTTGCATTTTGATTTTTGATTTTCACATATATATCGATCACGACAGATTGGACGTTCAAAGGGTTTTAAAAGATCAAGCAAGTTTAGCAAACAAAGAAGTTGCCGTGCTAGCAGTGAGTTTTTTCTTTGCGTGTGTCGCAGTTCTCAAGCTAGTTTCTGAGCAAGTTTTAATGTATTTTAGTGACTTCAATAATACGTCTCGGTCAATTCGCAGAGCAAGTTCAGGTTGGGTTTTAATTTTAGTTAGCAGTAGTTTCACGACATTCATCACCTTACTCTACAGCTAATTTTCACCTTCTTATAATAGTCGGTTGTACACAGCTTGTGACATACCTTTATGTGATTTAATTAGTCAAATCTCAGTGCCAGGGGGTGATTGGTCTCGGTGTATCGGCAGCAAACAAATTGTTAATATACTTACTATTCTGTCATTAGTTTTCATTTTGGTCGAAAAACAAAATCTTCCAGCTTCTAAAACAACATAAAAAAGTACAAACTTAAGGGTGGGAGTTTTTAAAACAACATTACCAGTACGGGATATAGAGATGTGCACCACGAGCAATTATAACATGATCATGGACCGGTGTACTCAACCGAGTCTGAATATTACCCAAGGTATGTGTCATATGATTGGTCGCACCACTGTCAGGTAGCCAGTCATAAGTGTGAACAGGGTTGTGAGTGGTCATATATGCAACAGTATTTCCAGCGGGGGTAGATGAGCGCTTGCCCCCTCTTTCATTTCCATTCCTTAGCGGGCCGGGGTGGGGGGTGGGGATGCCGTGGAGGAAAGTAGTTCTAATCAAACAGTTTTCATGATAAGGTTGCTCACGAATTTGACAAATAGTTGTTGGAGTTCCATTCTTGGTAAGAGGGACATCAGGCGTACGAGGATTCTTGACAATGTTGGATTGATGAAGAGCAGAGAGCGATTTAGTTTGTGCATCAACACCAAGATCATAAGCCAAAACCATAGATTCAAACTGATAAGTGGTTATCAAACTCATAGTTGTAATGTGAGAACTGACAATATCGCTTATATTCATATACTAAATCAAGACCTCTGAGTAAATGACAAAATTTTGTATATGAAATGTCATGACCACTAGCGGCGAGGGAATTGAAATATTATAAACAGATCTGAATATAATCAGCATAGATAAACTGCCCTTATGACAGTTTGTAGAGAAAACTTCAAATGAAAAAGAGTGACATCAGTTTTAGATGCATAAAATTCAGTAAGTTTGGTTCATACCTCTGAATACGTTTGACGGGATTTTACCTTTTTCAAAATTGGTGATGTGAGTAACGATAAATTCCATCCAAGTAATAACTTGTCAGTACGATTCCAATAGAGAATATTAGGGTTTAGAGAACCATCCTTGTTCTTAACGGGTGGACAGGTACTGGAACCATTAATAAAACCCTCAAGAGCATAATCTTGTAAATAGGGTAGAAATTGAGCCTTCCAAAGAAGAAAATTGTGACATGTGACCTTTTCCAAAATAGCTCCATGAAATCTAGCTAAAAGGGACGCTTATATTCAAGAAAAAGACGACTCGAAATTCGACTTGTCACCATCAGATGACTCAGCTAAAATAGACATGTGATGGAAAAAATAAAATAGAATCACAAGAATTGAAGGAAAAAAATAGGCCCTTGGAAACCAAAGTGATACCAAGTTGAGACTTAGAATTTGTGTCCACTCCTTGGATGAGAACACGGCGTAAAATATATGTATTTATATGCAAAGACTAGGGTGTGATCCGTGCCGTAGCGGCTCAGGAGGTTGAGCTTGTAAGTTATCCGGGGCTTACGACATTGGTGTTCAATTAATAGGGCCATATCAGTCGAGGTCGTTTTGAATAACTTACATAATTTATTGGTGACTAATATGTTTCATCAGGAAATATAAATCCCTCAGCTAAATCATAGACCAACTTTATCTTAGGATACTTGATGTGCTCGGTATAATCTGAACATGGCGTGATATCTCAATGTGGTCTTTAGCTAGCTTACCATTGACTTTAATGAAGTCTTTTGCTGCACTACATTTCAGCTCTCATTACCCGTATTTTCCAGTAGTTCATCGAAGGGAAAAACAATATAGGTAACAAAAATAATTAATTTAGGAATACTTCAACCAACTGATGACATTGAAATCAAACAAACATGGATCAAAATTCTAGGGTTAGTTTCTCTTCCTAGGATTTTAATTTAGAATTACGAATTTACCTAATATATATTAAAATGTAAAACAATTGGAACAAACCTGGACTAACACGTGAATGTTAAATTTAAAGTTTAGCCCAAAAAGAATGTGAAAAAGTACCAAATTGTTCTAAATGATGTAATGTCTGCTCATCTTTCGTGCAATACAAAATTGTAGGTATTTTAAAGGTTTGTTGGTGTCATGGTTTCTTCTTGTTCACGTGATGAGACATTTTCTTTGTATTAAGCATCACTTTTTAATTTTATGCCAGTTCCATAAAATTTCCGAACATATAAACACAGGTGGGTTATAAAATTAACTTCTAAAATGCAGCAATATTCTAAAAATGTCGTACGTGCGTTTAAAATGTATAAACCTTCAGGACACATCGATATCGATTATTTCAGATAGCAATCAACCAACTACCAGACTATATAAAGTTATATGAAGCCATTCTTATGACAGACAATATTGCTAAAAAACAATCCATATAAAGGTACCAAAAGGTCAAGAAACAAAAATGGTGATAAACCAACCTAAAAACAAAATGATTTATGTATAATAATTGTGTCAGGAACATAAAAAGCAAAAACATAAGTAATTAATGTAGAGTTCACCAATTATCATAAAGGGGAACAATGAACATCCCCAGAAAAAAAGTTTCCAATGTGGGTAGTTAACTTGATACCAATAGTTCTAGGTTTACCGAGAATAAATCTCGTGACTCGTAAATGACATGGGACTCCTTTTAGCCCTCGGATATTCATATGTTAGAAGTATTTCCTCTCATACGTCAGATCCCTTCATGGGATAACACATGGGACAAATCCTGATGTATGTAGAATCTTTGAGTTGATACATGCAATGAAGTAAAATTGAAAGGCCTTAAAAGAAACACAAGAAATATGAAAAATCAACATTTTATATATTTTATCCCGTGACTCGCAAATGACATGGGACCCATTTTATCCCTCGTATATCCAAAAATTAGGAGCATTTCCTCTCGTACATCAGATCCCTTCATGGGATAACACACGGGACAAATCCCGATATGTGTAGAATCTTTGAGTTGATACATGCAATGAAGTAAAATTAAAAGGCCTTGAAAGAAACATAGAAAATATAAAAAATTTACGTTTTATATATTTTATCCCGTGACTCGCAAATGACATGGGACCCATTTTAGCCCTCGTATATCCATATGTTAGAAGCATTTCCTCTCGTACTCAGATCCCTTCATGGGATAACACACGGGACAAATCCAGATGTGTGTAGAATCTTTGAGTTTTTTTTTTTCAGAAAAGAGGCGAAAAAACCTCAGACACTAGATTGATATAACTGATACTCAAAAATTTGAGCATCGTTTGCGGTTACAAGATTGATACAATTCCTGATATAAAGTTGCTAAAGGATTGCTACCAATCCCTCATCTTTCCAGGTGTTTTGTATACCATGTCTGTTACAGAAAGTAGCTATATTAGCTGCCTTAACAATATTATATCTAGAAATTAATAAAAAACCAGTTGCTTTGAAGTTTAAACATCTACTTGGTTCAATTTCAAAGTTCTCACTGATATTATATCTATTTTGTCTAGCATTTGCATATCTTCCTATCAACAACTGAAGAGTCAGTCTTGAATCACTTTGGAAGATTATGTTATATCCACTCCATTCGGCTGCCCAATGGAAGGCTTCATCTGCTCGTTTCTCCTCTAATTGTTCTCTTGTAGAGCAATCAACATGAGATCCCCTTGCTTCAGTTTTTCTACCTGCATAGTCAATCATAGTCAGTCCTATCCCTGCAGTACTGAAAGGGAAATTCATTGACAGAGCAATTGACATTCTCATACTCATACAAGTAATTTCCATTTCAGGTTCTCTTTCTATGATTCTTAAATTTTCATCCTTCATTGGATTATAATACAACGATTGCATTTCATTATACTCTGGACTGTTCACATAAATCATGTTGTTGATAAATCTTACTATTGTTTTGGCTGTATTTTCACTATTTTGTTGTTTCTGTTGGAAAGTAGATTCACATCTAGCTTTCCATATGTGCCAAATGATTACACTACAGAATTCTGGCCATTGTACTACACAGTCTCCTCTATTTCTATCGCAGAACCATGTGTTTAGCCAATCATGAAAATTATTACAATTATCAATTACATAATTCATTTCACAATTTAAATGCATCCATACCTGTTTAACAAAATTGCATTTCAGAAAGAGGTGAGTTAGTGACTCTTCTTCTCCCTTACATAGACTACATTTTGTATCTATATCCGGGAGAATAGCAGAAATTCTCATACCTGTTGGCAAAATCGATTGCGCTGCTTTTCAGATAAACATCTTTATGGAGGGTGTTACTTTAAACTTCCATATTCTACTCCATTCCACAGTTATATTACCACTACTATTTATTTTATGATAAAGAGATTTGACAGTGAACATACCTTTGTTGTTTAGGTTCCAATGTGTTGTATCTTCTACGTCCTGGCTTGGAATGAGAATTCTCTTTATCTTCTCTACTATTTCTTGGTCAAAGCAGCAGTTAAGTTTCTGCTCATCCCATTCAGTGAAAAATCTTTGAGTTGATACAAGCAATGGAGTAAAATTGAAAGGCCTTGAAAGAAACACAAAAAAAATGAAAAATCAACGTTTTATATATATATATATATATATATATTTTTATGATACACGAAAGACGGACCCAGGCTCCTACCCGAACCCAACATGTTGGACTGGCCCCACTGCTAGACCCAACACCGCTCAACCCACTATACAACTAATCAACCACAGACCTCAACCCCTGACTTCCTCCTAACTTCCTCATTATTATTACTAGTCCATCACCCATGCGATGCACGGGTCCGCTTCTTATTGTTATGGAAAAGTCTATGGCTATGGTAATGCAATTTTGCATATTTTTACTACGTTGTATAGACAATACTGTGTACATGGAGACGAATAGCACGTTGTGATCCCTAAACACATGTGTGAACAACGAAAGTACTGTACCATAGTCAGTAGTGAGATATGGATAAGGGAGCATGGCATACATATGGTGAGCTACAACAATGGTTAAGAGCAACTGCAGTGGGGAGACTATAACCAAAGAGTAAAAACCAAAAAAATTTGAAAAAAATGGGTTTACTCCGTGGTGCGACGCTACGGTGGGAAAACCAAATTTGGTGGGGCGCAACTTCCCACTTTTTTTTTCTTTTTCAGGCGCAACTTCAAAGTTGCGCCCCATTTTTTTTTATTTAATTCGGGCGTAACTTTGAGTTACGCCCGATCATCAGGCGCAACTTTAAATTTGCGCCCCAATCAGGCGAACTTTAAAGTTGCGCCCCAATTTTTTTTTTTTTTTTAAATTCGGGCGTAACTTTAATCTTCGCCCCACCAGGCGCAACCTTTAAACTTCGCCCGACCAAAGACCAAACCAAAGACCAAATATAGTTTGGTTTTTGGTTTTAGTATGGTATTTGGTCTTTAGTCCGTTCGATAGCGCTTGGTTTCTCGACCAAATTTTTAGTTATACTCGTTGATTGTGGTTGCTCTAAAGAGCCTAACATAGCTAAATTTAGAGATAATTGAGCATGCCATGACGTTGTTAGGATTTCAAAGAGCCCTTTATGGCCCTGGCCTGTAATAGATCTAATCTGTGGAAGTTTGATAAGCAAAACCAAGAGGACAGTTTCTATCACATTATGAGACCGACAGTAATCATATATTGAGGGAGTTAGTTAGTATTGCATCATCTAAACACAACGTGGGTGCACTCACCAAACATAAGTTTACTTTGTGGGAATGGGAGACTAAAAAGAGTTCAAATAGGATTAAGAGGATTTGGAGCTTACTTCCTTTTGACATTTGGTGATTTATTTGGAAGTAACGAAATGATAGACTCTACAACAACACTTATAGAAGCAGTACTCAAGTCAGCTATAAAGTGTTTGTTGTTCAAATATTTACTACGGTTTATCATTGTCAACATTGATATGTAATTATGAAAAACTATTCAATGATGGAAAGAAATACGAATTGTAGTTGATATCATTTCTTAGGTTTGCCGTAGTAAAAACTTAAAAATTTACAATGAACATTTCACAAAGAAACTTGATATTTAAGAATTACGAATTTACGATTATGATGTGAAAACAAAAAAAATAAAAAAGTGTATAATTATGGCAAAAATAAGAAACAAATGCATGGTAACATAATGTTTGTATGGAATACCCATGAAACCATCATTATATTCACATTTACTGTTGTCAATCCACAAAAAAATTAAGAAAAAAAATTCATATACTACCATGACCAAAGACCAAAGTAGCAGCTAAAAACAACCAAATTCAAGCAACTATGTTGTATAGCAAACCGATTTACGTACATTGTGGCCAACAAAAACCTCCAAAATTCTTTTCTTGCTATTATTATATAAAAAAACAAAGCATTTATTTTTTTTAGAAAAAGTTAAAGTGCTCACCATCGATCATTGAACAATTGATCGAGTCGTTGATTCAAATCCATCTTCTTTTTTGTCTCCTTCCTATCATTCATGTACTACCCAGTTAAAAATCAGTAAGATTAATGAAGCACACTTTGTATAAGAGAGTACCAAAACTTTGTAGATAAGAAAAAAAAAAGTCAGGTTGCTTAAATATACCAAGATATTACAAACCGGAGAAACACGGAACAATTAAGCCATCAACGTTCGGTTAAATGATTACAGGTTGAAATATTAATCCAAAAGATATATAGGTTAAAACATATTATGCTTTCTTTTTTGATACAGTGACGATCCCCACTATAGCCTGGGTGCATTTTACTTTTGAAACCAGCAACCATGGGTGCATAAAGAACACCACCACCATTATTTTCATTTCGACCAATTTCATATCCTGCTACTCCCAGTAACAAACTGCTGCATGCGACTTCATATCCTGCTACTCACAGCAACAAACTGCTGCATGCGACGTTAATCGGTCAATGAACGTCATTAAGAGAAGCATCACTGACTTGAAAGATAAACTCAAAAGTTAGATGAGTTCAACATCACAAAAATGAATTGGCCTAACTGAATATCAAAGATATCTTTTGCCAACAAAAAGTGTATGATCATACACTATGCCGCTTCTGGATTAACAAACTTACCAAAACTACCATTCATTCTCACAAAATCAAATCCATAAAATGAAAAAAAATCGCGTAGCTATTTTCCAATCGGTAGTGTTTCAAAATACTGGTACCAACAAAACACTAAACAAAAATGTAAGTTCATTTATTGAAATGCTTGGAAAACCAAAAGAATCGGAAATGGATAGACAATAAATTAGTGTCTATAATTTCAACCCGATACTACAATTAATCCTTAATTAATCCTTAAAAATGAATATAGAGATACCGAAAGTAGCAAGGGATTTACAGAGACACTTAAAATATCAAAGGAGTAAAATACGTTGGTAAATTAAGAAAGTTATCAAAAATACTTGGATTACCAAGTTTTGATGTTCACGTGGCTACCTTGAAGCATTCATGGCTTCCACGGATGAAGAGGACTTAACTCGTCTCTGCGTTGAAAAAACCAAATCAATATACTTTGCATCAAGCACAACAACAACGACCTCATTAGTTGTTAATAACAATACTCAAAACACAAATACTACATAACAAAATATCAAACTCATTACCTCATCTTTACACGGCATAATTGAATGTTGGTTTATCGCCACGCCACTTAAGAAAAGAAAAGCACAACCACATCTACAAAACAAAAACCAAACAAATATCTATTATTATTAATAATACAAACCAAAGACCAAACATCGTTTTAAAGATCCGATATCTATTATTATTAATGATAATCAAAAAACGAATAATAAAAAAGCAAGAAGAAAAAACCCTAGTAGGGAAAAACTCACAACCAAAACAACGTGACCCCGACCTTGCTCGAGCACTTTATATAGATAGCATGAGCACCTAATTTCCAGAAAAACAAAACCGCAAAATAGGTAAAAGAATATTTAATTTTAAGAAATAAAATCGTTATAGTCATAAAAGTCTATAAAATTTAGACACCTATATTATCTCCATATCATCATAATTAGTGGTCGGAAACATTTTAGTGTACAAAATCTTGGGTATATCAAGACATAACAAAATTAAAAATCCGCCTTATTTAATTAATTTTGTTATTTTTATTTTTTTGGTAGTTTTAGAAATTCTTAAAAAAACAAACATAAATTTACAAACTTTTGGTTTAATTATGGTATAAACAAAATTAAGAAAACTAACATGGAAATGATATTTGCTAGTTCGACAATATTGCTTGATTTTTTGTATGAGCCCGTTTTTTTGTTTGCTCACCTTTTTTGTATGCTAAAGTATTTGCTCCCATTTTTCAGTTTAAAATTCTAACGATTGCGTAATTTTTTTTTTTTTTTTTGTCAAATAGGATCAAGAATTAAGCTATTCACAAGAGAGACACGTCGTCCGATTGAAAGGTTAGTACCGCGATCAATTTAATCGTTTTTTTTTTAAGTTTCTCATCATCAAAAATATAATCATCAGGAATAACTTGCTTCAAAAGAAAAATCAATAACTTATTTGTTAGTTTCAATTGATTTTAATTGATAGAACGAAGTTGTAATTAGGAAAAGGGAAATTCGAAGAATTGTAACAGGACATTGGACATTGGACATTTTTTTTTAATATATTAATCTTATGATCGATGATGATGCGATTGATTGCGTGATTAATTTTGTGATTGATGCATGATTAATTTAGTTTTTGGAAGAAATTGTGAATGCATGATTTAATTATTATTGTTAATATTTTATTCTTCGAGATAATTTTTTATTGGTAACAAAAAAGTTTGTTTCCAAAAAAATATCCGCATCAAATAAACTTCCTTTTAAAAACTCGGTGGACCCCGAATCAGAGAGTCCGAAAAAGTTTTGTTTTCTAAAATAAAATGAATTTCCAAAATAAAACAAAATGGTGGGACCATAATCAACCAGAAGCTCCGATTAACCACAACGCTCGAAAAAACTCTATTTTTATATAGAGAATTTTTATATTATTACAAAGATATTGAAACAAAAAAAGGGATTGAATTCTAATGTACTCACTTACATGAAATTGGAAGATATATCACCTTGGAGTTACATAACTTGGAAGGAAAAATATTCGAGCAAAAAGGAGAACAATGGTCATTGGTCGTTCAGGCATCTTACGCCCCTGCCCATCAAGGTTCTTCATCGTTTGGATAATGGTTAGCCGTATGCGTGTCAACACCCATTATAAGAAGTCATTCAATTGACCATTATAAGAACTTCAATAGAAAGGTTGCGTTCCTTCACAACCAAAGGACCAGAATCCTCCATTTTAAATACATATCAAATAACTTTCCCAGAAACAACTATACTATCCTTGTTAGGGCTGCACATGGGTCGGGTTGATCGGGTTTCAGCTAATACCAACTACCAACCCAATTATAGCGGGTTTTTATTTTCATAACCAACCCCACTCGCTCAAGTATCGGGCGGGTTTTTGACCCGCCCATTACGGGTTGGTCGGTTTCGGGTTTTAACCCGCTTAAACCCGCTTCAGGTTGTAGCAAAGAAAATTTATTGGGTTTATGTGTAAAACAGGCATGTTAGGTTTATGTGTTTCAACACAGCCGATAATTTTAGTTATGGTGCTTATAAATGGACTGTTCATTTGGTTACTAATAACAGCCGCTTGGAGAAAATTATCTTCCTCATCTTTTGGGGCCTCATGTCATTGAGGTAATAATTATACGTGCTTAATATCATTTTCCCTATATTTCTTCAGTTGTCGGGATCGAATTGACTAATAATCCTTCTTTCGCCTGCAATCATCGTCTTCAGCACATTTGGAAACCTAGAGAGCACAACTGAATGGTTCAAAGTCGTCTTCAATATCATCATTCTAACCAGTGGGCTCGTATAGGTGACTATATTGATCGGAAACATTAAGGTAACCAAATCAGTAATTAATGATTCTGAAACTTGAGAGACTGTCTACTGCCAAGGCATATATAGCATCAAGCCATTAAGCAAATTGCCAAATGCCCATAGCATGTAATATTATATCAAAATACGGGTCGGTAATTTTTGCAATACAAATACCGTAAGTTTCCTTATCTACTACTAGGGTTTCGATCAATGGGGGGCTAGGATTAGTTTCTATCAATGGTCTATATTTACCGGGTTTTTCGGGTGGGTTTGGGCGGGTTTTTCTAATAACCAACTACCAACCCAACTAAAGCGGGTTTTTATATTCATAACCAATTACCAACCCGCTACGGGCAGGTTCGGATTAAAAACCCACGGGTTTAGCAGGTACGGGCGGGTTCGGGTAAGTCGGGCGGGTCTTGTGCAGCCCTAATCCTTCTTTACCTTAGCGTTAAAAACAAGGTTCTACCTATTTGCCACCCACATCAAAATTTATAAAGTACTTCTATTTTTTCCTATTCACCGCTCTAATTTGTCTTCTTCTATATTAATCTCTATTTTCACTAAAAGCCCACTAAAAAGTATTTTACTCTAGATTGTAGATTAATTAATTGTGATGTGGATTCATGCGATCTTCAAAGTACATGGAAATTCATACTACTAGCAAGATAATAGGGAGAGACTAACAAATACTCCCTCCGTTCCTATATAATAGGCTGGTTTCTATAAATAAATGTTTCAAAAAAATAGGCTGGTTTCCTAATTGGGAAAGTCAAATGTTACTTTAGTTTTCTAGGACCACTTTTCTCTTAATTTCATTTGATGACAAGTGTCACTGGACCATTCCATTTTACTTCTTTTGCTGACAAGTGTCATGGGGACCATTTCACTTCACTTCTTTTATTGACAAGTGTCATGAGGACCACTTTCAATGATTAGTTCTCTTAATTTCCTTAATTTTTCTCTAAAAACAAAACCAGCCTATTAAAAAAGAACGGAGGGAGTACTACATTATATTGCAGCAGAACTTCAATAGGCGTAATGTATTACTCAAACAGTTGGTAGACTCGACTCTAAGGGCTTTACCTTTTCAATCGGTGGTGGTTGTTTTAGTATGTTTCATAACTCTAAACTGGTTGGTTATGGGCCGAATGAAGATAATATTTATAAGATGAATGTTGATATTAAATCTGTGAATTTAATGTCTTGTATGAATGTTGATACTTTTAAGGGTGTCAAAAGAAGCTTAAACTCAGAGAATTCTTCTATGTTGTGGCATCAGCGTCTAGGGCACATATCTAAAGATCGAATGCAAAGGCTTGTAAGGCAAAATATGCTACCGCAGCTAGATTTTTCAGATTTCAGTACATGTGTAGCTTGTATTAAAGGGAAGTTTGTTAAATCAAGAAACAAAACAGCTATTAGAAGTCAAGGCTTACTTCAGATTGTGCATACAGACATTTGTGGTCCTTTTACGATTGCTTCTAGAGGTGGACAGAGATACTTCATCACATTTATAGATGATTATTCGCGTTATGGGTATGCTTATCTTATTCGTGAAAGATCAGATGCTCTAGAAGTCTTCCAAACCTACAAGGCAGAAGTTGAAAATCAACTTGAGAAGAAAATTAAAGTACTAAGATCAGATAGGGGAGGAGAGTATTATGGCAAAACTGATTTCTGTGGAGAATCTCATGGAAAGCTACTTGAATTCCTGCGAGAACATGGTATTGTACCTCAGTTTACTACACTCGGATCACCGGAACAAAATGGGGTTGCTGAAAGACGTAACAGAACCTACAAAGATAAGATTCGCACTATGTTAAGTAACTCTACATTACCTGAATCCTTTTGGGGAGAAGCTTTAAAGACAGCGGTATACATTCTGAATCGTGTACCCAATAAAGCAGTTGCTAAGACTTCTTATGAGCTTTGGACGGGTATAAAACCTAGTCTAAATCATCTTCATGTTTGGGGTTGTGCAGCGAAAGCTCGGCTATTCAATCCTGCTAAAAAATCTCTTGATTCGCGCACTACAAGTTGTTTCTTTGTTGGCTACCCAAACAAATCAAAGGGTTATAGGTTTTATTGTCCTTCTAGACCTGTTGAAATTGCTGAATCTAATAATGCTAAGTTTCTAGAGGATGATCAAATCAGTGGGAGTGAATCTCGCCAAATTGTGTTTGAAGAAGAGAATACAACTGACCTGATTGCAACTGAAGTTCGAAAAGAATCAACAACTGACATTCCAGAATCATCTAGAGCCACTGAAAGGGAAGAAATGGTTCTCCGTAGATCTACTAGACTAAGAAGAACCGTCGTCAAACCGGGGTTTAGTACCTTCTTGGTAGAATCAGATGGAAATGTCGATGATTCGGAAGAACCATCGACATATTCACAAGCAGTGAATGGAAAGAACACTCGTTTCTGGATTCCTGCCACATATGAAGAACTGGAATCAATGGAAAAGAATGGTGTATGGGATATGGTAGATCTGCCTGAAGGTGCAACAACAAGTTGGTTGTAAGTGGATTTTCAAAATCAAACGGAATGCTGATGGGAGTATTGAAAGGCACAAGGCTAGGCTTGTAGCCATGGGATTCACTCAAGAAGAAGGGGTTGATTATGAAGAAACTTTCTCTCCAGTTTCCAAAAAGGATTCCTTTAGAATTATCATGGCAATGGTGGCTCATTTTGATCTTGAACTGTATCAAATGGATGTGAAAACGGCTTTTTTGAATGGTGATCTTGATAAAAAGATATACATGGAACATCCATAAGGTTTTACATCTAAAGGACAAGAAGGTAAGGTATGTTGCTTAAAGAAATCTATATATGGATTAAAACAAGCATCCCATCAGTGGTATCTAAAATTCGATCAAGTGGTGTCGACCTATGGTTTTGTTGAGAATGAAGTTGACAGATGTATATATCTGAAATCTAGTGGGAGCAAGTTTATCATTTTAATTCTGTATGTTGACGATATTCTGCTCGCTAGCAACAATATTCATATGTTGCATGACACTAGACACTTTCTTTCATCTAATTTTGAAATGAAAGACTTGGGAGAAGCTTCTTATGTTCTTGGTATTCAGATACATCGAGATAGAAACAGGGGTCTATTAGGATTGTCTCAAGAAGCCTACATCAAGAAGATACTCAAGAGGTTTGAAATGCAGAACTGCGTACCAAGTGAAGCACCTATTGTTAAGGGTGACATTATTAACCAATTGCAATGTCCTAAATCAGATCTGGAAAGGAGTCGAGTAGACTCTAATAAGTATGCATCAGCTGTTGACAGTCTGATGTATGCCATGATTTGCACCCGTCCAGACATTGCTTTTGTTGTTGGTGTATTGGGACGTTACCAACACAATCCAGGTGAACAACATTGGAAAGCAGTGAAGAAAGTGCTTAGATATTTACAAAGAACTAAGCATTTTCAGCTTGTGTACAAGAGATCGAATGAATTGGAAGCTGAATTTTTTTCAGATTCCGATTTCATGGGCTCAGATAAGCTAAAATCTACATCCGGTTATGTGTTTATGTTCGCTAAAGGTGCTGTTTCGTGGAGAAGTGTCAAGTAATCCATTGAAGCTCAGTCTACAATGGAGGCAGAATATATGGCTTGCTACGAAGCAACAACTCAAGCCGCTTGGTTAAGAAATTTCATGAAAGGTCTTTTAGTTATAGATTCTATATCTAGACCTATGAAATTCTATTGTGACAACCAATCTGCAATTAATTTTGCAAAAGACTGTCAAGGAACAAGCAGAGCGAAGCATATAGATGTCAAGTATTTCTTAGTAAAGCGTAAAATCAAGAATCGAGAAATTGATATTTCTTATGTTCCGACTGAACATATGCTAGCAGATCCTATGACTAAAGGTTTGAGCCCTAAGGTGTTTAAAGAGCATGTAACTTCTATGGGTGTTATTGATATGTCTTAGTTGTATGACTGAAACATGTATGTTTTGATTGTGTATAATCAAATACCTATGTTTGCATATCATCATTCTTGTTTTAACTGTCTTTATGCTTAGTATTTACTGAGATCATAAAAAAGAATGATGTAGTCTCAAGAATGACATTGGCATATCTCTATTGAGATCAGAAGAATGTTGTAGTCTCTTGAAAGACATTGGCAGATTTCTCTGAGATCAAAAGTATGTTGTAGTCTCTAGAATGAGACATTAGCAAACCTCTTTTGAAATCATAAAGAAGTCTCTTTTATGAGGCATAAAGAGATAGCTATTGAGGTTATAAAGGTTATTGTCCTTTACAAAATGTATGTCAATAAGATTAACTCAAGTATGATAGTCCGTTTAGTTTTCTGATTATGGAAATGGCCTGTGCATCTTATAAATGATGTTTGGGTCTTCATAGTCGAATTCTAGCGTATTGTTAATCTTGAGGATAAAGTTACACCTGATTGTTACTCACTGATTAGGATTCTTTTTGCTAAAAAGGGTGGCCACCTACAGATTTTTACTTTTACTAATCCAAGTCTGTTTTGTAAAGTTTTCTAAAACTTAAAAGGTTTTTTTGCTGCCCAAAGTGGGAGATGTTAGTCTCTATGTTGGTTTATCAATAAAACATGATTTGTATTCCTTTAAACTGGATTAGTACTAATCCTAATCAATGAGATTAAGGTTTGTTCATGTTAATTATGAATGTTTAAGAGTACATAATGATAAGTATCTCTTATACTATTTGGAATGGCATATAGTTATAACAATGTTATGTGAGGCTGTTTTTCAACTGTTGATGGAAGGTTGAATGACACATGTCTTTCATAGCATGAGGTGGACTCCATTCTAGCTCTTGTTTATAAAGAATTTTTTCATCATTAAAGAAGAAGAGAAGATAGAATTGGAAGTGTCTGCCTACAAGTTTTTCTTTCTACTGTTTTTGCTAAATCTAAGGTATGCACTTATACTTCCTATCTACTTCATGTCAAGTGTTTTCAGTTGTAGAATATGTGATCCTAGAGCATGCATAGAACTACATATCAGCATAAGGTATTAAGCATGTTCACATAAAAATTGATTACATCTAATAAAGAATTGCAAAGCATGATTATAGGCTGATATTCTAACCAACCTAATAACAACTGGTGTATCAAGTCAGATGATCTTTAAGGCAAATGCATAATATTCATCTTTGAGCAGGGAATCAGGGAACAACATATTTGTTGGAGGATTAATTAAGATTCAGACAATATGGTTAAGAAAACAACAATCACATGCCATTTACATTTGACAAACACAACAATTAGAAATGGGTAGTTCAATTTACCTAAGATGGATGCTAATCTTGAATATGCCCCGTACCAACAAAAATCTGCAACAACACATCAAAATATGAGAAAACAAAATTGAGAACAACTAAATGAAATACAAATTTAAGAAAAAATAACAAATTTAAAATGTACATTGTCGAACTTTCTGAATAGTGATCGAATAGTCTTAAGAGATTTAAAACGTACCATCAGCTCCGCTATTCAGACCAAGGATGTTGTTCACATGTAATATG
Organism: Papaver armeniacum; assembly: GCA_023531295.1. Classification (NCBI taxonomy): domain Eukaryota; kingdom Viridiplantae; phylum Streptophyta; class Magnoliopsida; order Ranunculales; family Papaveraceae; genus Papaver; species Papaver armeniacum. Next base: position 149,953 of record JAJJWW010003418.1, read on the forward strand.
ATAGGGAAGAAGCTATTCTTATAGGTGTCATACCGAGATAAACCTAAGATAAAAGTAAAATCCAAAAATCAGATTAGACATCCCCTCATCAAAGACCTTTTAACAATAACCCAAATATCAGAATTCAATACAAATAATGAAATACACGTTGAGGGTTGAGAACTTAACTGGTGAAACAATTCTGTCAGAGATGATTAAATAACAATTTAAAGGTGAACAACAACTCATCAAATGGTTAAACCGAAGGTACCCAAGTAATACAGAGGTTTTGAGTGAGAGGAACCCGATGCTTACCTGTAAGAGAAAGGAGAACGACAACAACACCGATAATCAAATGGTTTCAGAATTTTATATACTTATTTTTATCTTTTAAAAATAAAATAATAACCAGAGCCGAAAAAGAGTTTACAAATAACTTGTTGGCAACCTAACAAGTTGCGCACCAACACCTTTTTGAATAACAATTCATAATATATGGAAAAGAAAATCACTAATTTTAACATTCATATCATGACTACTTATAAAATTCTTCGCTCGCTTCAAGAAGTCCACTGTCTCATCCCCCAACTCACCCAAAGTCGTGAAAGCTAGAGTACCAAACCCATAATCATGTGTAGTACACTTATCAAGATACTTGTTCCGTTCCCTTGAAACAGCATTAGAGATGGTCTACCCTACTATGAAAGTACTAACTCCATTACATGTAAATGGTGAAATACCCGTTACGTCTAAACGTACATGATGTGACTCAATAATGTTGTAGAAAGTGGTAGTAAGGTTGTCGTTCACTCGGACTTGTTGAAATCGAATTTAGGATTTAATAAACTAAAATAAAAGAAAAATATATACAAATATTGTCACAAGATGGAGAGAGTTACTGGGACTCGGGATTCCACCAATTCTTACATTCATGCGGTTCATCTATTAACTCAGGACAATTAAGGCTCATAAAGTAACAAACATCGACTCTAATTCTTTGCCAAGGTAGATTTTATAAAGAATTATATGTAACTCACAAGCATGGCGCATCTAAAGTACCTAAGACTAAGCATGCGACATCTAACGAATTCACAAATAATCAATAAAAATCATAAATCAATTATAATAGTGCAAATAGTCATAAAGGAATTAAATAGAATTACCACATGGGTGCAAAACAGCTTCCTCCGTCGTCCTAGTGATGGGTTCTAGCTCATCATGGTGTAAACACGCTCAAAAATCATTATTAATGCTCAAAAATGGTTTACAAATGATGAACAAGGGAGAAAAGATGAAAAGCCTGATTTGTAACAGTTTTAATTGTTACAAACGGATGTTATTACAGAGAACGATACATGTAAAGTGTTGTTGTTGCTGTTGATTTAAGTCTGCCCCAAAACTACGACCCACAAATGCGAGTCATTAACATTGTTGAAGAACGACTGTTCTGAGCTGTCTGTTCTTCGTGTTCTTCAGCTCATGCAGCAGCAGAAAACAATTCTCTGCAACTTGATTCTCCGGCTCTGTTGAGGCTATATACCTCTCACAAACTCTCTATATTCGTTCTATGACCTCATACACTCCTTTTTATACCCGACAACAACTCAAATCTCCACATTAACTCAATATTATTCGAGAATATTTTCTCTTCAAGCCACCGGATTTACTTTCTTTTTATTTCTTGTCACGATGTTTCCTTGCTATCAAATCTCGATATTTATCTTCTACACGTTCCTGCTGAAGCATAGCACACTCCAAACACACCCATTACACGTCTAAATCCTATACAATCCCGTGTATATCTCTTCTCGGCACATGCTCTCTGTTTTTCTTCTCGCGAAAATTCCAGCCAATTTGGATCGAAAACAAGACCCATACCAGTCCTATTAGGCCCAAAGGAAGATACCCAAACAATCTCAGCCATTTAGTCTCACCGTAACATGCTTAAATTCTCAACCTTAAACTGCCAGGCGAGAACCCTTTTTTTCCCGCCATTTCTCAAAATTTGAAATGAGAAAGAAGGTCACCCTTATCCAGTGGTCGCCCCTTATCCGTTTCTGGAGTCCGAATAACAAATGTCCTCCGGGGGTGCTCCGCATAATTTTTCGAGCCGATTTTTCCAAAAATATTTATTTCCAAAAATACCTAAAAATACATAAAAACACAATAATAAGGACAAAAACGAGTACTAACAATACGAAACATTGAGGACAAATTAGACACATAAATGCGTCTATCAGTACATCACGACCTTTATCCCAATTATAAACAAGAATGTCTACGGGTTTTAAAGCACCACCTTCAGTAGATAAGAACCCCAAATCCACTTCTTTTTGTGATTGTATGCCAGCACGAGAACATATATCCATTACAAAAAAAAAAAAAACGTAAGCCCGTCCTGCCCCTAGCAGTGTAGCCACCGAGCCTACTCCCCACTGAGCAAACCCGGCCCCTTCCCCATAGTAAAGTTAGTAGTAATTTCATGAGATCTCCAATGTTTGAGCGAAGAATCGAACTGCTGACCTCTTACTTGAGAATCAGACTCCTGGCCAACTAGGCTAACCCCAGATGGTTATTTTATATACTTGAACATGTAATTAAGCGTTTCGGAAACCATAGCGATCGATATCAATGAGGCATAATGTGATGGTAAATGCCTTTGAATGGTAATTTTGGTTCCTAACGGACAATAGATGAATAAATTATTCCAGGAATTAAGCTTTCACCTGTTGAAATTTGTGCTTCAATTACTCACAGACGTTGGATTAGAGAGTAGAATGTGGGTGCGTTCTCAGGCGAGATTTATCTCTTTCACTTTTTTACACTTTTAGAGAGGTGAGAGCCGTCGATCACTTCAAAAAGTAAATTCAGAGTCGTTGATTGGTAAAATCACATTTGTTTTTGAAAGATAGGTTTGTTCAAAGATATTGCTTGTACAACAAGAATTAACAAAGAAAAGTGTACAGTTAAGTCACATCAATCATATGTCTAACAGTAACCAATAAATTGTTATCAGTTGTTTGAGGGTGAAAATGGTTTCTGCTGATTTCGGTAATTTCGGGTGTGTGGGTGAGAAACGAATTTAAACCCTAAACAATGTACTGCAAGGGAGTACTTGAGATTCAAGAGATCAATCTGTATAAATCCGGCCTAAACCAAGAAATAGTCGTTCCAGACTTGCTTCGGTCACAAAAAGGAGGAGAATGGGTTGGTTTTGGGGAGGAAAGCGAAGAAAGTGTTGAGACCAGGTTGATTCTGGAAGAGTAGTGGTTTCACGACTTGTATTAAAAAATGGGAAGCTAACAGATGGAAAGCTAGCAAATGTTTCTGAGTGTTGTATTGATCCTGACCGAACTTGTTGTTCGGTGGAAATAAGTAAGACCTATTTATACAAGTCGAAGTGAAACGTACTCTGGTCTCATTAAGGAATGGAAAAATTGGTGAGTAAATAGGAGGAGGTAGTAACTGTTAACGCATGGAATTGATGTTCCATAAAAAAGAGCGTTTCACCATTACTCCTTGTATTTACTAACCACCTCATCCTTATTACACTTCCTTATGACGGGCGTAGTGTACGCCGCACGCTGTAAACCGCCAAACCAATACCCAAAGTGTATCCCCAAGTTTGTGATATGTGTTGATGACTCGAATGTTTTCGTGGAAAACATGTAGCATGGTTGTTTCCTGGCAAGTCGAGCTTGGGAGACTTGCAAGCTTGGTGACCTTCGACGGTCGAGATTTTGCATCTTAAGAGGAAAGGTAGCTGTTGATCGTTGCACGCTTCCGTTTTTGATAGCCGTGTAGGGAAGGCCAGCATGGTGGCGCGACAGAGTTGGCATTCCATTGGCATGGCATGCCTTAGCACGGCCAAACTAGGTTTTTGGGTCAAAGGTTACCATGCGTTGTCTGGTAACCTTGGACGGCTAGGATTTGATCCTGGATTGAAGGGCAACCGTTGATTGTCGCACGCCTTCGTTTTAGTAGCCGCATAGGGAAGGCCAGCATGGTGGCGCGGCTAGGTTGGCATGGCATGCCTTGGCGCGGTTTGGCGTGGCCAAACTAGGATTTCGGTCCAAAGGTTACCATGCGTTGTCTGGTAACCTTGGACGGCTAAGATTTGATCCTGGGATTGAAGGGCGACCGTTTATTGTCGCACACCTTCGTTTTAGTAGCCGCATAGGGAAGGCCAGCATGGTGGCGCGGCTAGGTTAGTATGCCATTGGCATGGCATGCCTTGGCGTGGCCAAACTAGGGTTTCGGGCCAAAGGTTACCGTGCGTTGTCTGGTAACCTTGGACGGCTAGGATTTGCTTCTGAGATTGAAGGGCGACCGTTGATTGTCGCACGCCTTCGTTTTAGTAGCCGCATAGGGAAGGCCGGCATGGTGGCGCGGCTAGGTTGGCATGCCTTGGCGCGGTTTGGCGTGGCCAAACTAGGGTTTCGGGCCAAAGGTTACCATGCGTTGTATGGTAACCTTGGACGGCTAGGATTTGATCCTGGTATTGAAGGGAGACCGTTGATTGTCGCACGCCTTAGTTTTAGTAGCCGCATAGGGAAAGCCATCATGGTGGCGTGGCTAGGTTGGCATGCCATTGGCATGGCATGCCTTGGCGCGGTTTGGCGTGGCCAAACTAGGGTTTCGGGCCAAAGGTTACCTTGCGTTGTCTGGTAACCTTGGACGGCTAGGATATGCTCCTGAGATTGAAGGGCGACCGTTGATTGTCGCACGCCTTCGTTTTAGTAGCCGCATATGGAAGGCCGTCATGGTATAGTGGGGCCGATAGTTTGGCATGTCGTTGGCACATGGTGCGGCTAGCATGGTTAGGGCCAAGGCAAGGTGGGTTTGTCTTGGCGAGGTGGGGCCAATGGTTTGGCATGCCGTTTGGAACATGGTGCGGCTAGCATGGCTAGGGGCCAAGGCAAGGTGCGGTTTGGCTTGGCATGTGGGGCCAAGGGCTTGGCATGCCGTTTGGCATATGGTGAGGCTAGCATGGCTAGGGCCAAGGCAAGGTGCGGTTTGGCTTGGCATGGTTTGCTATTGGCGCAGTAGTGTGGCTGGCATGGTTGGCATGCCTTGGCGCGGAGATGTGGCTGTCACGGTTTTCTATTGGCACAGTGGTGCGGATGGCATGGTTGGCATGCCTTGGCGCGGTAGATGTGGCTGGCACGGTTTGCCATTGGCACAGTGGTGCGGCTGGCATGGTAGGCATGCCTTGGCGCAGAGATGTGGCTGGCACGGTTTGCCATTGGCACAGTGGTGCGGCTGGCATGGTTGGCATGCCTTGGCGCGGTAGATGTGGCTGGCACGGTTTGTCATTGGCACAGTGGTACGGCTGGCATGGTTGGCATGCCTTGGTGCGGTAGCATGAGGGTTTTGTACAGGTGATGTCAATTAATGTTAGGGGTTCTGCCGTGGAACATGATACATAGAAAGAAAAAAGGTACCCTGGTAATTCTTACGTAAGCATGCTGATCGGTTCGATAAATGTGCTAATGGTCATAATGATGTCATGCCAGATGTGCGGTTTTACGATTTTAACCCTAGGCTAAAAGCCTAAGTCCCCTGCTTAGCTCGGAACGGGAGCATCGTTGCGAGGTAAGCATAAGATGGTGCCAGGCTAGGACAAGAAATTGAAACAAGTCGTGATAAGATGGTCAGGAAGGCCCGACTAACCTTTTCGAGAGGTAAAGAGAGTTTGCGCTTCCCGTGGTGGCGGCCTTGCGTAAATTGTACTGGTGGTGTGGACCGTGATGTGGTGAGATGAAAATTGTCGGCTTAGTCTGGCTGTGCATCACTTTGGCTGGGTCAGGGAACATCGTGCCGCTGGGTCGGCAAGTTGTTGGTGTCACTATGGTTTGGAAAGGGGGCGCAGGCGTTGCGCTGGCTTGGACTCGACGTGGCAAGGCATGGCGCGGACAAGCTTGACATGTGGGGCCAGGGCAATGGCGCGGTCTTGGAGAGGCAAAGCATGGTGGACGGCTTGGCAGGTGGGGCCAAGGCAATGTCGTGGTATTGGAGAGGAAAGGCTTGGAGGACGGCTTGGCAGGTGGGGCCAAGGCAATGGCGCGGTATTGGAGAGGCAAGGCATGGAGGACGGCTTGGCATGTGGGGCCAAGGCAATGGCGCGGACAGTCTTGGCGTGGTGATTTTGTCTTCGCGGGACCGGTTGCCTCTTTTCCTTACTTGGCTCAAAATAGGAAATCCTTTCCTTGTTCGGATTCCCAAATATCACGCACATAAAAAGAGGGTCGGCCTCTCCTTTTGTTTCATACCTATTTATTGTATTTCGGTGTGGTAATAGTAAAGCAAAGCGGGCAAGCTAATCCCTGGTATGTCTTCCCATACTTCCTCCATACCTTTTTTTTTTTTTTTTTTTTTTTTTTTTTTTAATGCGAACCCTGGTTGTGGGTGTACCTTCTCATGAACTTGTAGAAATATCATTTTTCTGAGTTGGTATGAATCCCAGCCATAGTAAAATTTAGGCGTGAGTGCCGTAGTGATGTTGGCCGCCTCAATTACTGTGCGAAGTAGGTGTGCACGAGCATTTTCATTCCCTTCCCGCGAAAATCTAGCTTTTAGGGTTTCCTCCGTTTCCTGGTGTGGTCGTGTGCATGGTTCCCGTTGTGGGGCGCACCTATTCGGCTAGGCGCCAATTTCCCGTTGCATGAAGTGGTGATGCAGAGTCTGTCAGTCCCCATTTCTTCGCATATGCGCAAAAATGACTTTGAAACCAATTGGCTTGCGTCCAGGATGGCCCTCTTGCGTCTGATAAATAATTTCCAGTCACTTTCCGTAATAATCTCTCTTCGTATTGTTCCATTGTAGTTATCTCGGAGGTGAAAGCAGCGTAAGGGAATTTTCGTTAGGATGTCAGCAATTTCTGCTGTACCAAAGGATGCTGGCAGTTCCAAGCCAAACGCGGCTGATGAGTTCTTCACGATTGTTTCTGCCAGGAGAAGTCATCTTAAGCATGTGCCGATTCTTCTGACCGGCCCGGAAGGTGAGGGAGGGGATCGATCGGTTCCGCCTGGGAACGTAATACGGTTTTGTCTTCAAAGGAAAGAGTATTCCGCCTCTCTTATTGATTTCAAGATCTCCATGAGTCCGTTGCGTTCCTTTAATAAATGGATGCAATTTATGATAAGTCAAGATTGTGTAAGAGCTAGTTTAACCAAAGCGCAAATCATTGATGTTGTCGCGGCTTCTGCATCACTTCAAATTAGGAAAGACATCCCGGGTTTGGTTGCTTTCATCTCCAGGTGGTGTCCAGATACCCACACAGCTATATGCAGGTGGGGAGAAATGATTATATCCTTAGAAAGTGTAGCCATTCTGCTGAATCTTCCCATAACAAGAAACCTCAACATTAAGCTGTTAGATGATGAAGTAAAAATACGTACCACACTGGTTGCGAAGTCGAAAGGGTTTGTTCGAAAAGAAAATGAGATGAAGTGTTTATACAGCTGGTGGGTGTCTCAATGGTTTCCTGATGAGCTGGCACCTGATCAAAAAAATAGTACACTCCACGTCGCGGCATTCTTGGCTCTGTGGTTATCCCGGGATATTTTCGATGACGGCTCTGGTAAGAAGGAGATAAGGCCGGAACTCCTCAAATTTGCTATAAGATTGGCGACAGGAGTCGTTCTCCCCATTGGCGGCTTGTTTCTCGGTTCTCTGTACACGCACTTGGATCATCTGGCTGTGGATATGCGCGTTTCAAATGGTTACATGAAAGTGGACTCATATGTTCACGTTGCTTTTCTCCAGGCGTGGCTATGGGAGCATCTTGGAAAAATACACTCCTAAACCATTGGTTTCACTTCCCGCGTCTTGGGGTGGTTCGATAATACTTCGCTGGTCGAATAGGCGCCCAAGAGCTGGCTCAAACCTGGCTGATTTCCTCGATAATTCGTGTGCCGTTAATTTAAGTCCATGGGCCCCAGTGTGTACATCCATAGTCCAGGTCAATACTTTTGCTTCCGCTCCAAACATGTCTTTGCTTTCTGACGAAGGGAACCTCGGTGTCGGCGAGGTTGTATTCATGCGAAGTTGCACGCCGGGTTACATACCATCATTCTTTCGAGGATCTTATCAGGCAGTCTCTTACAATATTGATCGGGCGGCTCGGCATATGTGTTTCGACCAAGGGATCCCTCTTGTTCGTCAGCTGGTAGCTCCAGAGAACTCATTACCGACCATTCTTGATGCTAGTGTTCTCGTGCCGGGCAAAAGCCTCCCTTTCTTGCTTTCGGAACGAAATCCTTCGACTACCTCCAAGTATAACACGTTCTGGCAGAGTGAATTCCTTGTCATCCAGGAATTTGTGAAAGTCGTAGTGGAGAACATCCGTGGTAGGCCTTCTGCTGCGATTTTAGCAAAGCATCCGTTGTTGACGGATACTTCTTCAACCAAAAGAAAATCCGTCAGTCCGGGCGCGGAAAATCCCCAAGCGAAGGAGCGAAGGTCTAAAAATCGCGCAGGTGGTTTCCAGTCAGATTCCACAGTTCTACCGACTTTTAGTTCGTCCAACATGCAAGTATGTACAATTTTCCTCTTGACTTCAGTTGGGCCGTGTATATTCTCATTTCTTTTCTGAGTATCCGTCTTCATATTTTGTCCAGGGTCTCAACAGTGTGAACGTCTTTACCAAACTTGCAAGTAGACAGAAAACATTGCTTCCCGAGACAGAGGATGTCGGTGTTGAGCCTATCCATGGTGATGGGGAACCCGAGAAGGATGACGGTTCGGAGTCCAGTGATGGCGAGGGTAGTTCTTCTGGCAGCAGTGCTGAATCTTCCTCTAGTCGGTCTGAAAGTGAATCAGTGAGTTCTGCATGTTCCCCCATTTTTTTTTTTTTTTGAAAACGTCTAATCCGCGGTATTACAGGAGGAAGCCGTTTCTGAAGATGGATTTGAGATAGAGACTGAGGAAGATACAACTTTGTCTCCAACTGTGGCAACCGTACCAGGCGATCTTGAAATGGATGTTGATCAAGATGAAAACGTCGTTGCTGCTCAGACAAAGGAAAGTACTCCAGTGGCCGCAGGTGCGATTGTTGTTAGGAGTCCCTTGCCGGTTGTTGATGTAGTCGCAGGCGCCCCTTTTAATCCTCCGTACTTGGTTCCTCATCGGGATCACATGCTGATTGGAGGGTTTACCGTGCCAGCCAAACATGTAGTACTATACACTAAGATCTGGGAAAACTACGGTCATATTGCCACGACCAAACAAATTACTAGTCGGTACGCGTTGGTTAAGCGTGTGGAGAAAATTCTGTCTTCGATTGACGACATGTGCAACGTGACTGGTCATACTTTTTTTGGGGATGTGGTCACAAGCAGGAGGTTCCATCGTGACATGTGCATGGAGTTTGAGTTCAATGCTCCTTGGTTCGTCAAAGGTTTCTCTGAGGTTGAAAAGATGCTGTCTGAAACAGTCGAAGGCCCTTCTGCGGATATGGTGAAGAAGCAGGAAGTGGAAGTCAAAAAGTTGTCCAGTAAACTAAAATTGAAGAGGGCGACTCTTCAAAGCGCAAAGGAGGCTCTTGCCAAGAAGAGCAAGCCATTGTTGGAAAACTTTCCTTGAACACATTTCTGTTTTTTTTCTTCTGATCTTCTTATTTTAGGTTTCTTTTTTTTTTTGAAAGGCAAATGAAACGCCTAGTTTATGGTTTTGATTTTCTGTATTTTTGAGTTGATAGACAAATGCTACATTGATGGTTTTGGATTGTTCTTTTGGAATGCATTGTTTTGGTTATGATTGCAAGTGGCGCAAACGTTCCAGGCAAACCATGGAACCGCGTGTTGGTAGATGACATGGGATGAAACATAACATGACTTATCGGTTTTATCATTCTCGTGAAAACTTGAAATAGCAAACCATGTATTTTGTCTAGGTAAGACTTACTCGGTTTTCATCTCTTCCTGTTGAAAAAGGAATCTCCCGGGCGTTAGACCGAGTTTTGTGGGAAACGTCGCCATGACTGTGGAAAGTCCCCAGTCATTCCTAGTCGTGTTGCCGATCCCTGGGCGGATCGTTCGCTTCTAAACCCCTCGGAAGTCCCCAGTCGTCCTTTGCCGTGTAACGACTGGTAATTGAGCCGTCTGGTAACTGATTCGTCGTTTCCTGAGCGGAATTTTTGATTCTACTGTCTTGACGTCCGGGTAGAGGTACGAGATCGAGGATTGAAAATTGACATCATGACCGAAAGATCAACCTCCCACTGTGGTCGCCAATTGTTTGAGGGTGAAAATGGTTTCTGCTGATTTCGGTAATTTCGGGTGTGTGGGTGAGAAACGAATTTAAACCCTAAACAATGTACTGCAAGGGAGTACTTTAGATTCGAGAGATCAATTTGTACAAATCTGGCCTAAACCAAGAAATGGCCGTTCCAGACTTGCTTCGGTCACAAAAAGGAGGAGAATGGGCTGGTTTTGGGGAGGGAAGCGAAGAAAGTGTTGAGACCAGGTTGATTCTGGAAGAGTAGTGGTTTCACGACTTGTATTAGAAAATGGGAAGCTAGCAGATGGAAAGCTAGCAAATGTTTCTGAGTGTTGTATTGCTCCTGACTGAACTTGTTGTTCGGTGGAAATAGGTAAGACCTATTTATACAAGTCGAAGTGAAACGTCTCTGGTCTCATTAAGGAATGGAAAAATGGGTGAGTAAATGGGAGGAGGTGGTAACCGTTAACGCATGGAATTGATGTTCCATAAAAAAGAGCGTTTCACCATTACTCCTTGTATTTACTAACCGCCTCATCCTTATTACACTTCCTAAGGGCCGTAAACCTCCAAACCAATACCCAAAGTGGATCCCCTAGTTTGTGATATGTATTGATGACTCGAATGTTTTCGTGGAAAACATGTAGCATGGTTGTTGCCTGGCAAGTCGAGCTTGGGAGACTTGCTAGCTTAGTGACCTTCGACGGTCGAGATTTTGCATCTTAAGAGGAAAGGTAGCTGTTGATCGTTGCACGCTTCCGTTTTTGATAGCCGTGTAGGGAAGGCCAGCATGGTCGCGCGGCAGAGTTGGCATGCCTTGGCGCGGCCAAACTAGGGTTTTGGGTCAAAGGTTACATACGAAGGTGGGAGATAGACATCCCATGTCGAAGTGGGAAGATCAATCCTAGCCATTACTTCTTCTCGTGCGTATGGTTTCGGGCTTGTCGACTTCAAAACTTCTTTCCCCGGGGCGGATCATCAAATCCATCGAGCCTAATCGAAAATTGAGATATAGAATAAACTCACGAGACGATTCTTTATAAATGTTTAATCCCGTAAGGAAAGGAGTCTTTACTTACCACCTATGAAGGTCACAATTGAGATAACAATGTAGCGAGGGAGATGGTGTATGGTGAAGGAAGTACACCATGAAGATGGGCCGAGCTCAAATATGCACAAGAGGAACCCCGAGAGCGACTCACCAGGACCAAGTCCTAGCATCCTTAATCGAACCAAGCTCCCGAGCTTTGACAATGTGAAACTATCAAGAACATGTATTCACTCTAGCTTGGTCATTTTTACGCATGTCACCCATCTCATGCCTACCACATAATAGTGTAACCATTATGCTGCTAGGCGACTTAATATTGATGGTGGATTTTCGTTTGAGTTAAATTTGGACATCTTGTAAAAGATAAAGCCATTTATAAAGATACTCCCTCACTTAATTCACCAAGAATGGAGCATGTAGCAACAATCCCATTCGTGAATTGAAATTCCTCGTGTTGGAGCATGTGGCAACAATCCTTTCTCGTGAATTTCATATCAGCCTTGTATTTGACTCATTATCGATTGTGGCATGCGAGTGTTACTCTTACGGAGGAACCTCGCACTATAAGTGAAACGTTATACTCTGGTCTCATTAAGGAATGGAAAAATGGGTGATGACCCCAGGATCAGTCCATAAATGGGAGGAGGTGGCATTATGGATGGAAAAACCCTAAATTAGGGTTTGCGGCATATTACATGTACTTCTCAAACCATCCATGGAATTGATGTTCCATCGACAAAAAAGAGCGAATTTACAACAAATTTTCACCATTACTCACGCTTGTCCATCTTACTAACCGCCTCATCCTTATTACACTTCCTTATAGTGTATCTTGCCACGATCACGTTTTCATGGTAAAACCTCCAAACCAATACCCAAAGTGGATCCTTTGCCCTAGTTTGTGATATGTATTGATGCCTACACCATCATGTCGAATGTTTTCAGGTGATGTGGAAAACATGTAGCATGGTTGTTGTCCTGTTAGTGGGCAAGTCGAGCTTGGGAGACTTGCTCACAAACTGGGGCTCACCAGGGTAGTGACCTTCGACGTGTTAGGGAAGTCGGTTAGAGATTTTGCATCTTAAGAGGAAAGGTAGCTTGTATAAATAGCCCTATTTTGATCGTTAATGCACGCTTGTATTCACGTTTTGATAGCCGTGTAGGGAAGGCCAGCATGGTCGTTTAAATTCATTCCTCATCCACACCCCAAATTACCAAATTCTGCGCAGGAGTAGTTTTTCACCCATAAACAAGGTAAACCCTCCAAATCAATACCCAAAGGCATGCCTTGTAGCGCGCAAGTCCAAACTAGGGTTTTGACGTCGTTCCACGCTTCCGTTTTTGATAGCCGTAGGAAAGGCAAAGGTTACCATGCGTTGCCTGGTAACCTTGGACGGCTAGGATTTGATCCTGGGATTGAAGGGAAACCGTGGATTATCGCACGCATTCGTTTTAGTAGCCGCATAGGGAAGGCCAGCATGGGGGCGCGGCTAGGTTGGCATAGCATTCCTTGGAGCGGTTTGGCGTGGCCAAAATAGGGTTTCGGGCCAAAGGTTACCATGCGTTGTCTGGTAACCTTGGACGGCTAGGATTTGATCCTGGGATTGAAGGGCGACCGTTAATTATCGCACACCTTCGTTTTAGTAGCCGCATAGGGAAGGCCAGCATGGTGGCGCGGCTAGGTTGGTATGCCATTGGCATGGCATGCCTTGGCGCGGTTTGGCGTGGCCAAACTAGGGTTTCGGGCCAAAGGTTACCTTGCGTTGTCTGGTAACCTTGGACGACTAGGATATGCTCCTGAGATTGAAGGGCGACCGTTGATTGTCGCAAGCCTTCGTTTTAGTAGCCGCATAGGGAAGGCCAGCATGGTGGCGCGGCTAGGTTGGCATGCCATTGGCATGGAATGCCTTGGCGCGGTTTGGCGTGGCCAAACTAGGGTTTCGGGCCAAAGGTTACCATGCGTTGTCTGGTAACCTTGGACGGCTAGGATTTGATCCTGGGATTGAAGGGAGACCGTTGATTGTCGCACGCCTTCGTTTTAGTAGCCGCATAGGGAAGGCCAGCATGGTGGCGTGGCTAGGTTGGCATGCCATTGGCATGGCATGCCTTAGCGCGGTTTGGCGTGCCCAAACTAGGGTTTCGGGCCAAAGGTTACCTTGCGTTGTCTGGTAACCTTGGACGGCTAGGATTTGCTCCTGAGATTGAAGGGCGACCGTTGATTGTCGCACGCCTTCGTTTTAGTAGCCGCATAGGGAAGGCCGGCATGGTATTGTAGGGCCGCGGGTTTGGCATGCCGTTGGCACATGGTGCGGCTAGCATGGCTAGGGCCAAGGCAAGGTGCGTTTGGCTTGGCGAGGTGTGGCCAATGGTTTGGCATGCCGTTTGGCACATGGTGCGGCTAGCATGGCTAGGGCCAAGGCAAGGTGCGTTTGGCTTGGCGAGGTGGGGTGGGGCCAATGGTTTGGCATGCCGTTTGGCACATGGTGCGGCTAGCATGGCTAGGGTCCAAGGCAAGGTGTGGTTTGGCTTGTCATGTGGGGCCAAGGGCTTGGCATGCCGTTTGGCATATGGTGAGGCTAGCATGGCTAGGGCCAAGGCAAGGTGCGATTTGGCTTGGCATGGTTTGCTATTGGCGTGATGAGTGCGGCTGGCATGGTTGGCATGCCTTGGCGCGGAGATGTGGCTGGCACGGTTTGCCATTGGCACAGTGGTGCGGCTGGCATGGTTGGCATGCCGTGGCGCGGTAGATGTGGCTGGCATGGTTTGCCATTGGCACAGTGGTGCGGCTGGCATGGTTGGAATGCCTTGGCGCAGAGATATGGCTAGCTCGGTTTGCCATTGGCACAGTGGTGCGACTGGCATGGTTGGCATGCCTTGGCGCAGTAGATGTGGCTGGCACGGTTTGCCATTGGCACAGTGGTGCGGCTGGCATGGTTGGCATGCCTCGGCGCGGTAGCATGTTGCTGGCACGGTTTGCCATTGGCACAGTGGTGCGGCTGGCATGGTTGGCATGCCTTGGCGCGGTAGCATGAGGGTTTTGTACAGGTGATGTCAATCAATGTTAGGGGTTCTGCCGCGGAACATGATACATAGAAAGAAAAAAGGTACCCTGGTAATTCTTGCGTAAGCATGCTGATCGATTCGATAAATGTGCTAATGGTCATCATGATGTCATGCCAGATGTGCGGTTTTACAATTTTAACCCTAGGATAAAAGCCACCATCACCATCAATATAAACGGTTAATGTAGAACATGGTCAAGATTGGTTGTCTGAGTTGACTGAAGTCAAGATACTCAAAATTCGCAAATCACTTCATCTATTCTTGTTCTTGCTGAATAAAAACGTGTTTGAAAAAGTAGGGGTCTAACAACCACACCCAATATTTTGTTTAGGCAATCTGTATGGACTAACTCCAATATAATTCCAAGAGAATCAACTAGGCAGTCAGACTCAATCAAGGAAAATATATCCAAGAGTTGTATCTTTGTTTCTCAATATAATCAGTAAATCAAATAGATCCGTGAGCCTAATTATTATGAGAAACAACTTGAACGGTACCAAAGACCAATATTCAAGTGTCAATCAATTTCAATCAACAACCAAAAGTTGGATTTACGAATTGATTGAACTATGCACAACCTGTGATATTTCAATTATATAGAAAATATAATGCGAAAAAGAAATAACAAAGTCACCAGAAGTTTTGTTAACTAGGAAACCGCAAATCCAGAAAAACCCCGGGACCTAGTCCAGATTTGAACACCACACTGTATTAAGCCGCTACAGACTCTAGCCTACTACAAGTTAACTTCGCACTAGAATGTAGTTGAGCCCTAACCAATCTCACACTGATTAAGGTATAGTCACGTTCCTTACGTCTCTGAATCCCAGCAGGACTCTACGCACTTGATTCCCTTAGCTGATCTCACCCACAACTAAGAGTTGTTATGACCCAAAGTCGAAGAGTTGATAAACAAATCTGTCTCCCATAAAAAAGTCTATTCTGATAGATAAATCTGTCTCCCACAGAAATACATACGAAGTTTTGTTCCGTCTTATGATAAATCAAGGTGAACATGACAAAATTGATAATCCGGTCTTATATTCCCGAAGAACATCCTAGAAATATCAATCACCTCACAATAACTTAACTATATGGTAGTAGAACAAGATATTATGGAATCACAAAGAATGAGACGAAGATCTTTGTGATTACTTTTTATATCTTACATATCGGAGATAAATCTCGAGCAAATTTTATAGAAGATATTACTCGATACGATAGAACAAGTAAGATCAGAACATGCAACTGCATAGAAAATAGTTGGGTCTGGCTTCAGAATCCCAATGAAGTCTTTAAGTCGTTAACCTATAATAGTTTTAGGAAAAAACTAGGTTACATGAGAATCGACTATAGTCGCAACTAGTATCACACAAGAGGTGTGGGGATTAGGTTTCCCAGTTGCTAGAGTTCTCCCTTATATAGTCTTCAAATCAGGGTTTGCTAACTTTGAGACAAAGCAATCAATATTCACCGTTAGATGAAACCTGATTTAAGATTCAAGCTAATATATTTATACCATTAGATGGTCTTAGCTTGTTACACATAAAAGAAATATACTTTCATTTAGATATGGGTAACCGTACCTAAACATGTATATTGAGTTGGCTCAATAACAGTTAACCGAAGTTAGCCACATGAACACTTTTGTGTTAACCATGTTCATCTCAACACTTCTAGATCAAATGATAATCAAATGAATCTAATTTACTCATAGAGTTGTTCAATTGTTTATATTCTCATAGAAGTATACAAGACACAATCGAAGCAAAATCGGATTGATTCAAAAGAGTCGGTTCATGAACATTTTAGCCACGGTTTGCAAAGATTGCATTCCTTAATTTATAAATGTATTTATTCATGAGTATGAAAACATACTTAGCCGATTTTAGATTTTAACCTCATAAGTTTGCAAACGGGTACGCAAACTTAAGTTCCGGACTTTGGTCATGTCCGACAGTTCGCAAACGGGTGCGCATACTGTCGTTCCGGACCGAACTCAGGTGAATAAGTTTTCAAACGGGTACGCAAACTTAGTTCCCGGACTTTGACAGTTAAAACCGTTTGCATACGGGTATGCATACTTGGTTCCCGGACCTGAATCATTCTTACAACAGTTTGCATATGGGTATGCATTCTTTGCTATATCTAGACAATGGTTATTTGTTCTAAACTCCCATTTCAATCATTGAAATATTCTTAGAAGACGACAATAGCTGTCTCACAAAAACTATTAGCTTATAAGCAATTTTCAAGTGATCGAATGATCAATAAGAAATATCCGAGTCTACATCAAATGACTGTCTCATACAAATCATGAAAGATGTTACCAGGTGATTTTCACATGATCATCTTTTGAATTTCGTCAAGAATAATGATGAACGTAGTTAAAGCAAAAAGCTTTTTAACACATATTTCGAGAAAGATACAAACGAGTTAAACTCAACTCGAAATATCAAATGTGTAAAATGTAAAGTCTATATAGCTATACGACTTAGTCTCAATAGGAGATAGAATAAGACTTCTGAGTGATAGATGAGTTTAAGTCTCCACATACCTTTTGTTGATAAAGTTCCACAAGCTCCCCTTAGTAGTTCTTCGTCTTCAATCGATGAACGCTGTGAAGTTTAAAGCTCAACTACACATTCTATCCTAATCCAAGACATAGCTATAAGTAGACTAGAAATCAAGACTTATAGTTTTGACAACTAAACTTGACAAACATGCTTGAGATAGCAACGCTTGCGAATTCGACCAAGCAGTGCTCTAAAAATATCCCCCTTTGTCAATTTTAGTGACAAAACTATCAATACATATGGATTACAAAATAAATAAACTTTGTAGCTTCTCATCCAAATGCTTGATTTCTTTGGTTCTTCAACATTCCTTGAATTCTTCGTCACTCCAAGTACTCCAGTGATTCTGAACGTGTTAAACTCAGCATCATAGTTGTTGAAGATCCGTAGCCATAACAATAAGAAAACAAATGTACTCAATTATTGTTATACAGTATCATAGTATTATTACACAGCATCAAAGTTCAATTGTATCACAACTTTGACAATAATACTACGGTGATAGGTATCACTCCCCCTTGGTCAATAGTTTATCTCACAATGAAAACCACTCCCCCTTACATAATGATCTGTAAACCATATGTATGTAGTGTGAACTACCAAATAATTCTCCCCCTTTTTGTCGATATAAATTGGCAAAGGTGCTGGAACTAGCGGGATCATAATGAAATGCTCAAAGATATTATTCATGACTAAAAGAGAACATATCAACTTTGTTTCGATGATTTCACATAGTCGAAACTTAGTGTATTCATCAAGGAGTTTATAAAGATACAAGATAACTCCTACAATATTCCACAGCCGCACTCCCCACAAAGAATTAGCAATTAAGCACAAGTTCAATTAAGAAATCTCCCCCATATAATGTCGTTGCCGAAATAACAAAGAGCGACCTTACTTTTACAAGACAAGAAGGATTTCTTTGGACATTAACAAATCACATGAGACATGATTTGTATCCAGTAAACTCAATTAAATTAACCACAAAGGAACCTTAATGAATAATTTAATCGGAAATGCTCAACATAAGAAAACTTACGGAGCCATATAGTACTTTCACATAGAAGTGGATCAGGGAAAGATCAATACCGCGGAATATTCAAAAGTTCATTCTATCTTTTATCAATATTTGCATAAAGACATAATAGACTTAACTTTTGACATACATGGGACAATCATAGTTCACGGACGTAAACACACATATCCCATAATATTATTTGCAATATATGAAACCAATAAAGATTAATACTGCAAAAAACATCTTCCAAATAACTTAGAATTTAACTAAATAAACCTAAAACATTGCAAGATGAAAATCGTTGGCAATAGCTATGTGTAATCACAATATTTGCTATTCCAAACCCTAGTTATCCTTCTTAAAACACAAGAATAAATTCTCATAAGAAGTTTCCTAGACATTTAGATTCTTGAAAAATTATTTATCTTTCTCGAACTCCTTGTCGTCAACAGACATTGGAACATAAGATTCGTGAAGAAAGGAGTCGATTCCAACGAACCTTCTAGACTGATGTCGAACTAGGGCCTTCTGAATTTCAAGAGTTCTTAAAACAAGACTTTATTTGCTGAATCTCTTTCCTTGTTTGCATCAACTCTTCAAGAACACCAGAAAACTTCTGAAGATTAGAGGGGATAGCATATTCTTCCTTTTTATCTTCAAAGTTGTAGAGGAAAGAGACTTATCTTTTTCCTTCGTGATTGATGGATTAACAATCATATTAACATCTTTTCCATTAGAAGACATGATGCTTGAAGTCTCCATTCAAATATGGGATTGTGAGAGAAATACACAAATCAAGATCTACAAGCAGTCTTGTGATAAAAAGAGTTTCTAGGGAAGAAAAAAAGGAATGTAGGGTTACGGAACCTTTGTACAAGTAAAAAGGATTCTCGTACGACCAATTCACATCCCTAAAAAAGGCAGAATTGTTGATTTTAACCCTCTTTTAATGATCAAAAGGGGAAACCTTTTCAATACGAATTTATGATATAAAAAGATCAACAGAATTCCAGAAAAACACAAAGAAGAAAGAAAGAAAAAAATTAAAACAAGAATTTTCTTTTCCTAAAGCCTGATTTGTGCTCATCTCTTGTCTCTTTGAAACCAGGCACATTAGATAAGATGCACGTTCAACACAATTAAGCTGTTTTCGGGTGAACAACAATTTGTCCACCATACACTTCTTGTACGGAATTCTTAATACCCCTTTTCACAGAATGTTTAGACCTTGTTCTTTTCTGTAGAGGTCTAATTTTTTCTTTATAAATTAACTTCTTTGGAGACGAGTTGAGTTTACATACCTCAGATGAATTCGATATCTGAACAAGTTTGAGCTTGTTTGCTAATCGATTTGCTTTCTGTTGAAGTTTGCTGACATATCTTATTTTATGTTTGTACTTGAAACATTTAGAGAGTTCATGGCCCTTAAGAGTACAATAAGAACATGTCAATGTGGAGTATGGTTCAGACACCATAGTTGAGCATGCTACTAAACAAATTGAGGTACCTGAAACATGTGAGATAAAATTTTCAGTAGACATGGAAAAATCCATTTTATCCTCCAAAGTGGTTGAAGAAGTTTCTCCGGGAAGAATATCAAGATTGATGTACGTATTGCTACAATTATCAAAATCAATATTTTCACTAAGGAGTGCAACACTTGATTTTTCATCTTTATTTGAATCATAGTGATCAGACATTTCATCAAGAGTTGTAGCAAGACCTTTGTTTCCAGTGTATTTTCTCTGATTTGGAGACTCATTAGCAAAATGACCAAAACCTTTACACTTGAAGCACTGTGGCATATCTTCGTCATCAGTATCGACACTATCCTTGTTTTTAGGAGGTGCACAGTCATGAGGTTTGACTGATGACCTGGGTTTATCTCTGATGAACCTTTTACTTCTCTTCAAAAAAAAGATCTCTAAGCTGTCTTGTGATCAGTGAGACTGAGTTGTCAAGATATTCATCTGATGAATCAGTCTCGATGGGATTAACTACAGAGTTGCCAACACTTTTACTTTTATCAAGTAATTTAGTGTTCTTTTGTGCTTTGAAAGCAATATCCTTTCCAGATTTGGATGCATGCTCATGATCAAAGAACTTTAACTTCCCAACAAGAGTATTTCTGGAAAGTGTATCAAGGTTATTTCCTTCAACGATGGCATGTTTCTTAGAATCGTATTTGGCTGGCAACGATCTGAGAATTTTCATCATAATGTCCTTTTCAGGAATAGTCTTACCTAATGCAAAAGATACATTAACAATTTTAGACACTTTGTGATTAAACTCATCAAATGAATCTTCATCAGCCATACGAAGGCTTTCCCAATCAGAATTTAGGTTTTGAATCCTAGCTTCTTTTTCAGAGGTATACCCTTTGCATACGGTTTCTAAGATATCCCAAGAATCTTTAGACCGAGTGCGCGTAGTCACATGGTGCTGAAGATCTGGGGAAATGGCATTGTATGATAGCATTTAAGCCATCAGAATGTTGCTTTGCAACAAGAATCTCATCAGGCTCATACCTACCAATATCATGTCCAACTGTTACACCGTCTACTATAACCAATAGAGGATTATATCCATTAACAACATAAACCCATGATTGAAAATCACGTGCTTGGAGAAAGGCACGCATAGAAATTTTCCACCATAAGTAATTCGAGCCATCGAAGACTGGCGGTACGTTTTTAGAGATAGCGCTTCCGTCCATAGAGTCGGATTGCTACAAACACAGACTTATAAGGTCTTAAACGTGTTTGCCAGCTCTGATACCAATTGAAAAAGAGGGGGTTTAACAACCACACACAATATTTCGTTTAGGCAATCTGTATGGACTTACTCCAATATAATTCCAAGAGAATCAACTAGACAGACAGACTCAATCAAGGAAAATCTATCCAAGAGTTATATCTCTATTTCTCAATGTAATCAGCAAATCAAACAGATATGATTATTATGAGAAGTAACATGAATGGTACCAAAGACCAATGTTCAAGTGTCAATCAATTTCAATCAACAACCAAAGGTTGGATTTAATAATTGATTGAACTATGCACAACCCGTGATATTTCAATTATATAGAAAATATAATGCGGAAAAGAAATAACACAGACACTAGAAGTTTTGTTAACGAGAAAACCGCAAATGCAGAAAAACCCCGGGACCTAGTTGTTAGAGCATATCTCAGTTGAACCCACCATGCGTTGGTATGTCAAGTTTGGTTGTCATATTTTAATGAACCAAAACTCATTTAAAGAGTCGCTTGATTATGTACTAGAGTCAACTTCGTATAGGTTAGCTTGAAAGTATTAGGATATGAGACATTACAAGTATTACGTGAAGACTTGAAGAAGTAAAGAAGTAAGGAGCTACAACGACAACATCATCCTTCCACTTGAGGTTAGTAATATTTGACTTGAACTGTTTCATTCCCTAACGTATATTTCAAGTCGTGCATATTGAAAACATAACTGTAAAGCATGAATGATTATACTCTAGTTAGACGTAGTATTAAGGAATACAATACGAAGTATAACGCTTATCTTTTGAACTTCGTATATAAGACATCGACATAATCGTTTGAATACTATTGTGATGAGGTGAAGATTTCATCCTAGGAAACAATGTTTTACATTCGTTTAAATGAAGTAAATTCATGAACTTGTTTCGTGAATCGAAAGGGAAATCGCTAGGCTTATTGGTATTGTTATTCATTACATATCTTTTGAACTACCAATATGTGTGATTAGTATAACCGCTCATGACTTGTTTATGTTCTTGGTAAAACTATTCACAAGGCCTAACTTTTGTATTGGTATGACTTTTATTAGTGAAACCAATCTTAAGTAATCACCTGAGATGGTATGATCGATTTAGTGTTATTGGTATGACCAACTCTAGGCAAGGGGGAACCGATCCTAGTAAGAGGTGCAACCGATCACAAGAGGGGAATCGATCCTTGTAAGAGGTGCAACACGTTTCTAGATATTGGGAACCGATCCTATGAACATGTGCAACACGTTTTTAGATATTGGGAACCGATCCTATGGACATGTGCAACAAATACAAGTTAGATACCATATATATGTGGGAACCGATCCTAGTACCTAGTCAACCGAATTTTGGAAAGCTAGTGTGACTAAATCCAGTACTCACATGGAGGTAGAACCAAAACTTGTTTTGGTAGCCGTGAAACCCATGATTGGTGATTGAGTGTTCTTGATCAATCACATAGTTCTTGAAAGTCAGATGAACCAATTCTAAACTTGTTTGGAAGTGTGGAAAATCGATTCCAAGATAGTAAATATGAAAGATGATTTACTAAGTTAAGATGTCGACATACTTTGAACATGTGCAGTAACGCTTATCTTTTATTGTTCAAAGATATTCCTTAATAGCTAAAGGAAAATCCCGGATCGAAAAATAAATTGAGAATCTTTTAATTTTATTTTTGGAAAATGAAAATTAGTAATGTGCATTTACTAGTTGGAGATTTTCTAAGAGATTTTCGGTCATTATTTGGAAAAAGCAATTCCAGGAATTATGGAAACCGAATTTGGAAATATATTGCATATCTTGAGAATATTTTCGGTTTTGGAAATTCCTTGGTGTCCAAACTTCCTTGGTCTATAAATATCAAAGTTTGCATTTCGAGCAAACTAATCCTCAGAGCCAGGAAAACTACCTAGTGGTGTTATTACTGGTGGAGCCGCCTATTCGGATAGGAAAGTAACCTAATTAGGCGAAATCTCTTACGGCCGCTCGGTTTACAGACTTCTTTGGGATTGAGAAGCTCTATTAGTACCGTTGGTGGGAAACTAGATAATTGCGGTTTATTATTAGTTTTCGATTGATTTGATTGACTAACGGTTGTTGAACTTTGATTGCACCTAGTTTGTTTATGCTTGAGAATCTTCTCTTCTGATATAAGATTCACTCAAACTAGATCGAAGTTTCGACGGGGATCTTTAGACTGTTTGTAGATCTAAAGACGTCTTGTGATAATCCATTGTTAACAGACTCCATTTTGTGCGTGATTGATCACAAGAGATTCAAGTTGATTGTGTGCAGGTGTTTCGGTTAAAGAGGATCCAACTATAATCAGTTTATCCTTTTGGTAGATTGAATTGATTAGTTGAGTAGATCGGCATCAATACAATTCGTTGTGATTCAAAGTATTGATTGCAAAATCTTGACAATTACTTTGGTAGTTGTTATTAGATAGATCTAAGGACATGACAAAGGAGTTTATTGGGATAAACGAAAGAGCCTTTTGTCTAACTCACATCACTTGGTTCAAAAGAGTTGTTACCAAACAGATTTGTTGTTCCTTTACTGTTTGGAATACGAACCAAAGGAATTGTTCCAAGTACGTGACTTATTACAAGTTGGAATACAGACGGAACTAGGTGAACTATAGGTTTAGTTGCTTGGTCTCAACTATACGAAGTTGGTTTGATTTTGTATAGCGGCTTAATCTTGAGAGTATTCAATTCTGGACAAGGTCCCGGGTTTTTCTGCATTTGCGGTTTCCTCGTTAACAAAATCTTGACGTGTCTTTTACTTTTCTATTTCCGAAACTATAATTGTTTTATTATAATTAGAAGTAAAATACACAAACGTTAATTCCTATTTACTTGATAGTAATCCTATTGTGTTTGGTTAAGTCCGAACCATTTATCAAGTAAACATACTTCGTTGTGTATTGTCTCGATCTTGTATCCATAGTCAATCACACAAGTTATCTTGTTGTCGTATTGTCTCGATCTCTTATCCATAGACGATCACACGAAGTGTGAACCGATTAGTTGTATTGTCTCGACTCAGTCCATAGACAATCACTTTCAGAGAAAGGACTTATAGGTGGAAAAGTTTTAGATTGAGGTATATTTGGGTACCCTCGTCTTTTCAATTGGTATCAGAGCAGGCAAACATGAAAAGATCTAACAATTTGTGTTTGGTGCGATCCAACCTATAAGAAAATGAATCTAATGGCAGATTCAGCTAACGTAATGCCAAGATTAGATGACTCAAAGCTGTTTGACTCAAAAATAAACACTGAAATTATTGAGTCTCTTCGTTCCAAAGAATTTTGGACGTTCGACGAATGTCACTTATATCTTAATCTTACAGAAGATGCTTCTAGAAAAATCAAAAGAAAATTATCAGAATTTGCTGATATGGAAAGACAACTTTCTGATTTGAAAAGTGAGATTAAGATATATGAACAAAAGGAAGATGAGTCTCTATTTAAAACACTCAAGATCCTTGAAGACTCTAGTAGAGTTCAAAATGAGGTTGATGAGTTTCTCAAAGAACTGGACAACTCAAAGAAAACTAATAATTCCAAAGGAATCAACTCATTCATGAGTATTTAATGAATTATACATCAGAAGAAATTGATATCTATCAAGAAGACACTTTCTATAACTCTTCAGAAGAACTTTCTCTTGAAAGTTACAATGTCTCGGATATAAATTATGAGCCTACTAAAACTGGTCTTGACTTGTCCAGTGAAATATCATTAACTGATAACTTCATGTCAATACCCAGAATGTCCAATTTGTCAAGTCATGGACAATTTGATATTGGTCAAATGACCAATTTTTGGCTATCTCTTATCAAGTTTCGGTACTTGGTATTTGGTCTTATTTGGATCCGGATCCACATCCGAATACAAGATAGTGTTGGTGATAAAAACAAGGAAAGGTGGGAATATTTTGTCCTCTATCTTCTTCGACCACAAAGAGAACTCTACAGCAAACAAGGGTTTGAAAGTTCTTCACTTGTAATTTTTGCATGTTCGATTCAAGTGGAAATTTTTGCTTCAATCCTAAATTGGAACAAGAACAAAGGGTTTCTCTCAAATCGTTCCAATTCAACTCGAGCAAGGAGAATCAACACTCAACAGGGCATATCGACTGTAAGTGGGTCTCTACTCTTTTTGTTGATTCAATGGCTAATAGGAGTAGAAGGAATTTCAATATTGGAGAAAGCTCAAATAGGAATAATATGCTCTACACAACTAGGAATACCGATTATGAAAACATGCCTAGTCTCATCTATGATGTTAGTTCTCAAAATTATTTTGTGAATGATGAATGTCTTATGAAATTCGGTTCAATCAAAGAACCCATCATGGAGATGATTTTTTTCAAAGTTTCGGATAGAAATTATATGAACTTTGTGAAAAATCGCGAATGGGGTATTATCCATGAAAGCTCATTCAAGGCTACTACGGACCTTGTAAAGCTTTTTTATGCTAACATGCATGAGACGAATTTTGAAGGATGTACGTTTCGTACTATGATTGGTACAAGATCATTTGAAGTTAACAAACAAGTGATTTCGGAATTGATTCTATATTCGTACCTGAATACCTTTTTACCATGTTCGGATGAAAGATATAGAGTTGAGAACTGTTAGAGCACTGCTCAGTCGAACTCGCATGCGTTGCTATCTCAAGCATGTTTTTCAATGTTAGTGATCAAAACTATAAGTCTTAATTTCTAATCTAGTATAGCTAAGTCTCGGACTAGGATAAAAAGTGTAGTTGGGCTCAAGAACTCCATGGAGATCATCATACAAGACGAAGAACTACTCAAGGAACTGGTGGAACTTCGTCGACTAAAAGGTATGTGAAGACTTGAACTTATCTATGACTCAAGAGTATATCTACTCTATCTCCTATCTTGAGATAAAAGTCGTTTTTCTATATAGACTTTGATTATACACATTTGCTATTTCGGGCCGAGTTTATCTCACTTATCTATTTCTCGAAATATGTGTTGGTAAGCTTTCGCTTTGGCCAAGTTCATCTTTACCTAGTGACGAAAGTCATGTTATGTTTCAATTACTTGAAAATGGATTTGACGAAAAATAGTTTGTGAATAACAACTATATGACGTCCTCTAAGAATGCTTCAATGATTGAAATGAGAGTTTAGATTATATAACCATTGTTGGATATAAGCATTGTGTGGAAACACATACATGTATAAGTCCTTATTCCTTGAACCAAAGTCTGTGTACTTTGCTGCTCAGGAAACCGGAACAGAGTCCGCGAACCCGGTCCGCATACTGTCGGAGGTTCTCTTCCCGAGAAAATCTACTAGAGTTTGTGAATCATTTACAAACTTATTCCGGGTACTTAAGTCCGCGTACCTAGTCCGCGTACTTAGGTTGGTTATATTCTAAAAATGATTATTCGTGAACTTATACTTATATTAACTAAGGAATGCAAGTTTGCAAACCGTGGCTATAAAGTTCATGAATTGATTCGAGCGAATCAAATCATTTTTGCTTTGATTGTGTCTTGTATACTTCTATAAGATCTAAGCAATTGAACAACTCTCTAACTAGTTCATTTGAGTCATTTGAACTAGTTATGGTAAAGAAGAATATGGTTGATATGAAAGTGCTCATATGGCTAACCATTTGGTTAACTACTGTTGAACTAACGAATGTACATGTTTGGGTACGGTTACACAAAACTAAAACGTGTATTTCATTTGTGTGTAACAAGCTAAGTTTTCGATCTAACAGTTGAAAGATATTAGCTAGAATCTAATCACTAACGGTGAATATTGAATGCTTTGTTACTAAGCTAATATTGATTGCAAACCCTGATTTGAAAGACTATATAAAGGAGAACTCTACCTAATCCCCACACCTCATGTGTGATACTAGTTTGATAAGCTAGAGTCGATTCTCCTTTAACCTTAGGTTTCTACCGAGACCCTGTAGGTTAACGACTCGAAAACTTCATTGGGATTGTGAAGCCAGACCGATACTACTTTCTTGTAATTGTGTGATCTGATCTTGTTGTTTCTATCGTATTGAGTACAATCGTAACGATTGGCTTGAGATTGATATCTCCGATAGGCAAGATATAAAAGTAATCACAAACACCTTCATCTCATCGTTTGTGATTCTACAATATCTTCTTTCGCCGCGTCGATTAAGATTATTGTGAGGTGATTGATAATACTAGGCTGTTCTTCGGGAATATAAGTCCGGGTTATCAATTGGTTCCTGTTCACCTTGATTTATCAAAAGACGGAACAAAACTCGTAGGTATTTCTGTGGGAGATAGATTTATCTATTGCCGTAGACTTTTCTGTGTGATACATATTTATTTATTAATTTCTTAGACTTTGGGTTGTAGCAACTCTTAGTTGTGGGTGAGATCAGCTAAGGGAATCAAGTGCGTAGTATCCTGCTGGGATCAGAGACGTAGGGAGCGCAAATGTACCTTGGATCAGTGTGAGATTGATTGGGTTTCAACTACAGTCTAGACCGAAGTTAGTTTGTAGTAGGATAGTATCTATAGCGGCTTAATATAGTGTGTGTTCAATCTGGACTAGGTCCCGGGGTTTTTCTGCATCTGCGGTTTCCTCGTTAACAAAACTTCTGGTATCTGTGTTATTTCTTTTCCGCATTATATTTTGTTATATAATTGAAATATCACAGGTTGTGCGTTTGAATCAATCAATTGGGAAATCCGACCTTTGGTTGTTGATTGAAATTGATTGATCCTTGAACATTGGTCTTTGGTACCGTTCAAGTGATTTCTCTTGTATTCAATTAAACTCGCAAATTTCTATTTGCTTGAGTAAGAATTGAATCGAGAAAGAGAGATATAACTCCTTGATATACTTTATTAAGATTGAGTCTAGTTGATTCTCTTGAAAGTATATTAGAGTTAGTCCATACAGATTGCTAATCGAAATATTGGGTGTGGTTGTTGTACCCCCGCTTTTTTAACAAAAATATTATCTCGTCAGTAATTGGTGGAGCATGGTCAGGTAACTCTCTTCTTATTCACAATATTGAATTTCATCTCAAAGTTTTTGGAAAACTAGCTTGTGCGAACCTGTTTCCTAACAATATGCATAAGACCAAGTGGACTGGAGATGTTGCTGAACTTACATATCATCTTGTTAAAGGAATCAAAAATTTTGATTTATGTGGTTTAATGATCAGACAAATGATCACAATTCGAAGAGGTAAAAGAAGTACTCCTGGTTTTGCTTGTTTGATTACAAGAATATGCAGCTCTTTTGGAATTTTCTGGCCAAACGCCAGGGAAAAGATTCCGAAGAAATTAGGAGAAGGAATTCTCAACAAAATGAGAGGACAAGTGTTCAATGCTCCTCCTCCTATAAGAGTTGAAGGAGACCCACAAACTCTTAAGAGAAGACTACAGAGGAAGAATGACTGCATTGTCGATCTGATTGATCATGCTACAAACATATATCCAGATCTTACTGAAGCCTTGAGTGGCATCTCAGACAAGTATCAAGAAACTTCTTCGGAAGAAGATATTGACATGGACATCTCGGATTAGCTTCTACAACTGTCTGTATAATATTATGTATATTACTGTAGGCCTGTCTGGTGAACAATCTTTAATATTGTATGCTGTTGAGAACCTTTGTATACTCGTAAAATGTTTTATGCTTTCAATTCAGTCTATCTGTGCTTTTCTTGGTTTAATTTACATAGCATGTGCTTGAATGCTTTATCTTATTGCTATGTATGTTTATGGGATGTTTGATTTCGATTTTCATGACCTTAATATTCGATCTCATATGTTGTGAACCCTTATGGTTTGGGTGACTTTTTGGTTTAGCAGGATTAAGTTCTAGCCCATGTTGGTAGTCTTTATCAAAGGATCATGAGGGGTTCTGATTGAAAAAATATGTGAAAAAGTCACAATATGTTGAATCGTTTGGTTTAGCATAAAAGCATATGTGTTTCGGGGTTTTCAACTTTTGCTTGCAATAGTTAAAAACGGTTTTCAACCTTTCTCTGGTAAAGGTTGGTTGTTGTTATTCTTTTGTTTTGCATAAGGATGACAACATAATGATATTTCGGTATCAATTCTCCCTGGAAAGAAGATGCAAACATTATTGGAGAAGTGGATGCGAAATTTGAGGTAACAACTTTGTTTGTTAATCATTTTCCTGTTTAAGAAAAGCCTGATTTTATTGCGTATATTTATTGCTTTTGCTTAACAAAATTTCGATACAATTGATGTTTTATTCCATTATTGTGTATGGATGTGTGTGTGATTCAATTGTTTCCGGTTAAGAAAAACTATTGTTATCTTGCTTTATTGTTTGGTATCAATCGTTTAGGCTTACAAAATTTCGGTGAAATTGCGGTGCTTTAATGTCTATGTTATTTCAATTGCTTCCGGTTGAGGTAAATAATTATGCATGTTGATTTATTTGGTTTGTATGAATTGTTTATGGCTTAACAAAAGAAAAGGTTTTCGGGATGAATTGTTTAGTCTAATTCGATCCGGATAAGAGAAACTAAGTTAATTCTGATCTTAGTTAGACTTGTCAAAGTGGAGGTTTCGGTTATTCAAGTCTAATCGAATGCCTTAACAAGAAATGCTAGTTAACTAACCTAGTACTTGTCTTGTTTAAAAGTGAAAGGTCTAAGTTATATGGATAATTAGAACCTGATGAGAAAAATAGAGTTATCTTTATTTCGGTCTTATCGAACAAGCGATTGTATTTGTGCAATCGGTTTAGCAAAGGAACTAAGGTGCTTAGTCGATTTTTGGTTTGCTAAACTATTAGAAAATTGCTTCGGGCAATTGTTTCCTTGGTAACATATCAAAATAAAATTACTTTATAGTTTCAGTTTTGATATTGGCTATCAAAAATGGTGTGTGGAACCCTCGTGCTTAACTCTATAGGTTGCAAGTCTTGTGAGATTTGTAAGTTCCTTTCGGTTTGTCCTTTATTTGCTCGTACCTTTGTCATTTTGTGACACAAAGGGGGAGAAATATATGGAGTAAACAAGTGATACTGGTATTGATTTATATTGATTGGTATCACTAAGGGAAAGGATAATGGTGCTTAAACGTTTTATCTAACGAAAGAGTAAAGCATAGACTAAGGGGGTGTAGCATATCATATTGATACTTGTAGTTATATGGACTACAAAGGGAATAACAAAGACGTGCGGATTGAAAATATCTACCTATCTTACCTTTAGGTGGAGTATTAGCTTTGTTATTATAATGTCAACAACGACATTTATGGATTGAATGTATACAGGTTATTGTGCTGTTGAATTTGGGAATCAAGCGTATGTGTAATAAATTCTTGTAATTTGTTTATCCATATGATGTAAGAGTTTTGTCACTAAAATTGACAAAGGGGGAGATTGTTAGAGCATAGCTCGGTCGAACCCACCAAGCGTTGGTATGTAAAGTTTGGTTTCATATTTTAGTGAACCAAAACTCATTTAAAGAGTTGCTTGATTATGTACTAGAGTCAACTTCGTATAGGTTAGCTTGAAAGTATTAGGATATGAGACATTACAAGTATTACGTGAAGACTTGAATAAGTGAAGAAGTAAGGAGCTACAACGACAACATCATCCTTCCACTTGAGGTTAGTAATATTTGACTTGCACTGTTTCATTCCCTAACGTATCTTTCAAGTCGTGCATATTGAAAACATAACTTCGAAGCATGAACGATTATACTCTAGTTAGACGTAGTATTAAGGAATACAATACGAAGTATAACGCTTATCTTTTGAACTTCGTATATAAGACATCGACATAATCGTTTGAATGTTATTGTGATTATGTATGGGTATGAGGTGAAGATTTCATCCTAGAAAACAATGTTTTACATTCGTTTAAAGGAAGTAAATTCATGAACTTCTTTCGTGAATCGAAAGGGAAATCACTAGGCTTATTGGTATTGTTATTCATTGCATATCTTTTGAACTACCAATATGTGTGATTAGTATAACCGCTCATGACTTGTTTATGTTCTTGTTAAAACTATTCACATGGCCTGACTTTTGTATTGGTATGAATTTTATTAGTGAAACCGATCTTAAGTAATCACCTGAGATGGTATGATCGATTTAGTGTTATTGGTATGACCAACTCTAGGCAAAGAGGAACCGATCCTAGTAAGAGGTGCAACCGATCACAAGAGGGGTATCGATCCTTGTAAGAGGTGAAACACGTTTCTAGATATTGGGAACCTATCCTATGAACATGTGCAACACGTTTTTAGATATTGGGAACCGATCCTATGGACATGTGCAACAAATACAAGTTAGATACCATATATATGTGGGAACCGATCCTAGTACCTAGTCAACCAAATTTTGGAAAGCTAGTGTGACTAAATCCAGTACTCACATGGAGGTAGAACCGAAACTTGTTTTGGTAGAACCATGAAACCCATGATTGGTGATTGAGTGTTCTTGATCAATCACATAGTTCTTGGAAGTCAGATGAACCAATTCTAAACTTGTTTGGAAGTGTGGCAAATCGATTCCAAGATAGTAAATATGAAAGATGATTTACTAAGTTAAGATGTCGACATACTTTGAATGTGCAGTAACGCTTATCTTTTATTGTTCAAAGATATTCCTTAATAGCTAAAGGAAAATCCCGGATCGAAAAATAAATTGAGAATCTTTTAATTTTATTTTTGGAAAATGAAAATTAGTAATGTGCATTTACTAGTTGGAGATTTTCTAAGAGATTTTCGGTCATTATTTGGACAAAGCAATTCCAGGAATTATGGAAACAAGATTAGAATACTTATCTATCTTCCATTAGAACCATTCATCACCAACCGTAGAATAGCAGGTACGCTTAGCTATCCCCAAAACTCCTTGTATCACCGGATAACAGGTACGCTTAGTCAACGGATTCTATACAACTGAGCCGCCTTGAGGTACACTTACAAGGTGTAACTCGATTGAACGCTTTAGTGTTTGTGAATTTAGGTTTGATTCCAGCAGTTAAAATCAGTACGCTCGGTTCACTTACTGGTGTTGTTTCCACACATGATTGCTTTACAGAATCCCTCTACAAGATCTCATGTTCTCTACTTTTGTAGGAGATGCACGACAATTACGGATCGTTCAACTCACTACTAGCAATAGAATGATCAATAGACTAATCTAGTTCCGCACCTAAACCACTCTAAGAATCAACCATAAACCCTAGATATAGTGAAAACAAACGATGATGATTAAAACTTCAAATATATTTGTATTAATACCAAATCTTCACGCTTAGAACATTGAATTTATCCTCAATCAACAAAGGATTTAGCTACTCATATTACAAAGAAGATGAACAATGGTGGTTTCCCCCTAAAGGGGTAAACCTTCAATCACTAGAGTTCCATGAAGCTATCGAACTCGGAGTCAAAGAAAAATGCACTTCTCCCGGCTAAGCTAACTAAGTAGACCAAGTAACTAGACCAGATAATTAAGAACATGGAAGCCCCGTTCGCATGCGCGTACAAAAGAAGACTCTAGGTTTTTGATGTAGAAATAAACCCTAGCTTGTGATATATGAGATGATCTCATTTTACATGACCTAATACCTTTTTATAGGTTTACATTGCTTGGCCATCAAGTATTTCCGTCAGTTAAGGAACCCAACCCGAAATTACGAAGGAAATACCCTAACCGTGAATCTTGGCCTTCACAAGTATGCATACCCGTTCGCATACTTAATTTTTTAATAAAATCCGGGAAAATAAGTATGCATACCCGTTTGCATACTGAAAATCCGTTTGCATACTCGTATGCATACTTGCATGTCTTCGGTATTCGATAAAAAGCTTGTTTTCCCCACAACTTCTTCGTCCGAATTCGGAATGACTTCATTCTTTTTGCAATCTTTTCCTATTTCAATTCTCTTCAAGATGGTGATGAGAATTCCTGAATTTGAATGAGTTAATCTTGGTACGTCTTTGGCCCGTCTCTTGATTTTGAGCGTTTTGCTCCTTTCAGTCGCACTTCTTCCACTTCTCTTGGACTTGGGCACTTGGATATTTGGAATACTTCTCTTCTTAGCACTTTTCAGCACTTTGTAGCTCCTTTTTGGATGATTCACCTAATAGAGGCAAATAAGAGAAAACAAGAGTAATAATACGAAAATATGCAAAAAATAATAGCTTAAACAAGTATGAAATGGATACTAAAATCGTATGAATTATGCACTTATCATATTACCAGGTGATTTTCACATGATCATCTTTTGACTTTCGTCAAGAATAATGATGAACGTAGTTAAAGCAAAAAGCTTTTCAACACATATTTCGAGAAAGATATAAGCGAGTTAAACTCAGCTCGAAATATTAAATGTGTATAATGTAAAGTCTATATAGCTATACGACTTAGTCTCAATAGGAGATAGAATAGAATAGACTTCTGAGTGATAGATGAGTTCAAGACTCCACATACCTTTTGTTGATGAAGTTCTACAAGCTCCCCTTAGTAGTTCTTCGTCTTCAATCGATGAACACCTTGAAGTCTAAAGCTCAACTACACATTCTATCCTAATCCGAGACATGGCTATGAGTAGACTAGAAACCGAGACTTATAGTTTTGACAACTAAAAGTAATGTTCATCTTCAAGCAGGTGAAATCAATTCATGACAGTTTTAACCCTTGCAAGCAAAATATTTGAGCTTGAATTCTTGGGATTTTGTTTATCAAAGCTCCCCTCTTCATCGATCACTCCCCACCTTCCTCTAGATTTCCTTCATTAGTTTATTCAGTGACCAATGGCTGAGCAACCACCGCAACAGTTACCCAACAAAACAAACCCACCATAACCATCAGAGACATCATCACCCCTGCCAACCATGCATCCCACGCATGAAAAGCAACACAGATTCCCAATTTCTTCTCTTCTCACGAGAAAGAGTAATCATCAACCTTTTATTCCTTACAAACCTTCCATTTCCCCCATAAAAAAACAAACCACACCCTCGAACTCGTCGTCATCTTCTTCTCCTGCTTCTCTTTTCTTCACCTCCATAACATCTTTACAAAAAGAACCTAATCATCAACACCACTCACAACAGAATCTTCAAAAAGGGGAAGATTCAACTTCACAACACCAGCAACATACCCAAAACCCATCATCCTCAACTTTTCACCACCCACATTACCTTCAGCATAAATATACTGTCCTTTTCCAGCTCACAGAAAGGATGAAAGATCTCATGCAAGCTCACCAAAGCCACTGCCTTGCAGTTTTTGTATTTTTTTGGAAGTTCGGCAAATCTGGACTAAACCATGCTATAAGGAAACACTGGCACCCCCTAACCTTCAAACTTATTGAAATAATACCTAACTCGGAAGCGTTCAAGATAATCATGTTTCATGAAAGTGACAAAGATACTATCCTTGCCCACAAACCATGGATTATCTCTGACCAGGTGGTATTATTTGAAGATTATGGCAAATATATGGCTAACCCCAATGACTGTTTTCTTGGAGCAGTTTTTTTGGTTACAGCTGTTGCAATTTCAGTGTTTCTTGTGGAAAAACTGTTCATTGAACATCTATTGAGAAACATTGGTACTGTCCTGGATGTGGGTCTAGTATCGAACCCATCAAGAGCTAAACTGGAGATGAACTTGAAGAAACCTTTTTTACCCGACGTTCTATTTGATATACCAGGACCAACATGGATACAGTATGCTTATGAATATCTGCATGTGATATGTTACAAATGTCGATTCATCGGTCATATTGCAAAGGAATGTACTAAGTTCTTAAGCACTGAGCATGCCCTCCAAGATGACAAGTTCCCAGACTTTCCCTACCACCGCCTCACTCTCGAGCACTAGTAACTCTAATAAAATCACATCAACCAAAACCATGGTATCTTATCCAACTAATACAAGAAATTCAAGAACTTCTCGATGATATCCCAAACTACAAAATTACACACACTCTAAGGGAGGCGAATCAAACAGCAGACGAATTGGCGAACAAAGCGGTTAAAGATCAACTACAACACACCACAACTGCAGCAACAACTACTTGGGAGCAAACTTGCCCAACCTTCCTACAACGGATTGTATTTGATGACAGCAGGGGAATCACTTTTCCCAGAATTGTAACCACCACTTAAACAGATAAATAAATAAATTGGTTACCTTTTCAAAAAAAAAAAGAGGTAACCAATAACCCATAAGGGGAGATGTTAAGACACTAGGCGGTCATTGTCCATAATATACTAAACAAGTTTTATGATGGCCAGGCATAACTGAGTCTTGAGGTGATTTTTGGTTTGTGACCAGGATACACCTCATTGGTTCCTGATGCACCTGGAAAACAACCCACCAGTATCAATACTTGCAAATGGAAGGTTGCTAAAACGCAATCCTGGCTATTGCATTGTATCTATGTTTAAGTAACAGCCTCGAGCCAAATTGAAACATACAGTGAAGACATTCCTAATCATACTAAAAATTCCATAGATCAACGATAATTCTGGTATCAAGAGGGGCAAACTCAAGGATTATCTGACAACTTGTAAAAGGTTCAAAACCCATATATATCTTAGGGAAGAAAAATGCTGAAGACAACTTTAAGCCTTTCAGCGAGAATCCAAGTTTTGTATCATTCAGGTTTGTCTGATGAGTTATATTCTTTTGCAAAGCACTCTACTAATTCCTTGACCACGCCCCACTTTTTCCACCTATCTTATGCTCAAGCCTAACATCTGTAATTTGGATATCTTTCGAAGCAGCCTTGCACATATCATAAACTGTGAGGCCAGCAATGGTAACAGCTGTCATGGCTTCCATTTCTACCCCGGTTTTCCCTGTTGTCGCAGCTTCTCCTTCTATCTCAACACTAAAATCCTTCTTGTTCAATGTAAGGTCGACTCGAATATGGGTCAAACTAATATTATGACATAGTGGAATTAGGTTGCTTGTTTGCTTTGCACCATTGACACCAGCAATCTTTGCAACAGTGAGGACATCTCCTTTGGTTATTTGATTTTCAGCGACCATATTGAACGCCTTTTGCCCCAGAATAACTCTGCAACCTGCAATGGCAACTCTCTTGGTTGTTTCCTTTATAGATACATCCACCATCTGAGCCTCCCCACTTTTGCTAATGTGGGTTAGGTGTTGCTCGTTTATATTTTCTTTGATGCCTGGAGGTACAAACGCAGTGTCTTGAGTTAATGGAAGGTTGTTCATGGAGCTACCATTACCAACAGGAGGAGGATCACCAAAAACTGACTCCATCTCCTGTAAATCAAATTGGCAGTGATAACGCAAAGCAGAATTGTTAATGGAGCGTGCATCACAATGCAAACATATAGGAAAGCCGTGAAAATAAATGAAATCCATGGGCATATAGGTAGCTCAAGTTTGATTCTCACACGAGTTGAAGGTTTCAAATCTCATTGCAACCGAGTGTTTAAAATCTTTTGAAGATTAAGGTGGTGTTCAGTTTGTGACCTCGTTGCAGTTCAGTATCATCAAAAAATTGGGCTTGGTTTAGACAATTTCAGAAATGGGTTTTTCATTATCACTCAACAGAAACAAATAAAGTTAAGAACAACTAATAGACGGTTGTTTTCTTCTTCTTTTTTTTTTTAATAATGATATGGAACTTCTTCTCGTGTAATATAAACACAGTAAAAGTTTGGCAACTAGTACTTGTGATAATCACTGTTTCCAACTTAAAGAACTTAAAAGAAGGATTATGTTATTACCTTGTTGAACTCAGTGATTGCATTTGCAAGATCTGCGCTGTTTTTGTTAGTGTGCAAGTATCTATTACAAGTACGAAGTTTCGTTGCCATTTGCCGAAGAATCATGGTGGGTATTATTTAGTTGAGACTTTTTCCTTTCCCAAGAGCTGTAAGAGGATGTGAAAGACAAGGATATAAGTCACATGGTAGATTTTTGACTATAAAGAGAGAAGTATAAGCTTAATCTAAATCTTCATTCCGACAATTCAGCAAACAAAAGCAGATCGTCGCAGTGAGTCGGTGACTGCCTGAATCATCCACTAACTGCAGAACTACAAAACTCTTAATTTCAATCGAAACTAGCCGCAAACATGTGATGAACCAAAAATTGGAAAACTAACATGTTTTTTTTTTTGATAAGTCGAAAACTAACATGGTTTACTTCACATCCGTATTGTTTACCGGCGTTGTATCTCTGAACTCTTGAAATCTAGCTTGCTAAAGGGCTAAGACAAAGAGTGGCTACTGTATCGTCTGATTTCCTTTGCTACAATTCTTAGAAAATTCAAAACGAAGTACTACACCATCAACACCGGAGAATGAGGAAACTAGCAAAACAATGTAAAAATGAACCTTCATTCAAATTGAGCTATGTGATCTAATGTCAATCTACCAATCAATATTACATCTCACACTAACCTTAGTCCAGTACTGACCAACAAAATTATGGTAAAGCTTGATTGCTTCATAAATCAAATAAACTTTCTTACTTCAATGAAATCAATGGGTATTAATCTTATACTGGTTTTAATCAAGTATGGAAGACACATAATGGCCTTAATACTGCAATAGTAAGGATGCAATCGTTTAGGGTTTTTCAAGGTTAAAGTACTGGGAATTTCTTCGGAAGCTTT
Source organism: Papaver armeniacum (assembly GCA_023531295.1). Lineage (NCBI taxonomy): Eukaryota > Viridiplantae > Streptophyta > Magnoliopsida > Ranunculales > Papaveraceae > Papaver > Papaver armeniacum. The sequence goes on from JAJJWW010003418.1 coordinate 187,299, forward strand.
CTTCTTTAATAATAAAACAAAAATACAAAGTGAACAAACACATATTTTGCACTGAGGCATTTTTACAAACAGTTAACAGTTCAGAAACTTATCATTCAGAAAGAGATACACTGGCGAGAATCAAAACATGAGTTCTTTGAGAACCGAGACAAATTGGAATTCTCCTACGTATTTCAGCAGACACAACTTGACAATAAGGTTAAAAAAACTGAATCCACATAAACCAAACATTTTCACAAAAGCAGGGTGAAATTAAAAGACCAGAAGTGAGAACTTTTCAATCACAATGAATTCCTCACCAAACGTTCAGTATTCTTCAGTTCAACAGCAGCTGAATGTTTCAACCAGTAAAACGAAGGCAGCGACCGAAAATGAAAGCAAAAAATCAATTTAATATATATCCACTTTTGTTATAGGGAGGGGATCTTGGATCAAGGGAGTGGAAAAATGGGACTCCTAATGAATTACATTTTATATATTCTGGACCAAAAATATCCTTCAAACTCGACTCACTACATATTTATAAGATTAGTATAGATTCACCGGGATTAAAATCCCCCCCACCCCGTGAATCACCCCGAGTGACACAGTTGCCGTGAGTCCTAACAGCACCCTTATTGTTCTCCTAGTGGGCCCCCGGGTCTTTCTCTCACTCGGTGTATTATTCGGTGAAAAATACCCGGTGTGTCTAGCAAAGCTGATATTTATACTGCTAACTCATTGATTTTAGTTTCCCTATCAACAGACAAAATCCCTAAAACCCCAAATTCTTCTATGATCATCAAACGTGAAATCATATGGCTTTTGGACTCTTTGCTACTTTAATTATATCTAGGAAAAAGTTGCAAATAAAATGACAGGTGAATATAAAGATTTTGAAGGTTGGGAAGATGACAGTGAATCCTCGTCATTTCCTTTTCCATTCTGTGAATCTCTTCCGTCAAATGTACCTGAGTTTACCGGAAACGAAGAATCCCAGGTACCTAAACGATCAAAGCATGATTTTCGCTTCTTTCTATGTAAACAATATGTAAAATCTTCGTTCGTTTGTACTAGTAGGGGAGAAATCAAAGATTCACATCTAGTGTTAAAACGTGAATTGCAAATTTCTCTACCGTACAGAAGACGGTGAAACCCAATATTTCACTATCAAATGAATAACGGGGAAATGAAAACTTTCAGTATCACCAAGTGATGATGAAATACCATATTTTTCTACAATCTCAGTACAGTGAAACTCAACATTTCACTCTCAACTTAGTAGTCGTGAAATACATTATTTCTCTACCATTTCAGTGACGGTGACTTATATTAAGGTTTTTCTGTCCATTTTTTTTTTTCTTCTTTCTTCCAATTTTTGTTTGGTTAGTCTTACTATCACACGTAATTGGATATTTAGGTTGTTACATTTGTGACTCTCCTTAGGAATGAAGAAACTCATCCTATGCCAGTTTCTTCAGTGCCCTCCAAACATCCCGATTTTAAGGAATATTTTCTAGACCCAAAACCATGGTGTATAGGTGTTCGTAAAACGCACAATTTTGTAATTGTATGTAAATCCTCAAAGATTAAGGACTTAGGTGGTTCTTCTCAAGGATCTTGGTTACAATTGTGTTGTGAAAAAAGTGGTAAGTGATGTGATTTTAAATTGTTGTTGTAGAAAGTGGTAGTAAAAGTTCGTTCAACTCAGACTTGTAAAGACTCGATTTAAGACTTAAAAATATAAAACTCTAAAAACAAAGATAATATTTTCACAAGATTGTCACAAAGTATCGAGAGACTGAGACTCAGGATTTCACCAATTCTTATATTCATGTGGTTCAACTATTAATTCTAGACAATTATAGCTTATAAGATATTGACTCTTTGTTTGCCAAAAATAGATTTTATAAAGTATTAGATGTAAATCATAAGCATGATGCATCAAAAGTTCTTAGACTAAGCATACACCATCAGACAAAATCACAAATAATCAAGAAAAATCATAAATCAATTTAGAATAGTGCAAAAGTCATAAAAGAATTAATTAGAATTACCACATGCGTAAAGAATGGCTTCCTCCATTGTCCCAGTGTTGGGGTTTAGCTCCTCATATTATTAACGTGCTCAAAATAATTGTTCATAGCTCAAATAGGTGAAAAACAAGAGTAAACTAATAAAGCAGCGAGTTTGCAACGCTGTAGTGGCGTTACAAACAACTCTTACAACGGGTGGTGAACTGTTACAGAGAAAAGATGACATGCTGAAAATATATGTGATCTATTATTCCTGAACAGCGATACTTTTATTGTGTTGTTTAAATAAGACTGCCTATGCTAGTCTGTTCTTCGTGTTCTTGAGAACGACACTTTTGTGGTGTCGTCTGCAACTCTTCTTCTTCTTCTTCACCTGCTGCTGCTCACGTACCTCTGTAAGCTTTGTTTCTTCTCTGCAACTACCCAGAATATCCCCCCAAGGTCTCCACACCCTTCTTGACCTCTTCCAACTCCTTTTATACAAAACAGGGGCCAAAATAATCGAGATAGCATTCCCTTTCTTTCCTCCCAAGTTCCGGCTTTATTTTTCTTCCAAACTTCTTACACGTCTCTAACAGAGTCCGATTGGTCCAAAACTCTTCTAAACTTGGTAGTTAATCTCACAATAGGATATTCTTTCTTTATTTTTTACCTAGCTTCCAAAATTCAAACCGTACCATGAAACTCTCTCTTGCCTGTTTTATCGAGTACTATATATGGATATCCTCCTTTCTCGATTCCAATACGATTACCAACCCTGTTTTGAAGTATAGAGTTAATACCAGTCCATATCCAAGTCCAAATCCACGATAATATCGATCCACAATCCATCCAGAGAGTTCGCACAAAAGAGAAAATATCTCCCGTCAAAACCTCTTTCCCTGTTTTGCATCTTCCCGCCAAAATCAGAAATTCAAAATGAAGGGGATGACCTCCCCTTATCCGTAGAGAGAGTCCGAATAGTAATTTTCTCCCATGAGCGCAAATACCACTTTTCGAGCCAATTTTCCCGCAAAAGCTTATTTCTCCAAAAACACCTACAAAGATATAAAATACCAAAATAAGCGCAAAATCGAGTACTAACATTACAGAGAATTGAGACTAATATAGACACATAAATGCGTCTATCAGTAAGCCCATTAGTTACCAAGCGAAAAACCATGTGCCAAAGACCACAACAAAAAAGAGGAAATGCGGTACCATCAAATGTGAGTGTCCGCTCCGTCTGAATGCTAGTTGTGACAAGCTTGAGATATGGAATGTTCGAGTTTGTTTCGGTTTTCACAATCACCTTATCCCAACTATATTAACCAGACATGCATATGCAGGGTGGTTGGCGGAATAAGAAAAGTTGCAAGTTCTTAATTTGACAAATAATGGATGTCGACCTCGGGAAATTCTTGCAAGCATCAAGAATAGAAATCGAAAGAATTATTCAACCATGAGAACCATCTACAATGCAAGACGTAAATTAAAAACATATGAAATGCAAGGTAGATCGTTGGTGTAACATTTCTTCAAGTTAGGTCAAGAACACCATTACACGGTTGAGTATAAGTTTGATCTTGTAACAAGGAAGGTAACTGATTTGTTTTTCGCCCATCCGGAGTCCGTAAAGTTGGCACAATGTTTTCGTGAGTTTCTTATATTGGATTGCACATATAAAACTAACAAGTACATGTTACCTTTATTCCATGTTGTATCACATATATCAACGGGGGAAACATTCACGGTTGCAGTAGCCTTTATGAGCCGTGAAAAAGAAGCAAACTACATCTGGGCTTTAAAGTGTGTCAAGTGACTTTACAGAGAGAATGAGATTCCATCGATTTTGTGACAGATTGTGAAGTTGGTTTGAATAGCGCAATTAAACATGTGTTTGCTACATCATCCAATCTAATTTGTGCATGGCATATAGGGAAGAATGTATATGCTCACGGTAAAAAAAATTTCAAGCTCAAACCTACAACAACTAATAACGAAGATAAACCGAAGAAAATTGATACCATCATAACCCAAAAAGAAGCAAAGGGTACATTAAAGGGAAAAAAAGATGAAAAAAGGTAGGAACTTAGAAATTGGTATAAAGCATGGCAAGATATTGTTAAGTCACTATCGGAAGAGGATTACCAAGCAAATTTGAATAAGTTTATCTCTACATGGGAGCCGACACACAAGGATTTTGTAAAGTATTTTATGAAAACTTGGTTAGATCCATATAAAGAGAAGTTTGTTTCGGCTTGGACCAATAACATTAAACATTTCGATAACGTTGGAATAAGTAGAGTTGAGAGTGTTCATGCCAAGTTAAAACTGTACTTAGGGAACTCACGGGGCAACTTCGCAAATTGCTTCATTCATGCGCATTTTTCTTACAAGAATGAATATGTTAATGTTGAGTCTGAGTTTGAGAGAACAAAAACGACACAAACGCATGATTGATGGCTGTCGTAAGTGCAATCAAATTAAAATAACTTATTTCCACATAATTAACTGGTAATATAATGGAAGTAAGGATCGTTCCCACGAAGACCAGTGAGTTTTAGTTGTCAAAGTGTCACAAAGGGGGGGTTTTGTTTTAAATTTTTAAACAAAGTAAATAAAAGCAATTGAAAATATTAAGTTGTAAGCAATAGAAAGAGATATGATCGAGGAATCCTTCTTTTTTAATAAACTGCCAATGAGTTAATATTTTATCTATTCATCATTAATCATAGATTATCACCAACCGTAGAAAAGCAACTAGAGCAGTGTTATTCTCTAAAGTCCTTTGGTTACTGGATACTGAAGCGCTCGAATACCAGATTTTATTCGTCCAAACCACCAAGTAGTAGCGCACTCAAGGTGCATCTTTGTTGAAAGCTTTATGTTTTGTGACTTAGGTTAATCCTAGTAGTTAGACTCTTCGCGCAAGGTCCACTTTCTAGTGTTGTTTCTACACGTGATTGCTCCACAGAATCCCTCTGCAAGGTTTCACGTTCTCTACTTGTGTATGGGTTATTCAACAATTATACAGATATCCCAACCCTTTACTATCTTTAGATTAATCAAGAAACTGATTTAGTTGGCCACCTAGAACAATCAATCAATCATAATATTTACTCATAGTGGAAACAACGATAATCATATGAAGAAATCAAAGTAGATTCATGTATTAAATCAAATCAATTTTACAACTTAGAATTCATCCTCAATCAAGTATGGATTTAGCTACTCATGGATGTAGTAACATCCATGATATACATATAAGAAAAGTTGAGAGGTATCGTTACGATTGAAGAACCTCTATGAAACCCTAGCTTTCGCTCTGTGTGTATTTTCTTCTATCAATTTCGTGATCCCTTGATACTTTTTATTAACGACCTAATACCTCTTTATATAGGTTTGCATTGCTTGGCCTTCAAGTATCTAAGTCGGTTCAAGAACCCGACCCGAAACTACGAAAGAAAGACCCTAAAAATAGTTCGTGAATTTTGGCCTTCATGGTTTGCGAACGAAATTTTGCCATAAAATCCAGGGAATCTTGTTTGCGAACTGAAATTTCAGTTACTCCCGTTTGCGAACTGGTTTTTCTTCGGTTTTCGATAAACTCGTTTTGGCCGTAACTTCTTCATCCGAACTCATAATGACCTCATTCTTTTTGAAAAAAACGGGGGTCTAACAACCACATCCAATATTTCGTTCGGCAAATTGTATGGACTAACTCCAATATAATTCCAAGAGAATCAACTAAACAATCAGACTCAATCAAGGAAATATATCCAAGAGTTATATCTCTGTTTCTCAATGTAATCAGCAAATCAAACAGATAGAATCCATGAGCCTGATTATTATGAGAAACAACTTGAACGGTACCAAAGACCAATGTTCAAGTGTCAATCAATTTCAATCAACAACGAAAGGTTGGATTTGCCAATTGATTGAACTACGCACAACCTGTGATATTTCAATTATATAAACAAATAAAATGCGGAAAAGAAATAACACAGACACCAGAAGTTTTGTTAACGAAGAAACCGCAAATGCATAAAAACCCCGGGACCTAGTCCAGATTTGAACACCACACTATATTAAGCCGCTACAGACACTAGCCTACTACAAGTTAACTTCGGACGGGAATGTAGTTGAGCCCTAACCAAGTCTCAAACCGATTAAGGTACAGTCGCGTTCCATACGTCTCTGAATCCCAGTAGGACTCTACGCACTTGATTTCCTTAGCTGATCTCACCAATAACTAAGAGTTGATATGACCCAAAGTCGGAGACTTTATAAACAAATCTGTCTCCCACAGAAAAGTCTATTCTGATAGACAAATCTGTCTCCCACAGAAATACCTATGAATTTTTGTTCCGTCTTTTGATAAATCAAGGTGAACAGGAACCATTTCATAATCCGATCTTATATTCCCGAAGAACAGCCTATAAATATCAATCACCTCACAATAACTTAACTATATGGTAGTATAACAAGTTATTGTGGAATCACAAAGAATAAGACGAAGATCTTTGTGATTACTTTTTATATCTTACCTATCGGAGAAAATCTCGAGCAAATCTTAAAGAAGGTAGTACTCAATACGATACAAAAAGTAATCTCGAGCTTTGTGATTACCTTTTTGCTATATTCTCATAGAAGTAGTTAGTTTTTTGAACCAGGCATGAGGTGTTAGAGCACTGCTCGGTCGAACTCGCAAGCGTTGCTATCTCAAGCTTGTTTGTCAATGTTAGTGATCAAAACTATAAGTCTTGATTTCTAGTCTACTTATAGTAATGTCTCGGACTAGGATAGATTATGTAGTTGAGATTTAGGTTTCACGGCGTTCATCAATTGAAGACGAAGAACTACTAAGGAGAGCTTGTGGAACTTCATCAACAAAAGGTATGTGGAGACTGAAACTCATCTATCACTTGGTAAGTCTATTTCTACTATATCTCCTATATTGAGACAAAAGTCGTATTATTATTTAGTTGTCTATTATACGCATTTGAGATTTCGAGCTGAGTTTAACTCGCTTACATATTTTTCAAAATATGTGTTGGTAAGCTTTCGCTTCAACCAAGTTCATCTTATATTCTTGACGAAAGTCAAAAGATAATCATGTGAAAATCGCCGAGTAACATCTTACATGGTTTGTGTGATACAATCATTTGGTGTAGACTTGGAATGTTTCGTTATGATTATTTCAATAACTTGAAAATTTCTTTGATGCTAATGTTGTGTGAAAACGGCTATTGTCATCCTCTAAGAAAGTTTCAATGATTGAAATAAGAGTTTAGAATACTTAACCATCATTGGATTAAAAACATAGTGTGCATTCTTGCATGTATGTGATCCATGACCGGAACTAAAGTATGCACACCCGTATGCGTACTTGAAGTTATGAAATTTCGTGTACCAAGTACACATACCGGTACGCATATTTGCGTAAGGTATAGGTCTGGGAATTTCTGCTGAGTTTTGGAAGTGTACTAAGTATGCGTACTCGTTCGTATACTGGAGAATCCAAACTCAGACCGACTACTTAAGTATGCATACCCATTTGCATACTTGAGTGGTTAAAGTTCTAAAATCGGTTGGCTCATGAACTAATACATTTATATATATTAAGGAATGCATTCTTTGCAAACCGTGGCTATAATGTTCATGAATTGATTCGAGCGAATCAAACCGATTTTGCTTCAATTGTGTTCTTGTATACTTCTATGAGAATATAACAATTGAACAACTCTTTAACTAGTTTCATTTCAGTCATTTGAACTAGTTATGGTTAAAATGAATAAGGTTGATATGAGAGTGTTCATATAGCTAACCTCGTTAACTACGGTTGAGCCAACATAGTGTACACATTTAGGTACGGTTACATAAACCTAAATCAAACCGATTTTGCTTCAATTGTGTTCTTGTATACTTCTATGAGAATATAACAATTGAACAACTCTTTAACTAGTTTCATTTGAGTCATTTGAACTAGTTATGGTTAAAATGAATAAGGTTGATATGAGAGTGTTCATATAGCTAACCTCGTTAACTACGGTTGAGCCAACATAGTGTACACGTTTAGGTACGGTTACATAAACCTAAATGAGGGTACATTTCATTTGTGTATAACAATCTAAGTTCGATCTAACGGTTGAAAGATATTAGCTTGAATCTAATCAGGTTTTCATCTAACGTGAATATTTAATGCTTTGTTACCAACAAGGTTTTTAAAGCGTGAAGTATTTTTCATTTTTAAGAAACGATGCGTATGTTGAAGCGTGAAGCGTCGCTTCATGGTTAGTGTTTGAAGCGTTTATAAATAACACTAGTTGTTCCTAGTTAGCTGTGAAATTTAAATTTAAATGCTTAACTAAGAAGATAATATTTCTTTAAACATCATATAAGTCCAATTTTTATCGAAAAATAAGTTGTGGCTCAGTGGTTAGGCCTACTATAGGTGGGTAGGAGTATCGAGGTTCGAATCCCATTAGAAATTTCTTATTTTTCTTTTGAAATTTAAGCGGGAGCGGGAGACCCCAAAAATTGGGCGGGAAAAGTGATGAGGCGTATTTAATTATGGAATCTACCGCTTCATAACATATTCATTTCCTGTTGCGACTCGAAGCGTTTTGAAGATTTTTGAAGGTAACTTAGATTGCAAACCCTGATTTGAAAACTATATAATGGAGAATTCTAGGAACTGGGAAACCTAATCCCCACACCTCTTGTGTGATACTAGTTGTATAAGCTAGAGTCGATTCTCCTTTAACCTTAGGTTTTTCACGAAACGATAGGTTAACGACTTAAAGACTTCATTGGTATTGTGAAGCCAGACCCAACTATTTTCTATTAGTTGCGTGATCTGATCTTGTTGTTTCTATCATATTTGAGTACTATCTTCTCTAAGATTGGCTCGAGATTTAATCTCCGATAGGCAAGATAAGAAGTAGTCACAAACATCTTCGTCTTATCGTTTATGATTCCACAATATCTTGTTTCGCTACCATACGATTAATATTATTGCGAGGTGATTGATATTTCTAGGATGTTCTTCGGGAATATAAGTATGGTATATCAATTGGTTCATGTTCACCTTGATTTATCAAAAGACGAAACAAAACTCGTAGTTATTTCTGTGGGAGACAGATTTATCTATTCCAATAGACTTTTCTGTGTGAGATAGATTTGTTTATCAAGTCTTCGACTTTGGGTCGTAGCAACTCTTGGTTGTGGGTGAGATCAGCTAGGGGAATCAAGTGCGTAGTATCCTGCTGGGATGAGAGACATAAGGAGTGCAACTGTACCTTGAATCAGTGTGAGATTGATTAGGATTTAACTACATTCCAGTCCGAAGTTCATTGGTAGTAGGCTAGTGTCAGTAGCGGCTTAATACATTGTGGTGTTCAAATCTGGACTAGGTTTTGGGGTTTTTCTGCATTTGCGGTTTTCCTCGTTAACAAAATTCTGGTATCTGTGTTATTTCTTTTCCGCATTATATTTTGTTATATAATTGAAATATCACAGGTTGTGCATTTAATCGATCAATTGGTAAATCCAACCTTTGGTTTTTTGATTGAAATTGATTGATCCTTGAACATTGGTCTTTGGTACCGTTCAAGTTATTTCTCTTATATTCAATCGGGCTCGCAAATTCCTATTTGCTGATTGCAGATTGAATTGAGAGATAAAGATATAAAACTCTTTGATATACTTTTCTCTAGATTAAGTCTAATAACTGTTTAGTTGATTCTCTTGAAAGTATATTAGAGTTTGCCTATTCAGATTGCCAAACGAAATATTGGGTGTGGTTGTTGAACCCCCGATTTTTCAATTGGTATCAGAGCAGGCAAACACGTTAAAGACCTTATAAGTTTGTGTTTGTAGCGATGTGAATATGGACAGAAATGCTATCTCCGATAAACGCATCACCAGAAATAAAAGTTCTGTTTCTGTGAAATCTATTAAGGAGAAAGATTCGTCAATCTCAAATATAGACGAACTTAGTGTTCCAACGAAACATACTTCCATTGAGAAGTGTTACCCGGATCTCCTTACTGACGAGTCTGACTCTGAAGTTAAAGTGGAAGCAGCCAAAGAGAGTGCAGTGATTCTAAAACTTGTTAGAATCCAGGCCGATGATGTCAACCGGTTGAAACACAAATTTAATGTCCTTGTTGGTATGGTAAATGAGCGTGACTCTGTTCTAAAGGTCCTTCGTGAGGAAAACGCCTCTGTCTGTTCTTCACGAACTCAGCTTGAGGGAAAACTCAAAGAGGATGCTTTGGAGACTGAACTTCTTTTGAGTAAACTCTCTATTCAAGAATGTTCCAAGGAGTCTACTATACCAACTGCTTCTGATTTAACTGGAAAGATTTCTGTTATAGAAGCAAAATTGAAATCCCTTCATGTTGAAAAAGATCAGCCTATGTCTTCCTCTAATCAAGGAATATCCACATCACATGGAAGGAAGATATCTCCCAACGATGGTATTAAGACTGTCCTGTCTAATCACCCAGGTGGTCAGAAAGTGTGTCTCTTTTGTGATTCAAAAGGAAATGGTGAACAAAAGAGGAAATCTAGGTTGAATGACAATTCTATTGATCGTCTTCAACACACCTTAGATTTAATTCTCAAAGGTATAACTAACATTCGTATGTCTAAACCAATTGTTTTTAGTACTCACCCTGTATACCCCACCAGGAAAGTCAGTTCGATGTGTTCCTCAAATGTTCAATTGAGAAACAGTCTTCCTAAACTATTTCATCCAAGAAGAGCTCGAGGATCTTATTCTATTAAAAAGGGAGATAATGTTGTTCATGATGTGAAAAAGGTACTAGAAGAAGGAAGCAAAAATGGAGAGATGGAAGACAACCTAAAAATGATAATTGAAGGATACAAAGAGATTATTAACATGTTGTCAATTCCCTCTAGTCAAAATTCTTCAGGTAAGAATACATACTATGCGTCGTATTTTGATGATAGTAAATTTTATGATAACTTTTCACATAATAATGGTTTTCCTCCAAAGATCGGGAGAAAAAGGTTGAGAAATATTAGCTTGATTCTAATCAGGTTTTCATCTAACGGTGAATATTGAATGCTTTGTTACTAAGCTAACATTGATTGCAAACCCTGATTTGAAAGACTATATAAGGGAGAACTCTAACAACTGGGAAACCTAATCCCCACACTTTACATGTGATACTAGTTTGCTAAGCTAGAGTCGATTCTCCTTTAACCTTTGGTTTTTTCTTCTAAAACCAGGTTAACGACTTAAAGACTTCATTGGGATTGTGAAGCTAGACCGATACTACTTTTCTTATAGTTGTGTGATCTGATCTTGCTATTTCTATCGTACGAGTACAATTGAAATAATTGGCTTGAGATTTATATCTCTGATAGGCAAGATAGAAAAGAAATAACAAATACTTCGTCTCATCGTTTGTGATTCCGCAATATCTTTTTTCGCTGCGTCGATTAAGATTATTGTGAGGTGATCAATAATACTAGGCTGTTCTTCGGGAATATAAGTCCTGGTTATTGATTGGTTCCTGTTCACCTTGATTTATCAAAAGACGGAACAAAACTCATAGGTTTATTCGTGGGAGACGGATTTATCTATTTCTATAGACTTTTACGTGTGATATGATTTGTTTATTAAAGTCTTCGACTTTGGGTCGTAGCAACTCTTAGTTGTGGGTGAGATCAGCTAAGGGAATCAAGTACGTAGCATCCTGCTGGGATCAGAGGCGTAGGAGCATAACTGTACCTTGGATCAATATGAGATTGATTGGGTTCAACTACAGTCCAGACCAAAGTTAATTTGGAGTAGGCTAGAGTCTGTAGCGGCTTACTACAGTGTGTGTTCAATCTGGACTAGGTCCCGGGGTTTTTATACATTTGCGGTTTCCTCGTTAACAAAATTCTGGTGTCTGTATTATTTCTATTCAACATTATATTTGTTTATATACTTGAAATATCACAGGTTGTGCGTTGTTCAATCAATTAGAATATCCTACCTTTTGGTTGTTGATTTAAATTGATTGACACTTGGATATTGCTCTTTGGTACCATCCAAGTTATCTCTCTTTGATAAAGACTCGCAGATTTCTATTTGCTTGAGTAAAGATCAAATCGAGAGATTGAGATATAAACTCGTTGATATACTATTTATCTAGATTGAGTCTGACTGTCTAGTTGATTCTCTAGAAAGTATATTGGAGTTTGTCCATACAGATTGCTAAGCGAAATATTGGGTGTGGTTGTTAGACCCCCGCTTTTTCAATTGGTATCAAAGCAGGCAAACACGTTTAAGACCTTACAAGTCTGTGTTTGTGGCAATCTGAGGACAGAATCTCTACTACGCATACCAAGATGTCTTCTAAAGCTTTTAACTATGCCAAATGTCTTGGGAATACCTCAAAGGATTACTCCTTAGTTGATTCTTCCGAATCCCGAGGTAAGAAGATTGTTCCATCTTGTGTCAACATATCTCTTTCCGATGAGATATTGGACACTATGGCAAAAGCTGAAAAGGAGCTCACCAGAATTTCAAAAAACTCTACTGAGATTATTGATTTCCAAGATCATGATCAGCTTATTGATGAATTTGAAAAGTCTCTTGATCGAGAGCATGAACTCTACATCATCATTGAGTCATTCTCTAAGAATATTGAAAAAATTCTCCAAGAAACTACTCAACGACGTGAAAAGATTAGTGTTCTTGAACATATTGTCAAGGAAGACTCAATTAGAGAGAAACGTTTGATCGAGACTCATTCATCAGATCTTAACAGACTTCGTGTTGAGAAAGAGAAACTAGAAGCATCTCTTATTCTAGCTCATGAACAGTGCAGGTCCTTGGAAAAGGAAAACTCTGTCTTAAGGAGAAATTCTTCTATACAAACTAATTCTCATGAGTTACATTACAGAACGAAATGTTCTTCGGAAGAAGATTGTGTCAAGAAAAGTTTACACAACTTACAATCTACTCATATGGCTATGAAGTCAAAACAGGTGCCATCTATTGCTTCAGATCCACAAACCTGTACATTCTGTGGAAAAAAGAATCACTATGTTATTCATTGTCTTGCCAGGAGGAAACAAATTTCTAAACTTGACAATTTGCTTCTTTCCACTGTCAATGGAACAAATAGTCAGTCGACTAATGCAGTGAATCGCATATCCACATAATACCAGAATTCTTATAAATATGATCTTCTTCCTATAAGTCATCACAGGGTTCAAGTGCAGTCTAGTGGTATAAATTCTTGTGCTACTAAAATCATTCCCTGTGCTTATAAGACTGGTAAATCTAAGTCTAGAAAATGGATCCCTATCTATTCTGATCCTCTTGAACCAATTGCAAGAGGTCCTATATTTAGTCCTCAGAGAATATATTTTGATAGATATGCCGAACTAGCCAAGCCTTACTTCTGTGAGTTGAGTAACAATCTAAGAAAGAAGGATAAACAAAGACGACAGTCATTTAATGAGATAAACGCTCATACTTGTGTAAATTAATCACAAGGTTGATATCTCACCTACCAAAAATCCTAGTTATGTGAGAATTGAATAGGTATACTCTTTTCAAAGTGGTTCTGATTATCTAGCTAATTTCTTATCGTTCTTAGATGGAAAATTAGTCATACACTTTTACATGAGTATTTTTTTAATCCTTCATTTTTATTAGATATTTTTTTTTGGTTTCAAACTTGGTTTTTGAAAAACTAAAAGTATGTTACGGGCTTGTGAATCATCCTCTTATGGATACACGTATGGTTTTTGGTTTCTCATAAACCAATCCTGTAAACCCTAAATCTCTCGAATATATTTATATAACCTTCCTATTGAGTTGAGATATCTCACTCTAGGTTTCTTATTTTCAATGGCGTCTTCTTCTTTCTCTTGGGATTTGCCTGAAGACTTCGTTGACAATGGTATATACTTCGAGTTCGATAAAGAGAAGGGAACCTTTGTTCAAGTTGAAGGATCAATCTCCTGATTCCTATTCGGATATTGAGGAGGTTGAAGAGATTTCATCCGATATGGTTCTTGACTTCCTTAAGAACTTTTAGGATGCAAAGCAGCAACTTGTTGATACTATGAAGTATCTTGATGTGGTAAGAACTGAGTTGAAAAAGGTTAATTCTGACCTTGTTCTCATAAAGACCCGTGTTAAAGAACTTCCCAATAAGAATGTTCTTCCCAAATTTGCAGAGGATGTTGTCGTTCACAAGCTTGAAAATCTCAAGACTCATGAGGATCCAAAACCGTCCATATGATTTCAGTTTTTGTTCGGTATTGGCATAAAAGTCTATTTCTGATTTGGTTTTTGTCTAGTAAATCTTTTATTTTTCTGTTTTTTTAGAAGAATAACTAGAGATTGGAATAGCCATTATTGTGATTACACATAGCTATGTCCAACGTTTTCATCTTCATGTGTTTAAACTCTAAACTTGTTTGGAAGATGATTTTTACAGTATTAATCTTTATGATTTTATATATTGCAATTGTTTATGGGATATGTGTGTTTGCGTCCGTGAACTATGATTGTCCCATATCTTGTCAAAAGTAAAGTCCTTCGTAAGTCGATATTCTTATATTGATAAAGGAATGAATGGACTTTTGACAAATACAAAAGTTAAGCCTATATTGTCAATTATTGATGGAAGATAGGTTAAAATCTTTTGTTTTTCAAGGATTATGTCTATTGTATGTCATGGTGCAAATTGTGATGGAAAATAGAATGAATCCTTGTGTATTCAGTAGTAATTGACCTTCCCTGATCCATTTTTTGTGTATTAATGTGAGGCTCCGTAATGTGTCTTATGTTGAGCACTAAAACAATCAACTTTGATTATTTATGGTTAGCTTTGTTGTTGTTCCATAAGGTACTTTATGACGAGCATATTGAACTAAATTAATCATCTTGTTCGGTTATTTAGTTATGACTCCATAAGTTTTCTTATGTTTGAGCACTTTTGATTGGGTTGTTATTTTCATAATTAACTTAGTAATTGCTCCATAGATTCTCTTATGTGAGTATGGCCAATTAAATTGATTACTCTTTGTGATTAGTTTGATTGTGTATTTCGATTAAATTAATCATAGGTTCTCTTGTGGTTAATTTAATTGAGTATTTTGGATTCAAATTCATACTTGTATGTGATTTGTTATGTCCAAATAAATTCTTCTTTTATTTCGAAATTAAGGTCGCTCTTGTTGTTCTTTCGGGAATGACATATTATGGGGGAGAGTTCTTTTTGAACTTGCGCTTAATTGCCATATCTTTGTGTGGAGTGCGGCTGTGGAATATTATAGGGGTTATCTTGTATCTTTAAACTCCTTGATGAATGCATTTAGCTTCGGCTTTATGATTGCATCTAAATAAGATGATGTGTGTTTCTTTATTTTGGTCATGAAATGTCTCTTTCGGAAATTTCATTAGGATCCCGTTCTTGTACCTTTGCCAATTTTATTGACAAAAAGGGGGAGAATTAATATGTAGTTCACACTACAAATACACATGGTTTTCGGATCATTATGTAAGGGGGAGTGGTTTCCATGTGAGATGGAGTATTGACTAAGGGGAGTGATACATATCACCATAGTATTGTTGTTGAAGTTGTGATACAATTGAACTTTGACGCTGTGTAATGATACTATGACACTGTATAACAATGATTGAGAACTCTTGTTTTCTTATTGTTATAGCTACGGATTTTCAACAACGATGATGCTAAAATTACAACCTTTGGGATCATTGGAGTACTTGGAAGTGACAAGATTTCGAGTAATGTTGAAGATTAGACATGTGGAATAGGAGCTACTAAAGTTAATTTATTTATTTTTTGCATTACATATATATTAATAGTTTTGCCACTAAAATTGACAAAGGGGGATATTGTTAGAGCATTGCTCGGTCGAACTCGCATGCGTTGCTATCTCAAGCATGTTTGTCAATGTTAGTGATCAAAACTATAAGTCTCGATTTCTAGCCTATGTAGCTAAAGGTCTCGGACTAGGATAGAAAGTGTAGTTGATCTCAAGAACTCCATGGCAATCATCATACAAGACGAAGGACTACTCGAGGAACCGGTGGAACTTCATCGACTAAAAGGTATGTGGAGACTTGAACTTATCTGTCACTCAAAAGTCTATTTACTCTATCTCATACTCTTGAGACAAAAGTCGTTTAGACGTATAGACTTTCATTATACACATTTGCTATTTCGAGCCAAGTTTAACTCGCCTATCTATTTCTCGAAATATGTGTTGGTAAGCTTTCGCTTTAACCGAATTCATCTTTACCTAGTGACGAAAGTCATGATATGTTTCAATCACTTTGGAAATTGCTCTGACGAAAAATGGTCTATGAATAACGGCTATATAACGTTCTCTGAGAATGTTTCAATGATTGAAATGAGAGTTTAGATTACATAACCATTGGTAGGATATAAGCATTGTTGTGGAAACACATATATGTATAAGTCCTTATTCCTTGAACCAAAGTTTGCGAACTTTGTTGATCAAGGGAAATGGAAGTGGCGCAAGCCAACACGAACTCAGTCCGCGAACTGACGGAAGTTCTCACCCGAGAATTTCTGCTGGAGTTTGTGTACTCCTTCCATGAGCTTAAGTCCGCGAACCCAGTCCGCGAACTTGAGTAGGTTATATCTAAAACCGGTTGTTCTTGAACTAATGTTTATATAATCTAAGGAATGCTTTTGCAAACCGTGGCTATAAAGTTCATGAACCGATTCGAGTGAATAAAATCGTTTTTGCTTTGATTGTGTCTTGTGTAGTTACATAAGATCTAAGCAATTGAACAACTCTCATGGATAGGCATTCCTATACCGTTCCCCACTCGGTTAAAGATTAACTGTTTGAAGAAAGGAACGAGATTTTTCATTTGTTTCCATTGAGGACTGGCGGTATTAGGTACTTGGATGGTGCCTTGAAATATAGGTTGATGGTTGAGGTATTTCTCGTTATATAATTTGGTGTAGATGGAATTAGGTTTGTCATGAATATTCCAGATTCTTTTCATGAGCAAAGCTTTATTGTGGTGGCTACTTTTCCTAATGCCTAGTCCTTCCTGTGCAATTGGTTTGTATAGCTTGATCCAACCTAATGGGTGGATTTTCCTAACTGTTGAATCATGGCCCCAGAAGAAGTTTCTAGTTATTCTATCAATCTGTTTGTGGACGTGTGTGGGAAATAATTGTGTTTGCATAAGGTGGTTGGAAGTGGGTGTGAGAGAGGTTTTAATAAAAACTAACCTTCCTGCTGGCGTAAGGCATTTTGTCATCCAAGCTTGAGCTTTGCGTGCCAACCTTTGAAGTAATGGTTCGAATATATGGCGAGAAGTTATTTTATGTTTGAATTGTACTCCCAAATATATAGGTGGTATTGATATTTTTGGCATGTTGAAGAATCGTTGTAGGGATTCTATGTTATGTGGTTTTAGGTTTAGGTGGTGTATGATTGTGGATTTTGCAGTATTAATATGTGGCCCTGCAGAGGTGCTGTAGGAGTGAAGAACTTTCTGTAGCTGGTGGTTACTATCTTGAGTTGCTTTATAAGAGATGAGGAGATCATCAACATACATCAAATGTAATATTAGAGGAGCTTTTTGTGAAATGCGGAGTCCTCCTATCATCTTTTTTGCTTTTAGGTTTCCCAGATTTGTTGATAATATTTCTGCACAATATATATGACGAAATTGGATCTCCTTGTCTGATGCCTCTCATTGGGGTGATGAAACCATGAGGTGTTCCATTGATGTTGACTGAGTAGGTGACCGAAGATATACATAACATGATGTAATCCAAAAAAATATTTGGGAATCCTAGTTTAGAAAAGGCTCTTTTGATAAAACCCCAATCCAGGCTATCATAAGCTTTCTCAATATCTAGCTTCATAGCGATTTTTGGATTTTTGGTGTTTGCAGATGTTCTAATGTGGTGGAATAGCTATCCCGCAATAGCTATGTTATCATGTATTGATCTTTGTGGCACAAAGGCACTTTGATAAGGACTTATTAAAAAAGGTAGGAGTGGTAGTATGCGGTTGACTAGGATTTTGGATATGACTTTATATGTGACATTGCAGAGGCTGATAGGTCTGAAGTGGGATGGTTTTGTTGGTGTGTCTATTTTAGGAATGAGGGTAATGTTTGTGTAGTTCATGAGAGGGTGAATATATAAAGAATCAAAAAAACTTCGTCCCATGGCTACCAGCTGAGTTTGAGTAGTTTCCCAAAAAACTTTAAAAAACTTACTTGTATATCCGTATGTTGATGGTGGATTTTCGACAAAGGTCAAAATCGTAAAATCATGATACTGCATGTTTCTGACCCGGCTTCAGGAACGCATGTGACGATTCATATTTTATGATCCGTGAATCGTTTCACGAACTCTGACTGAGTGAGTATTCCTCTCAGAGCCATGATGAATATGTTTCTCGAAAGGCCTCCCACTAGCCGAGCGTTCGATGCTACGCATTTTATCGTGCCCTCTATGTAGAATAACGATTGGCCGGTCCTCTGGACATAATTGTTTGTCAGAGGGCTTAACGCCTTCAGGACGTCGGTGATACTCGTTGTTCCCTGACTACGTAGAGAGACCCCTCTCTACATAGAAGAACGATTGGGAGGTTTTCTTGACATAATTGTTTGTCGGAGGGCTTAACAACTTCAGGACGTCGGTGATACTCACTGTTCCCTGACTATGTAGAGATACTGTGTATAGATTCAGACGGCTCTCTGGACATAATTGTTTGCTGGAGGGATAAACGCCTTCAGGACACCAACATTGCACGTTGTTTTCTGACTATGCCCTCTTCAGAACGAGTATGATGCTTCAACTATCTCATATCTCGATTCTACAATAGATTAATTCTATCGTGACATTCACCGACTGAATTCCTAGAAAAAAATCTATTTTATCTCATTACTCCGTTCCATGGCTGATCCCCGACTATTCCATGGATTAGTAATATATAACCAACTTATCTCATTACTCCGTGCCCTGAATTCCCCGACTGGATTTCATGGATTAGTAATAGATACTCAAGTCATTTTATTACTCCGTTTCATGAATTATTCCCAGCTGAATTTCATGAATTAGTAATAAATATTCAACAATCGGTGCGTCTGAGCCACCATCGAGTAAGTCCCGAGAAAATGGTGCAAGTGTACTTGACAATAATGCACAACCGAGCACCCAAACGCACGAACGAACGATCGAAAACATGGACAAACGAGCAACTCCCTCTTTTGATCGAAACTCCCTTGTTTGAGCGAAACTCTTAGTTTTTCCATACTTTCATCGACCAAAATAGGGAAAGGTGTCACGGGACCGGGCCATCTAGCCGGCCGGCCATGCCCTAGCCGTGGCCGGTCCCACACCTCACAATCCCTTATTTTCTCATAATATCATTTCCATCATCTCATGGAATTCCATCGTTTGAGCGAAAACCCTAGTTTTGCAATATTTTCTCAAATATTGCTCAAACCATGAAAAAGCCAAAAAGTCGAACTATCACACGACCGACTGGGCTTCTCATGTCAAAAATTAAAATATGATTATTTTAATATTCTCAAAATATCATTCACATGAGCAAATTTCTACTTGCTCATTCGAGAAAATTGAGAATTTCAGTCAAGATCAAACTCTTCTGAAAATCCAAAATACTGCTCAATCGCTCGTCAGAAAATACCAAGACTCTCACGACTGAGACACGGACACCATGGTGACACAGGCATGCTGCCTTGATCGACCAAGGTCGGCCCTAAGGCTTGCAATAAGCCGGTCCCAGACATATTCATAATTTTGACCTAATTTGCTATCAATTGCTTATATTGGGTCAAAACTCTTTCAATCGACTGGGACTCGCTCAATCGACCGTCAGCTGGTCCCACAACCACCAAGGGCTGGTCCCATGACCTCTTGGTCGGTATTTCATCTTTCCATAGCTAGGTTTTATTATTTAACGCTCATACGAGCGCTATTCTAATAAATGATTAAACTAGCGCTTGATCATTCTTTCACCAACGGGTCAACAAAGAACTCTGGTGCATGCTCACTTGAGCACTTGGGCACCACGTGGTCGACCATCATCCCATGTGGTCAGTCCCTCCTTTACTCAGTGACCTATTTTCAGTAATTCGTCAATTAACGAACAATTGATCAAAAAGTTAGGGTTTCGAAACGCTCCACAAATCATAATTCTGAGCAAGTTCAAGCACAAATAATTTTATGTTGATCCAGCAATCAACATCTGGATTAATTATACAATAATATTCGGTCCTCACCAATATTTTAATTATTTGGTCACGCTACCAATAATTTATCGAATGAGCAATACTTGCTTAGTTGCTCGAATATTGATCCAACTATCAATATTCAGTAATTTATTGAATGAGCAATACTTTCTCAGTTGCTCGAATATTGATCTAACTATCAATATCAATATTCAGTAATTTATCGGATGAGCAATACTCGCTCAAATGCTCGAATATTGATCTAACTATCAATATTAAGTAATTTACCGTCGAATATTGATTCAAACTCAATACTCAACAATTCATCGAATTTACAATATTTTCTCAGACAAGCAATATCAACATCATTCATTTAAGAATTACACGTCCCAGCAGACATGTTCAATTCACGAATCCTGAGCATTCAGAAATCATGCTCGACTGAGAAATACTTAGACCCACTGTCTAATCAAGTCAACGACTGACTGACTGATCAAATACATGTCTGCCTCGCAGACTCCACATTCATGAGACATTAATCACGTCACATGGAGAATATTAATTAGGGTTTTGGTATGGCGGCCTACAGCACGTGTGTTCATCCACGATGAGAAATGTGAGTAAGTCGTACAAGCGGTTGAGGGAGTTAGCAAAGTAGTAGGTGGACAATCAACCAACCCTCTCATGTACGAGGAACCGGCGAAACCACGATTTCCCACTTTCCCACTCTTTCACTCGAGCAACCGTCACACTTACTGGAGAACAATGTTTCTACTATTCTGACAATATAAATAAGTCTCTGAATCCATGATTGAAACAACATAATTTTCGAGTAATCACTCTCAAGAATTCCATCAATCGACTAGAACTTATTCGAACTCAACAGTTCACAGAAAACTTGCGGAAACCCACAACACATTCACAATCCTTGATCATCATTGATCTCACACGCTTCTCAGCTTCCCTCCTATAGATCAACCCTCTTCCCTCTTTGTGACCGAATTGACTCTGGAACGGCCATTGACTTGGTTTAGTCCGGAGTCCTACAGATTGATCTCTCGAAATCAAAGCACTCTCGTGCAGTGCATCTGTTTGAGGTTAGGCAGTTCGCTCGGTTGAGGAGCCTCCGTCACACGGTCGTCTCTCCATTCCTAAAAAACCAGCGAATTGTTTTTCCCCATCTACAGATTGGCGACCACAGTGGGAGATTAATCTCTCGGTTGTAGTTTCAAACTTTCACAAAATGGTTGATCTTAGGTCAGGTTCAGTTACAAATCCTAAGACAAACAACGCGAGCACTAGCAATAATGGTGGTACTCCAAAAACCATTCTCGCTTCCAACATCGGTGTTGTTAATACCACTCCTCCTCAAACCAACATTGAAGATCATCCCCTGTTTGGCCGCTCTACTGAGGAAATTAAAGAAAATCCGCCAATCGTAGCTGATCTCATGAAGATGCAAGAGACTCTCGCCAAATGTCAGATTTACGTGGCTGCAATACAGAAAGAGCTGTGCAATTATCTCAAAACTCTCACCAATAAGATGTCAGAGAAAACTCAAGAGAAAGGAAAATCCAAAGAAACATCTTCGGCTGCTGATCCTGAGGTCACTCCAATCCATGTAGTAGACGTTAATGAAGTCCACAAGGCTGCAGATAACCCACCAACAAAGGAACCTATAGGCTTCATCACTCGTGAGGACCTGGAACGTTTCATGGAGGATCGAGGAAAAGACAAAACATCATATGTTCACCGTCATCAGCCTCCATATCCTGCTGCTACGCAAAGAATTCCTCTCCCGAAGGGCTACACCTATCCAACGTTCACACTGTACAACGGAACGGGAACACTCGAGAACATGTTTCTCGATTCTTAGAAGCACTATGAGAACATGAACACAATCATGTCGTCCGTTTGAAGGAGTTCTCAAAGTCTCTGATAGGCCGAGCATATACTTGGTACAACAACATTGCACAAGGGAGCATCA
This sequence comes from Papaver armeniacum, assembly GCA_023531295.1. Lineage (NCBI taxonomy): Eukaryota > Viridiplantae > Streptophyta > Magnoliopsida > Ranunculales > Papaveraceae > Papaver > Papaver armeniacum. Next base: position 209,548 of record JAJJWW010003418.1, read on the forward strand.
CTGGCTGGGTAGAAATGGTTAATGCCTTCTACCGGAAATACTTCTTCGTCTCAGAGCAGATCACTCTCTCTGATTTAGGAAAAATGTCTCAGAAGAACAATGAACATCCAAACGATTATTTGAATAGATTCAGAGTCCAAGTTTTGGATTGTCATGACCTGAATATCAATGAACAACAACTGGTGGACTTGTGCATCAACGGAATGATACCGGTCTACAGAGCCTTGCTGGAAAATCTCCGGTTCCAGACATTCTCGGAGCTTCATGAAGCAGCCAAACGATCAACGATTACTGTACCTGCTTTACTGGAAATAGCAAAGTCTGCAAGGTCAAGGAACCTCGAAGCAGCCGACGCCTAGTCAACAATCAGTACAATCTCCAGCCTTCAACAAACATTGTTGCTAAAAGGAATGAAAGGAAAGCCGAGACACAATATCAGAGCACTTCTCTAACATCTCAGGCTCCTCTGAAGGCGCAAAGAAAAGATAACCAGTCCTGAAATGCACAAACCTCGACCAGACATCAACGAACGGGGAAATGATCAGACAGACTCAAACTTCTCTCTTCTCATGAAGGAGTGATCGAGTTACTAGAAGTATGGGTTCAAGATGGTGCAATCAAATTGCCGTTCATCAGGAGAGATCCAACTGAAGAAGAAATGGAGAATCCCAGGTACTGTCGCCTTCATAGGTTCATCGATCATCCAACAAGTAACTGCAATATTTTGAAACACATATTCAAAGACAAGGTTGATCAATAATAGATTCAACTGGGGACTGAAGGAGTACCAAGAATCCTCTCCCAGTCAGAACCTTTACACTCTGAACAACCAGTCAAAGAAGCAGTTCAATCGTTGATCAAGCATATCTGTGAAATTGCTCTATCTGTCTATGGCACAAAGGAAAGACATGTTCACAACACCGAATTACATTGTGAGACGTCTGTCCATCCCGAAAATACTCCTTGAACCTTCATCCACAGACAAGGATATGCACAACTGGGGACTGCTTACCACAGTCCATCTCAGAGGAAATGAATTCGGAAGAACGTTGATCGATGCTGGCACCACTATCAACATTATTCCATGAAAACCCTCAGAGCCGCAGGCATCACTCGACAAGAAGCTATGCGTGATCCCATCTGAATCAGAGATCTTGAAGGAACGCTCGGAAATACTTATGGCTACATCACTCTCAAAGTGAACATAAGTTCAACCAGGACAGAAACCAAGTTTCACATAATCAGGAAGATCCATGATATGGCATGGTCTTCAGACGAGCGTGTATCCACGCTTAAAAGATGGCTACTGACATAGCTACCTTTGGTTGCACATCTCTCCAACGAAGAAAGTTCTGATCCAGAAGATTTGGCGGACATCCCATCATCAGAGCACTTGGAGGAATTTCGAACTTTGAAGAGGTTGAAGCAAGAACCTGCAAAAGATGCATAGACATTCATCAAGAGGTTCCGCACTCAGGAAAGTCTCATTCCTTCCATGTCTATCTCATTTATTTTCTCACATGTTATCCTAGCATGGGGACTTCTGCTAGCAGCTCTGCAAGATGTTATGAATGGTAGCTTCACCGCATTAGTATTTTACCAAGTGGTTGAATCTGACATTTCTCCGAATCGAGCACTGAGACATTCATTACTGAGATAATGTCCAAGTATGGTGTAGTGATCTACACTACAAATGTGTGATCAGGCTCAATCTACACTGTGAGATTGAAGGGTAAAACCCCAAAAGAGGGAGAAGAACATAAACATAATTTCTATTTCGATAATCTCTAGTTACAGACTCTCAAGGCTTATAAGAGGAAAGACTCTTGTGGTGGCACATGCCACTCATACGCCTACAACTTCTACTAAATATCTTACAGTCTGCCCTTAACAAGTGGACAGCCCATAACCAGGACATGACAAATACCCACCTCTCCAACTCATCCTTGTCCTCAAGGATGTTAAATGAGCGAGTCCCCAGAATGCAACTGTTGCAGCTCCTTCTCCAATGCAGTAAAATATATGAATGTGGTCTTGAATGCTTGACAATAAGGCCCATAACAAGATGAAATATTTTCTGTAACTGTAGGGACAACTTGATCCATTTCTCCTTCAGAATAATCAAGGAATTTGAGTCACTGGTGCTTATTATCATGAGGATAACAAACCTACCATCTTCACAAATCACTGCCTGGTAGGGACTAATAGGAGCATAACTGGCAGGATCAGTCTTAGCAATGATTCTATTACAACCCAGTATAACTTCATAAATGGAAGTGCTGATGTCTGTATAAACCCCTTTGAGTATACATTCCCTGTTACCAGCTGCTTGAAGGTCGTGAGTTGGCTGAGTTGCAGAGAAGTGGCGAATATGATGGGCAACACTTGCAAAGCCCTTCCAAGAAGTAAATACCATTAACTGTACAATTTGTATAGACTGAGGCCATGTAGCATACTGACGAGAAATATCTTTACCTCGGCAAACTTGAGCATACTATTACTGACCCTGGTGGCGTCACATTTGGTTGAATCAGAAGGTAAAGTTACAATGTGTGTCGAGCATTTCTGTAAGGTCCAGAACACCAGCTGTCACAACTGATTACCAGGGAAACCCACACTACCAGCAACTATTGAGTTATATAACTCTCTTTTATAAGTTGCAAAGACGGAAGCAAAATCTGACACTTTACCACTTTCGTCACTAACACTACATGCCGAAACGAACATAATTACCTCCAACTGAGTATTTAATGTAAGGGCATGTTCGGTCCATTCAGCTTCTTTGAACCTGTTCTGCATTTCCACTCCCTGTTCATACTCCTTAACAGATAGCAGCAAGAATGTATGCATATGGACATGTTGTAACCTTAGCTTGAAGCCCATATAGCAACAATGACGCAGAGGTTGATCTCTTCTTGCTTCAATTCTCACATACAACCCATTTGACTCACTAATACATGGAACCGAATTGTAAAAGATGACCTCCAACCTGAAGTTTTCCTGTCTGATACAAGAGCCACTTTCAATTTCACAATCAATTACAATAGCTTTCCTTTGTATCCTGCTTGTATCCAGTAGGTCACAACAAACAAATCCATTAACTTTTATCAGCATGTGCTTGATTTTTACTCTACCAAAATGACTCTGGTCTCGAATTAGCAAACTGACCACTCGAATGTGATGTCGAGTAAACACCAAGTTGATCTCAGTGGTGGAGACCTCAGCAGCTTGTAGTATTTATTGCGAGATATAAGAAACTGTGAGTACAATTGTATCGCATAGGTTGTCCAGCTGCTCACCTCCATGTTCTGGTCGATACACTTACTTCCTGGAGAAAAGTCAGGACTATACCAGTTCCTATTTCCAACCTCACAAGAACCTGAAATGAACATGACTACATCCAACTAAGCTTGTGTTGGCCTCCACTCATGTTCCACCAGTTGGTCTACGACCTGAGTATAGTAACTCACACTCCATGAATATGTTAAACACAATTTAAATTTTCACCTTAAGTACTGAAACCACATCAATACGTTTAAAATCTGGGTTGGAGCCAATCTCAATTTCCACCTCAAAAAGTCCACTGACCTCGATGCAATTGGGAAGTGGGTTTTAAAAGTTTTAACATGAATTCTCATTATGCTTACAAGAATTTTTGAAATATTTTTCGCACTACATAAATCTGTAGGTAGCGGTTCGAATGCCCACCTTAAAGATTTGTATATCCTTGACACATATGTGAATGTTGTGGGAAAAGTGTAAGCAGAAACTTCAGTGAGCATAAGTTGTATTTCCCTTAGCCTCCCATATAACTTGAACCGTATATAGTCTCTCACTGGACACTCCCAAGCCCTTAATCGATCACAGCAAAATTCCAGAATGAAAAGATTAACCCAAGCAGAGTTTCTTTGTGCTTGTCCACCTGTATACCTTGCCTTAATACCATTCTGAACATGCACCAAATTTACCAGCCATTTAGATTTAAGGAGTTGCTTGAGGTCCTTCATCGCAGGTAGCATCCACATACTTACAGTAAGGATACCAGCATTCGATACTCCAAGAGATGCAACATTTTGCTCACCCCATAAACCAAACAATCGACAACAATAAGATAGAAAATATAGAGTTACCTTATTACTCATTTCTCCAACTTGAAAGGTTTTAGAGATCTCTTGTGTAAAGCTTGAATAACCCCAGCTCAAAAGATACTGCAGTCGTCTCACCATTGCGAAAAATGTCCAAGGAAGCATGAAAATATGTTTAAATTCCAGCAAAACAGTTTGTGCTACATCTGTATGTTCTTGCGAACCAACACCAACCTTCAACAATTCATCATAAAGGACCCTTGTAGCAGCAGATAAACGAGTTGAATATGCAACATAGTATCATCTGCACCACAAGTCTTCTCACTTGCAACTATTCTCAGGTACAGAAGAATAACAATCATTCTGATTATACTACCTCTTTGTGACAGTTTTGCAATTGTGTTACCCCCATGACCACTGGAACCATCCTTTAATAACACAAACACAACTGAACATATGAACTGAAATTTTAGCTGGTACCCATGTCTTTTAATGAGTTCAAATAGTTTCCCACGATCAATTACTTTACCAGTAAGCTTGAGACAAGGGTAAAAGGAAATATATAATATCCATTTGAAACGCATTGTATCCAGAAGAAGCATTTTACCCATTTTAGCCAACACCAATAGAACTGAATCACAATACAATAAAACTGATTCAAACCCAAGCATATTAATAAGTTTATCAACAAAATTTCTATTGTAGTAAGCCATTGAATCTGAACCCACAGTAAGAACAAATGAAACAAAAGTATATACCCAACTGAAACGGAATCTATCAATTAACAAATACCCCTTAATGAGTTTTCATCCTCTTCCACGATCAAATATCCTATAAAAAGAATAATCTCTGCTACCACTCGAATCCCAAACTTCACTCTCAAGCATTTTAACAAACATACACCAAGTAGTAGTAATAAAACCATTATTCGCTAGCATACAAGAAATTGAATCACTAGAAAACCCATCTGATTGATACTCACTGTGATAAACCAGCTTTTGAACAATTTTCCTATACAATCTATCCAAAAATTAAAAACCTATGCAATCAGGAAAGCTCAATTTAGAATCAATCTTCAATTTGTATTTTCCACGATCGAATAAGCTATGAGAAGAATTCATAACACTGGAAGAACATTCAGACATTAATAGACTGTGAGTTAGGGTTAATGGTACCTGTTTGAAACCCTCCTCGCTCAATTTGATGAAATTCTTTTTAACAAAATCATTAACTAAATGGATTCTGGAATCGAAAAGCTTACCCTCTTGGTAATCCAGAAACATCATTTTACACCCATCACAGAAGGAAAAAATGGACTCGTCTTTGTGAGAAGAAACATTTTCATGAAGCGGTACTGATTTCTCACAGTTGTGATTTGAACTGCCATCTTGAGCTCTATCAATAATTAAAAATTGGGGTTTGAAACTGGATCGAGAATTACCTTCGTCTGTTGCTAGAGGAGTTGAAGTTTTTGAAGTGAAATCGGTTACTGAAATTGAATCAATAGGAGGTTCTTCCAGTTTTTGACTGATTTCTTTCTCCATGAGCACAACTTCCTTCAACACAGATCCAATTAATTCAAAGCTCTCCCACGAATTTGATTCCCAATTCTCATCAACAGATGGACTCAAATATATTTCACGCTCTAGTAACAGCAATTTCTTCGTCTCTCTTGCTAAAATTTTCTTGCATTTGGATAGAAGCACATGAGATGGTGTATTTTTTAGAGCCCTTGCAATTACTTTTTGAACTTAAAGAACAGTAGATAATTGCTCATCTAAAGCCTTAAATCTATTACCATTATCCATGATCAATCCAAGGAAAAACCGTCTCTGATACCACTTGTAGTGATCTACACTACAAATGAGTGATCAAGCTCAATCTACAGGATCTACACTGTGAGATTGAAGGGTAAAACCCCAAAATAGGAAGAAGAACATAAACATAATTTTTATTTCGATAATCTCTAGTTACAGACTCTCAAGGCTTATAAGAGAAAAGACTCTTGTGGTGGCACATGCCACTCACACGCCTACAACTTCTACTAAATAGCTTACAGTCTACCCTTAACAAGTGGACAGCCCATAACCGGAACATGACACATGGAAAAGAACACTTTGGGCGTTTCACTATAGCCTTGAGTGTCCATGTTTTCCACAAAATCAGAAAGCTCTGATGTCTGCACAAGTGTTGAATCCCACTAGCGCAACGAAAGGGATGTTGAATCAACAGAAGATACTCAGGGCCGAGACGATCAATCCTAAGACATTCGACACTCAAGGGACATGACGCTTCAATGCTCAAGAATCTAAGAAGCCTTCAAATTGTACTCCCAATCAAAGAGTATACCTTCGATAATGGCGCCTCTGGCTTCAGCACAAATATGTCGACGATGATTCAACACCAAGACGATCAAAGTGTAACTGAACTACAATCGATAAGTCTTCATTATCGCATGATAAGACTTCTGAAGCAGATACAATATCATTCATCAATGTATGCTACAAACTCCTTCAACTCTGGTAAGAGAAGCACTGGGGACTTGATCTTATTGGAAAGATCAATTCAATATATTTCAATAAATGTTATCCACAAGTGTTGATGTTGGTTTTCAGTTCAGGGTTAAAATTGTAAAACCCTATATTATAATACGATGTCGTCCTGCAAAGGAAAAAAAGCCGTTTGAAAGTGATGAGTGCATAAACCTTTTCACTTACATATGCACTGAACAATTCAACATATTTACGAAATTTATCCAGAATGGTGCATGAAGCAACAATCCTAGATATTCTGTACATTTTAACCTATTGCATTATTCGCTAATGAATGGCCTCCCTAGTATTTTCCTATGCTATGTTCCCAGCCGAACTATCAATATTGGCATGACATGCCGATTAACATTCACTCGCAGCGGAGTAGCATAAATCTCCCGAAGTGTCGGTATTGAGACATGCATGAAAACACTCATATAGGCTACACCACCCTCTGACAAAGAGATCGGCATGTTTACATGCATTTTAATTGAAAGTTAGCGCGATCGAACGCGTTTAAATTCCTTAAGGGAAATCTAGACTGTCCATATCAGTCTTAAGAAACGATCACGGCCGCATGATTTGGCCACACAATTTAATAGGCCTAGCCTACTCCTAACGGAACTAGGCGATCGTCATGATAAACACCGGCGGGCCCACTAGCATCCCTGTCGGTCGGAATTCCTTTAGCTTATCCTCTACCTTCTTGAACGATCACCAAAACATGGGTGATCGCACTATAGCTCAAATGAGCTAAAACCGGCAAAAACGATCTCAAAATCCATCGCATCCGTCCAACTTAGCCAGCCTAGCTGGATGGCTTAGATCGCTTCTTGAATGATCAAAGAAATGGTGGCGTGTTCACCGGCGAACCAAATACACCCATGGGTGATCGACTTGCTCACGGCAAGCCAATAACATATAGAATCGTTCTCCCGAAATAGGGTGAACGCGCTGCTTTGAAACCCTAATTGGTGTTTGCGGCAGTATGTTACTGTCGCAAGTCGATCACGATCGTCCATCTTTGCCAGCCAAAGTAAGCGGCTTAGATTCAATTCCAGGTGGACCAATAGAGGTCAGCGTGCTCTCTTGCGCCCCGTCTTTACATAGGGCCGATCAGCCTGCTTGAACTAGCGCAGTACTTCAAATCGTTTAGCCAAAATAGGGTTGGCTTCACGACCCCTAAACCCTAAAATTACATTAATGTCAATAAACAACTGCCACAAATCATCTCGTCCATCCAACTTCGCTAGCCTAGTTGGATGGTGTAGATTTATTTTCAGAAAACCAACAAGGTACCATTGTGATCACTGGCCCTCCCTCTTCCATGAGGAGCGATCGGCCAAGCCAAGGCTCGCCCATGTGGCCCCAAATGATCACTCAAAAGTGGTCATTCGCGCTACTTATATGATTCAGCAGTAGTCATTAACTGCCGCAAATCGTTTCAGCCACTTAACTTGCCTAGCCGATTTTAGCGGTCCAGATCTAATCTGGATCGACCGATAGGATTTTAGAATGGCTACCAGTCGTCACTCTCTTATAGGGCCTGACCGGCCACTCCCTGGGATGGGTGCGTAGCTCCTACCAACTCCCTGAAAGAGGACGGTCACACTCCTTTTAAGACGCTCAATTCGTGACTGATTCAATCGAGCTCTAAAACTACGATGCATCTAGCAAATCGATTATTTTTCAGCTGCTTGTTTGAAAGCGATGCTTTATACACATCGATTAGATGCTATGCAAATATTGATTTCACGAATAATTTATTATTTAACCTAAAAGCATTATGTGCTGCTTTTAGCGGCGAGTCTCACAAATTGACCCACTTACTCGAGACATCAAACATGTCACAAACTGGGGGATGCTCACTGGGGTATTGGTCTGGCGGTTTACAGCGTGCGGCGTGCAACGCGCCCATTACGAGAACGTGTCAGGGAAGAACGGACGGTTAACAACAAATAAGATAGTGGGTGAAGGCGTGACCAGTTTCCCCTCATAGTGGAAGCGTGGTGATCACCACTTTTTACACAACTCCACATCTCCACCGCCTAATCACCTCCACTTCCTACGATATCAGAGTGTGCTCGAACATGACTTGTATAAATAGGATTTCAACCTATTTCGAAAAACAGAGACAAGTGTTATTAACACTAGTAGCCAGAAACCATTTTCTGATACAAGTCATAAAACAGCCACACCTTCATCACTCAACATCCTGATCTCAAACACCTTCTTCGCTTCCCTCCCTAAGATCAACCCTTCTCCTTCACCTTGTGACCGAATTGAATCTGGAACGACCATTTCTTGGTTTAGGCCAGAGTCTTACAGATTGATCTCTCGAATCTAAAAGTACTCTCGTGCAGTACATTTGTTTAGGGTTTGAACTCGTTTCTCATCAACACACCCAAATTTACCAAAAAACAGCAGAATCAGGTTTTACCCCAAAACAATTGGCGACCACAGTGGGAGATTAATCTCTCGGTTGCAAGATCAATTTTCAATTTCATTTCAATTTTCTGAAAATCAAGAGGGTGAATCTTAGGTCTAAACACATTCGTTAACCCAATTTCATTTCAATCATCAATCTCAACTTCCACTCTGTAATGCATCCCCGCCATCCAAACTCTCCGAAAGTCATGAATGATCAAAGTGTAATCACCGTGGAAGGCATGGCTAGGATATTAGAAGATGTCATCGCAAATCAGGATGATATCGCCAAACGGCAAAACGAGACGCTTTGTCTTTTAAGAAGTATGGTAAACCGGTTATGGAAGGAGTCGGCAAGCATTCGACCGGAGAACACCATCAACGATAAAGATGACATCGGATCTGTATCTGAAGTCTGTGCTTCCACCAACAGTGATGCAGACAGAATACGTAACCACATCGGACATGAGCCAAAAGGAAACAATCAACAAAATCCGGCTGGCAACAAAGGGCCGAAATAGTTTCACAGGGAAAGGGACTCACCAGGAGTGTCACAATACCTGCAGAATAAGAACAGGGAACCGAATTATGAAGCTCTGTTGGAGAGTATATATCTTAAGACCCTTATAGAAGTTCAGAGAGTTGCTCAATAATCCACAGCCACGACTGCTCCGACTTTACCGAGCAGAGAAACGCTTGAAGAAGGGGAAATTTACCAAGGCCTCCATAAAGACGAGAGCTTCACTAATGAATGGTACCCAGTTCAACCACACTGCAACGCTGTTACCATCGATGCAGGGTGCTCGAAAGAAGTTGCAGTTAAGCGATCTACGTCAACGCACACTCACGTATCAACTCCACTCTCGAAACGAGCCTCGTATCAAAGCCCGCAAGAGTTCTCACGACAACAGCTACAAACGCAAGAAAAACTAGACTCAGGGTACCCGCACTTCCCATTTCCAATGAGGAATATTCTGGAGCTGCTAGAAGCTTGGGTACAATACGGAGTAGTTCAACTACCTCTTGTATGGCGTCCACCAACTGGTCAGGAGATGACTGATCCGAGATATTGCCATTACCACAGATTCATCCATCACCCTACCAGTGAATACAACGGCCTGAAACGCATTGTCCGGGAGAAAATTAATTCAGGGAAGCTACGTCTATGAATTAAGAGTCTTCCCTTTCTCCACAAGTCAACATGTGTAGTTTTACAAGAGAGATCGAATCATCTGGGGACTTTTTCATTATCAGAGGCGTGTTACAACAACTCGGGTCGCAACTTGGATTTTAAGCAATTATCTGGGAGAGCCCAATTTCGTTCGTTGGAATCTTGTCAACAATTAAGTCTCGTTAAACGATTATTTGTGTGAGAGATCTTTTGGAAATTTGCTGGGGACTCGACGCACGTGTCCCATTTTGAGAATGAAGTTAATATGGTTTTCAATCTCCGCATTATATTTCCCTTTTCGTGCAATGTTTGAAATTTTCATGCAACATGCACAATTTCTCTAAGTTACATTACTTGTATTCAAAAATCAGAAGTTCAGTCTGAGTAGTCGACCCAAGAATAATTCCTTTCAGAAAACTACTCATGAATTATCCCAAAAGCAAATTCAAATATCTTCATAAAAAAGCAATCACTTGCTAGTTCAAAACCAGAAAATCAAACCATGAAAGGAATTCCTCACGTCACTCAAAGACACCTAAAAATAAAGGATAAAGCATAAATAATTCAAGGGAAATCGTCTAGCAACAACCCGTCCTTCTTGGCAAAGGCGTCTTTCATGTTCTAGAGAGCAGTCTGCTTCAGCTTCAACTCCTGGGACAATTTCTCGATTTTTGGCTCTTGTTGAGTGATAAAGTCCATGGAGGGAACATCATCCATTTTGCCTTGCAGCTCTTGGACTTTAGAAAATCCTTCACAGAACCAGTAGGCATTAAACTCAAACTTCACAAACACGTCTCGGTGGAATTCCCAGTTTTGGACTATCTCCTCAGAAACGGTATGTCCAGTCACGCTGCACATGTCATAAATGGAAGATAGAGCTTTTTCAACGCGCTTAACCAATGAAAAGCGACTTTTAATCTTCTTGAAAGTGGCAATTTGACCATGCTTCTTCCATATTTTGGTATACAACTCCTCATACTTAGCCGACACGCTAAATCCTCCAACCAACACATGGTCCGTGTAAGGGGCGTCAAATGGAGGGTCAAAAATGGCCGCAGCTACAGAATGTATAACTAATTCCGTAGCATTTCCGAGAGTTTTTTTGGGGACAGCCACATCTACACCCATGGATGCAGTGTCTCTGTTCTCATCAGGAGGGGCAGAAGTGTTCTCTACATCGTCAACCACCTCTACCTCAAGATTATTCTTTGTAATGGCTTCACCCTGCAACGTCACTTGTTAATATTTGTTTTGCATCAAAAAAGAATCATCTTCAGTGAATATGTAGGAGACGTACCAGTTCATCTTCCGGATCACTAAGAGAGTTAGATCCTCTACTACGCTTAGAAGCACTTCCTTCATCACTGTCGGATTCTGAGCCTTCCTCGTCTTCAACCTCATCTTCCTCTTCGAGAGACTCAGTATCATCAGATCTCTCTTCTAGAGATGCCATGTTGTGGCTACGAGCAAGTCTAGCAAAGGCATTCACATTCCCAAAACCATGGTTTCAAAGAAAGAAGATATTCAGTAAGATCGCTCAAAATAAAAATTCAGCTATTTAAGAAAAGACACGTACACACCTGCATATTGGAAGAGTCAAAAATTACCGGAGCAGTTGAAGTCGTTCGAACGCCGCCTGCACGTGTCTTAGACCTCGCCTCTTTCTCCTGAGGACTGGCTCCAGTCCGTTTGCTCGAAGGAAGCGGCTTCAATAACTTATATCATTTCAAAATCTCAGAAGAAGGCTTATCGCGCGGAACTGTCACAACTTCTTCCACGAATTTTTCAAAAGATAAGAGCTCTTCCACGAACTTTCACAACTTCTTCCTTATACTTATCAGTCACCACTGGTTTTCTTCCTAGGAGCCATAATGGAAGGCTCATCTTTGTGGCGAAGAGACTAGCATTAAAAACAGATGGCAAAAGTTCCGCTAAAGGTTTTAGCAAGCGATCGAACGGGATTCCCTGATCAAATCCCATGTGACGAGCGGCTCTGTCAATGTTATACGGAACTACAGTAAAGGATCTATTAAATAAAGATGGAATATATCCCGGCATGCAGCTTCGCATAAATATGATCTCTTCAAAGCTCATATCCGCTCCATCAGTGCGCAACACTATGTCAGGATCGGCGGCAAAAGTTCTTGGCTGAACTATAGAAGAATAAACTGGTGCTCACGGACGAAAAATCTATGGCATGCACGCTGTCGAAAAAATCAATAAGCTTTAACTCAGGCTTTGGGCGCCTCTTCTGCCAACGGAGTATTCTAGAACCGCCGTATAAACTGGAGAACGAAGCTACGGGAACAGGGGCATAACCTTTAAAGTGCTCCCATAAACACGCCTGGAGAAAAGCAATATGGAGATGCGACCCCACCTTCATGTAGCCGTTGGAAGCATACATATCCGCTGCCAGAGAATCCAGATGCGAGTACAAAGACCCAAGAAACAAGCTGCCTAGGGGGAGGACTACACCTTTCGCCAGTTTAATAGCAAGCATAACAAGTTTTCGTCTTATAGTCTTCTTACCAGAGCCATCATCAAAAACGTCTCTGGATAGCCACAAGCACAAAAATGCGGCAACACCGAGTTCATCATTCAACACTTGGCATACTTTCGATTTTGTGGGAAACCATTCAGACACCCACCAAGTATAAAGCATTTTTCATCATTCTTCTTCGGATCATATCCCTTCGCCTTATTTACTAGAGCAGTAAATATCACTTCTTCTTCAGCAGATAACTCAACATCGAGATTCCCCGCAATCGTAAGACTCATCAGAACCGCTACACTCTCTAAAGTGATGGTCATCTCTCCCCATCTACATATGGCCGTGTGCGTAGAAGGAAAACATCGAGAAATGAAAGTGATCAAACCTGCAGCATCTTTCCTGATATGGAGTGTTGCAGACGCCATGACAGCTTCAATAACTTGTGCTTTAGTCAGATTATTCTTGATACATTCATTACTCAGCATATGCCTCATCCATCCTTCATAAGAGCGCAACGAGTTGTGGCAAATTTTGAAATCAATAGGAGAAGCTCGATACTCTTTCTTTTGGAGACAAAACCTCATCACACGCACTGGAGAAACTGACGGAGTAGCCTCTTCATTCTCTGAACCTGTGAGGAGGGTTATCTTATAGCCAGGATGAGTCCTAATGTTCGGATAGGGCACGAAGAAGAGCTCATCATCAATGTTTGGCATATTTTTGGAGTTATCAACGCCTCCCAGCTTAGCGACAGAAATATTTCCAGGTGACATCTTAACGAGAATTTCTTAAGTTCACTTCCAAATAACTACAATGAAAAAAACGGAAAAGAGTCACTACTTCATGCTAAAAGGGGAATCATGCGCACAATCTGTTATCAAAATTCAACATGGTCACTAATGGTCGAAACTCATGGACGAAGAAGGGTGTGGATAAACAAGCTAGCAAGGACGATTAAAAATATATATATATATTTATTTAGCCGCGGGATGAACGTCCACGGCAGGGTCGAGTAAAGCCGCCACATGCTCGATCATCCTCTTGGCCGTCACTTGCTCGATCATCCTCTTAGCCTGCTCGATCATTCTCTTGTCCGTGGGACAAGCGCACACAGTCGGGCCCAATAGGGTCTTCACCCACTCAGATAAATTTTTTTTTTTGCCGCAGACGTCGCATTCACGCCCGCAACCTAGAACTAGGTTTTGCATGAAAAAAAAATAAAGAAGAGGGGGTGGAGAAAGAAGCAAACGGACGACATCTACCTAGGGTTCTTTGCTCGTTTTACCGATGATTCTAGCAATGTTAACTACTTTGCTATTAACTCTATCGCTTAAGAAAGCTGTATCTAAAGCTAGGGTTTATATCCGTAAAAAAAAAAAAATGTAAAAGAGAAGGAAGCAGCACATACCTTGCTGATTGCGGACGCTCCAACGGCTGACGACAACGACGAGAGAACACAGCTGTCACAAAAGAAGTTCGAACGAGAAAATAAAAATTATATAAGTGCGTTTACGGAATCCAGATGGGAGAAGGACTCCTCCTTTGACTCAAACGCAAAGAAAGGCAACCAGACCCGTCGATACTCCATGGCCACGCCGATACTGCCACACGGGTGGTGGCGGTCGATCAAGCTCCTTTGAGTAAGCCTCCTTTATTTCATATTTTTACATTTTGTACGTCACCATCTAATGCATACCCCGCAATAGTGTTGCCATTACGTGTTAAGCATGTGACTTAATGTTGATGGCGGTTTTCAGTTCAGGGTTAAAATTGTAAAACCCTGTATTTTAATACGATGTCGTCCTGCAAAGGAACAAAAGTCGTTTGAAAGTGATGAGTGCATAAACCTTTTCACTTACATGTGTACCGAACAATTCAACATATTTACGAAATTTATCCAGAATGGTGCATGAAGCAACAATCCCAGATATTCTGTAAATTTTAACCTATTGCATTATTCGCTAATGCATGGCCTGCCTAGTATTTTCCTATGCTATGTTCCCATCCGAACTCCCAATATTGGCATGACATGATGATTAACGTTCACTCGCAGCGGAGTAGCATAAATCTCCCGAAGTGTCAGTATTGAGACCTGCATGAAACACTCATATAGGCTACACCACCCTATGACAAAGAGATCAGCGTGTTTACACGCCTTTTAATTGAAAGTTAGCGCGATCGAACTCGTTTAAATTCCTTAATGGAAATCTAGACTGTCCATATCAGTCTTAAGAAACGATCACGGCCACATGATTTGGCCACACAATTTAATAGGCCTAGCCTACTCCTAAAAGAACTAGGCGATCGTCATGATAAATACCGGCGGGACCACTAGCATCCATGCCGGTCGGAATTCCTTTAGCTCGTCCGCTACCTTCACCTAAACATGGGTGATCGCACTATAGCTCAAACGAGCTAAGACCGGCAAAAACGGTCTCAAAATCCATCGCATTCGTCCAACTTGGCCAGCCTAGTTGGACGACTTAGATCGCTTCTTGAATGATCAAAGAAACGCTGGCATGTTCACCGGCGACCCAGCTACACTCATGGGTGATCGACTTGCTCACGTCAAGCCAAGAGCATATAGAATCGTTCACCCAAAGTAGGGTGAACGCGCTGCTTTAAAAACCTAATTGGTGTTTGCGGCAGTATGTTACTGTCGCAAGTCAATCACGATCGTCCATCTTTGCCAGCCAAAGTAAGCGGCTTAGATTCAATTCCAGGCGGACCAAGAGAGGTCAACGCGCTCACTGGCGCCCCGTCTTTGCATAGGGTCGATCGGCCTGCTTGAACTAGCGCGCAGCGCTTCAAATCATTTAGCCAAAATAGGGTTGGCTGCACGGCCCCTAAACCCTAAAATTACATTAATGGCAAATAAACAACTGCCGCAAATCATCTCGTCCATCCAACTTCGCTAGCCTAGTTGGATGGTGTAGATTTATTATCAGAAAACCAACAAGGTAACATTGTGATCACTGGCCCTCCATCTTCCATGAGGAGCAATCGTCCAGGCCAAGGCTCGCCCATGTGGCCCCAAACGATCACTCAAAAGTGGCCATTCGCGCTACTTGTATGATTCAGCAGCAGTCATTAACTGCCGCAAATCGTTTCAGCCACTTCACTTGGCTTGCCGATTTTAGCGGTCCAGATCTGTAGCGCCCCCAAAGCTAGCAACTGACTAATTGTCACACCTCCAAAATGCCTTTGCAAATTTCTGCGAAAGTGTAACCCGTCAGCACAAGTGGTTCTGTGAATAGCTTTACCCAATTGCACTTCAGCCTTATAAGTTTGCACCTATGCAAATAGCCAACACATCAGGTCAATCAGCGGAAGTCTTTACAACCTTCTTTCACTTCTCAAAACTCATCAAATGCACCCCATAATACATTCAATCTTTGTCATACTTTACCAACAACAAATCAGCCAACCAAGAACACTTAGAACATGACACAATCAACTCATTTTATTGCATCAAAGGGAAGAAATACAAAACTTGCCCACTTGGGGACTTACACAGACTTGTTTGCCTTCAAACCAAGTCTTAGTCTTACAAAAACTCTCCTATTCACTCACATATGCAAACCTCACTCTCACATATGTTCTCTCTGCAAGCCTGCCGAATTTTCCCCTCCTCAGGACTATTTATACAGCAGCTTTACTTTGCCAAACTGTGCATAACCGTTACACACGCATGGGACAGCCATCTGTCCCATAAAGCAGTTTTGCCAACCGCCAATAACTGTGCTAACTGGCTAGTTCTTCTCCAACTCGCGCCAAACATCCAACACCTGTTCTTTAGCAGTTAGAAATCTTCTTCCACGCTTATAAACTCATTTATTACCGCTCCTCTTCATCACGCATCATTGGCATGCTTGTGAAACTCGTAACTGACTTGCAACCGTCACCTGAGCCATATTGCACCACTTGTTTTGGCATACAGGATTCTGCCTTGCGCCCACGCTCAGCCCTCTTGGCCCTGCATGCTTATCATTCTAAACTCATGCACGTACATTCCTTAAGCTTCAAACACCGATGCCAGCTCTTTAGGCTCACTCTAGTTGCTCATGCATCATACATGCTTCACTTCGCCAATTAGCTTGATAACAGCAATGCAACTCTTGCATTACTAACTTGTTTGCATTATTCAAGCTTTGGCCAACCTTGAATATATGCCATAGACCAACTCTTAGTCTATTCTTCACTCTTGCATCCTCCTTGAGCTTGGGCCAACTCAATTCCATGGATATGCATCGATGCCAACATCGCATGTTGCACCTGTCACTTTGGCCATGTCTTGCCTTTCTTTATTGAAGATTCATTGTGTCGGCCAATAAGCTTCATCACTTAGCCAAATATGTTTAAAATGTAATGTTGTACTTGCACTACATTGGCCCTATGGGTTTATGCCATTCTTGACACTTGCCTATCTATACAGTAATACCGTTATTATGGCTTGCGTTGCGCTATTATAGCTTACGTTGCGCTATTATGGCTTCGCATTGCACCATTACGGCGGAACTCTGACTTGGCCTACAACTCTGTAACGCGTAATCATTGTGCGTCACTTGCAGTACCATCACAGACCTCCCCCACCTAATCCGTTCAATGTCCTCGTTGGACGCGACCCAGTATGAACACCATACTTGTCTTAACTTTGCTTCACTTGCTTTCAGAACCTTTTCTGAAAATCGGTAACTACTTTTGGCTAACCCTTGCCAATGGTCCCCTCCGATTGCATCCGCATCACTTAGCTTTGTTGCTTTGCTACTGATCTCATATGTTTGAGCCACATCTCGGCGTTGTGCACTACGCTTATGCTGCTACTCAAATTATGCATCAATACCCAAATGCAAATCTGAAATTCTCCTTAGCCAATTCCCCTTAGCTTGAATGTCGCCTTGAATCATTTACGCATAAGTTTACGCACTGAATGATTCTTCTTCTACTGATCATCACGATCATTGCCATAGTATCTCGCTTTCCGACTTTGCCTTATTATCATACTCAACATGATAAGGACTTATAAAAGACTTAGCTTCATTTTCAATCAATTTTGCTGGCAACCCGCCTTTGAACTGTTGTTCTCCGTGATCCTCATCAAGCATGTCACAAAGTAAATAGGGGTTCTCTTGCATAAGACACCCACATTCCCTACTTCATGCCTTGCCAAACTCTGACTATGCAAACATCATTCAAGAACTCATTTCCATGAATGTAGCCATCAAGTATAAGCTCTATACTTATGCCATCTTGCATACTCGTTCTCATGACAAGTTTTCCTTGCTCAACTTCCATACAACAAAACTATTGAGTCGCACAGCCCATTTACAAAACTGTGACTAACTATCTCTTGGACATATCATAGCTAACCCTTTAGCTTTCCATATGCCATGCCTTCAAAGCCAATATGTCTCCAAATACTTCTTTGAACTGCATTGCTAATTGCCTGGAAAGTGTGTGTCTTTCTCTAAGGCCATGAGTTCTACCCAACTCATGCTTGTTGATAAAATGATTTCTAACTTGTCAGATTGCTTGCACTGTCGCTGCCCATCTGCCATCGTGCCATTTCGCAATCTCCCAAACAGCAACATCACTTCTACATCAACTAGGACCCCTGTCCTATGCTTTGCTTATTAGCTTTCAACTTGTATTGTCATTGCATACGTTAGGCTAAGTATGCTACTTGCATCATCTCCCCATGAACTAGCTTTACATCGTAAATAAAGATGCAAAACTTTATAAACGAAAACACCTTCATTCATTACTGCTCTTACATGACAATACCATGTACCATTACATGATTGATCCACTTGATCACTTTTGGAAAGCTAAAACTTCATCAACAAAGCAACTTGCTTACACCAAAGCAAAGTATATACAAACTTGAAGACTCAAATAAAAGTCTGTACAACTAAACTCTACACACAGAGTTTGCAACATAAAACAACTCAAGCCACATAAAACAAGGCCAAGAACACTCCTGTTTTAGCGTTCAAAGTGTTGCCAATGGAGACATCAACACTTACTTGTTTTTAGCTTAGTTTCTTTTGTCGAAGTTAGCGACTACTTCGCTACGAGGTCTCCTCCTCGAACCTTCACTTCGGCCTTCGCGAGTCTTGCTAGAATGATTCCCATAATCATCCCCAACTGATACATGGAGTTGTGCCTTGAGTGGACAGCTTCTAGCAAAGTGTAAACCTTTGCAAATGAAACATCCCCTATACTTCCGGGATGAGGGGAGCAGTTCCTCTTCCTTAGGTTCATGCTTGCGCTTACTGCCAACAGATTTTTCCTTCCCTTTGGCTTTTCCTTCACAGCTTTGCACATCTTCAGTCGTTGTGATATTGGCAAGCTCTCTTGCCGTCTGCATAGCCATCTGGATACTCTGCACTTTGCGCTTCTTAAGTTCAGCAATCACACTTGAACTTGCGCCAGCCAAAAATTGGTACATCTGATCTTCTTCACTCATGCCACACGTCTCTTGCACCAATGCAAAGAAGTTTTCAGCATAGGCCTGTGGTGTACTTGTCATTCTTAGCCTACGTAAACTTTCTCTTGCATACCAAGCACCATTGCTTGGCCAGAACTGACATCTCAGTCCATCTTTCATGTCATTCCATGACATAGGATTGGCATAACCAGCAGATTCATCTTCTTGCAGCATAGTTCTCCACCAAACCTTTGCATCACCACCAAGGTAATTGCCTGCGAGAGTTACTTTTTGTCCTTCCCCAGTTCCATTCGCCTCAAAGTATGCCTCAACGTCATACAAGAAATTCTCAATTTCTCTAGCATTTCTGGAACCTGCGTAAATTCTTGGCTTGGAGACTCGATTAAAGCTTTCTCCATGCACGTTTGCCCCTACAAACATGTCGTTACTGATTAACCCGCGAATGCTTGCCACTTCCTCCGACATCTGCTTCGCATGGCTTGTTAGTATGGTCTTTATGTCACTGAATTGCACCTTCAATTCAGTCACTTCAAACATTGGTTTCGCAATTCAAAAGGGTTGAATCCGACACCTTGTCTTCTACAAAGACTTACCCCCGCCATCGAATTCTTTAAACCAATCGACGTTCTTCCTTCAAGTAGGTCTAGCCTACCATTCTCTTCAGAAACAAGAGGATTTTCAATGCCATCTGCACTGAAATCAATGGTTAAATCGCCAAGATCACCATACTCCTCAGTTGATCAAACGTACCCGGTAGTTCTTCGTCGATCATCATGCCATTAGAACTCATTTCTAATGCAAAACTCTAAAAATAATGCGCTACTTACTTGCTCACAGGAAAATAGCTTTAGAGAGAAAGAAATACTAGTGTATTATCCAACAAATACACTTGAAATGTGTACCAAACACAACTCTGATACCCGAATTGTCACACCTCCAAAATGCCTTTGCAAATTTCTGCGAAAGTGTAACCCAGCAGCACAAGTGGTTCTGTGAATAGCTTCACCCAATTGCACTTCAGCCTTATAAGTTTGCACCTATGCAAACAGCCAACACATCAAAGTCAATCGGCGGAAGTCTTTCTGACCTTCTTTCACTTCTCAAAACTCATCAAATGCACCCCATAATACATTCAATCTTTGCCATACTTTACCAACAACAAATCAGCCAACCAAGAACACTTAGAACATGACACAATCAACTCATTTTATTTCATCAAAGGGAAGAAATACAAAACTTGCCCACTTGGGGACTTACACAGACTTGTTTGCCTTCAAACTAAGTCTTAGTCTTACAAAAACTCTCATATTCACTCACATATGCAAACCTCACTCTCACATATGTTCTCTCTGCAAGCCTGTCGAATTTTCCCCTCCTTAGGACTATTTATACAACAACTTTACTTGGCCAAACCGTGCATAACCGTTACACACGCATGGGACAACCATCTGTCCCATAAAGCAGTTCTGCCAACCGCCAACAACTGTGCTAACTGGCCAGTTCTTCTCCAACTCGCGCCAAACATCCAACACCTGTTCTTTAGCAGTTAGAACTCTTCTCCCACGCTTATAAACTCATTTATAACCGCTCCTCTTCATCACGCATCATTGGCATGCTTGTGAAACTCGTAACTGACTTGCAACCGTCACTTGAGCCATATTGCACCACTTGTTTTGGCATACTGGATTCTGCCTTGCGCCCACGCTCAGCCCTCTTGGCCCTGCATGCTTATCATTCTAAACTCATGCACGTACATTCCTTAAGCTTCAAACACCGATGTCAGCTCTTTAGGCTCACTCTAGTTGCTCATGCATCATACATGCTTCACTTCGCCAATTAGCTTGACAACAGCAATGCAACTCTTGCATTACTAACTTGTTTGCATTATTCAAGCTTTGGACAACCTTGAATATATGCCATAGACCAACTCTTAGTCTATTCTTCACTCTTGCATCCTCCTTGAGCTTGGGCTAACTCAATTCCATGGATATGCATCGATGCCAACATCGCATGTTGCACCTGTCACTTTGGCCATGTCTTGCCTTTCTTTAATGAAGCTTCATTGTGTCGGCCAATAAGCTTCATCACTTAGCCAAATGTGTTTACAATGTAATGATGTACTTGCACTACATTGGCCCTGTGGGTTTATGCCATTCTTGACACTTGCCTATCTGTACAGTAATACCGATATTATGGCTTGCGTTGCGCTATTATAGCTTACGTTGCGCTATTATGGCTTCGCATTGCACCATTACGGCGGAACTCTGACTTGGCCTGCAACTCTGTAACGCGTAATCATTGTGCGTCACTTGCAGTACCGTCACACTAATCCAAAAGATTAACTAAATAAAGAGGGCACTAAGGACTAAAATATTTTCTTAAACAATCAATTAAGAACTTTGCTACAAACTTAACCCGAAAATAACCCCTGTCTCAAATATATATACAAGAACTACTCTCAAATGATACATATACAATAGAGTATACAATATATAAATATAACAGAAGTTAACCAACTAACGAAATCAACCCTTGAAGCTTTCGCTGCGCAACTCTGATCTGTCTCTGAAACTGAAAGTGGGAATGGGTGAGCACATCATCCCTAAAAGGGGTGCCCAATAGAAATAACATTTAACTTTCAAGAAATCATGGCAAGACATGGAAAACAATACATGTTTTCAAAACATTATAAATGACCAAGTCACCATAACAAACAAACATGTATATGGACAAACTCCTTCTTCAAACAATGTATAATATGGTTGTGCAATTCCGAACTCGCAAATCCACACCTAATCGTATGTATGGATGTCGACTATTCTGAACTCGCAAACTGCCGACCAATATATCATAAAGGCTCTAGGTATAATTGTGAAGGAGCGTATCCTATATACCACAGGTGGAAATTCTTATTTCCTATAAAAATTCATGACGACAACAAAACATTACAAGTCCTTTCCAAACCATGGAAAGATTAAAAGAATCAAAAGGACTATCATAATACAAACTAAACAAAGCATGGAATGCACAGACAGTAAATACATGAGTTTGTAAAACATAAACTTTTGTAAAAGAAACGACAATGGTTTCAAAAGAGTTAAATGTAAATTCCCACCTCTTTTGATGACAATCCACGCCTACCTCGAGATCCATGATCCACTGGTTCATCCTTTGAATCGATCGTTGTTAATAACTAACTGTTAATTACACGAGAACTCTAAGAATCTAGACACAATGGCTCACACAAGAATCATACAAGTCTATCTAATGGTTCTAAGCCCCTTTATGATTTTACACCTTTTCATTCTCTATCTTTAGCATATCTAAGGTTTACTAATTCAATTAGATTGGTTCTATAGTCCACTAACTAAGTCTTATGAATATCTACAACTTTGTAGAAAGAACTAAAGACTAATTCAGACCATAAGGATCCAATTCATCAATCATAAGAAACTAGTCCTAACCCCAAGTCCAATAATCCGGCCCATTAATCTAAGGCCTGATCCATCCGTCAAGTCAATCGAGAGTCTCTAACGATCAATCTAACATCAACAGGTCTCTAACAGTCATCAACGTCGGTCATATGGTCAAAGTCCAGGGTCAATGGTCAAAGAAACCAACTCGGTCAAGGTTCACTGAGTCAAGTATGATCAGTCGATCACCGAGTTAACTCGGTCATTTACTAAGTCGGACACACTAAATCGGTCAAACATCTCGATCAACAACAAGGCTTAAGGCTAAAGCCTTTGCACGAGGCGAGCCATTGCTCGGGCCAAAGAACACTAATGCACCATCATGTTGCAACACCAAAACTCGAATTCTACTACTCTAACTCAAGTTCAACTTCAAACTAATAAGACATCAATTGCATCATTCAAATAAAGTTCAAATTGAATTACAAAGATAATACTGACCTACCCGCAATTGCGACTTTAAACTTTTACTGACCTAACCACTATAATCCTACACTACTCATACCAACATCCATTTCAGCATCACAACTCAAACTCAAACACTGCCACTCCGTGCAACATCACTAACATTGCATACTTCCATATTTCAGTCTTAGCTTAACATTATCAGCACCAGCCACCAACAGTTCAACTCTATTCCATATCCCCTAAATTCTGAGCTTCATAAGCATCACCAGTTCAACAACATACCACAATCCCCATCTCTGCACTCCATAATTCCACAACAGCATCATCATCTCCACAACAGGAGCTAACACCAATCTTCTTACTAAACCATTACCAGATTAATAACAACTCAGTTTAACCCTTTCCAACTCTATTGTTACAACCATACTCTCATATCTAACACAATCCTCACCTGCACCCATTACAGTTCACCTCCATACCAATTTTTAATTCAATCTGCACTAACACATCTCAATAAGAACTCAACTCCCAATACCTGCAACCACATATACACAAACAACATCACCATAGCTGAAAATGCAGTTTCATGAACTTCAACTTCATTACATAATCATCAACATCCATAGCATTACTTCAATTCCTCCACTAACAGTTCTCTGACATACTTATTAACTCCAATAACACAAGCTGAATCTGCAGTTCCACCAGAACCACAACTTACACCACCACCATTTATAATTACAGCTCCCCTAACACTTCCGCCTCAAACACCAATTCTGTAATAACAACTACATCTCCAAATTCTACTTTCATTCCAGCTCATAACACTGATTTCATAACCAATTACATGAACTCAGCAAAATCATCTCATACAAATTTCCTGATATTCATATTACACTAAGCTACATCTACAGCTTCCTTACATACACAGACGTCCTTTAGAATTCTTAATCCAATAATAAACTTATAAACTCAATAATGAATTTGAACTAATTTTACTGAGAAGAATATTTACCTCAATTTAGTTCATCCATCAACATCAGTTCTTAACAAACCCTAATTATAATTGAGGAAGAACACAAGAACCCTAACCCTTCAATTCCTCAAATCGAATTCCCAAATTAACACAACAAACTTCTTCTTCATGACCTGTTACTAAAACCCATCCTTAATTTCATCTTAATCATTACCAAATCGAACTCTTAATTCTTCTCCGTGGTTGTCCTGAGAAACCCTAACTTTAAATTCTTCGATTCATCACTGAATCAACTTCAGAACTTCGATTCAGTTACAACCCTATTATTCTTCATCTAACAGCAACCCAATCACCTCTCAAATCATCACAATCCCTAACTTCAGAACTCCTATGTTCGATCTACAACAACAACTCCATCCTCTTCATCCCGTGCTCAAACAAACACAACAACATCACCAACGATCAATTCTTAACGTTTCTATTAAGTTTCTGATATCATAATCACAAAATCTTCTCACGAAAACGCGAGCATGAAGAACAGACGAAAGAGAGGAAGAAAGAAGAAGAAGAAAATAAAATGAAACAGAAATAGAAAATCCTCGACCTTATCAAATTGCCATTGAGTTATCCACAGAGGGTGTCCTGAGAAGAAAATAAGGTTGCCTTGATAACACTTTATTATGAAATGACCATTTTACCCTTCACCTAAAATAACAAATATCTTATTCGTTTGATGTCTGAATGACACGTTCGAGTAGTCCATTCCGCCTAAATTTTCGAGATCTATCCAACGGTACTAGTCTCGTATCTAGATCGTTGTTAGATTAGTTCCTATTAATTAACATTCGTGTTAAACTAAACGAGTTATTATCGGCTAATTCGACACTTGACCGGTCTAATAGCGTTGACGAGCTTGAGGGTCCTTACAAGATCTAACCTAGATCGACCGATAGGATTTTAGAATGGCTACCAGTCACCACTCTCCTATAGGGCCTGATCGGCCACTCCCTGGGATGGGTGCGTAGCTCCTACCAACTCCCTAAAAGAGGACGGTCACGCTCCTCTTAAGACACTCAATTCGTGACTAATTCAATCGAGCTCTAAAACAATGATGCATCTAGCACATCGATTATTTTTCAGTTGCTTGTTTGAAAGCGATGCTTTATACACATCGATTAGATGCTATGCAAATATTGATTTCACGAATAATTTATTATTTAACCTGAAAGCATTATGTGCTGCTTTTAGCGGCGAGTCTCACGACTTGACCCACTTACTCGAGACATCAAACATGTCACAAACTGGGGGATGCTCACTGGGGTATTGGTCTGGCGGTTTACAACGTGCGGCGTGCAACGCGCCCATTACGAGAACGTGTCAGGGAAGAACGGACGGGTTCACATCAAATGAGATAGTGGGTGAAGGCGTGACCAGTTTCCCCTCATAGTGGAAGCGTGGTGATCACCACTTTTTACACAACTCCACTTCTCTACTGCCTAATCACCTCCACTTCCTACGAGATCTGGGTGTGCTCGAACATGACTTGTATAAATAGGATTTCAACCTATTTCGAAAAACAGAGACAAGTGTTATAATACTAGTAGCCAAAAACCATTTTCTAATACAAGTCATAAAACAGCCACACATCCTAATCTCAAACACCTTCTTCGCTTCCCTCTCTAAGATCAACCCTTCTCCTTCACCTTGTGACCGAATTGAATCTGGAACGACCATTTCTTGGTTTAGGCCAGAGTCTTACAGATTGATCTCTTGAATCTAAAAGTACTCCCGTGCAGTGCATTTGTTTAGGGTTTGAACTTGTTTCTCATCAACACACCCATATTTACCAAAAAACAACAAAATCGGTTTTTACCCCAAAACAACAAGTCGTTGCAACCTGATGTGATTCTGAAAAGGCGAGGGTACCCAAATATACCTCAAGCTAAAACTTTTCCTACCTATAAGTCCTTTCTCCGAAAGTGATTGTCTATGGACTGAGTTGAGACAATACAACTAATCGGTTCACACTTCGTGTGATCGTCTATGGATACGAGATCGAGGCAATACAACAACGAAGTATGTTTACTTGATACAAAGGTTCGGACTTAACCAAACACAATATGATTGCTTATCAAGTAAATATGAATTAACGTTTGTGTAATTTACTTTAATTATAATAAAACAGCGGAAATATAAAGTAAATGACACAACAAGATTTTGTTAACGAGGAAACCGCAAATGCAGAAAAACCCCGGGACCTTGTCCAGAATTGAATACTCTCAGGATTAAGCCGCTACACAAAACTAAACCTAACTTCTTATAGTTGAGACCAAGCAACTAAACCTATAGTTCACCTAGTTCCGTCTGTATTCCCACGCTTCCGACCTATGAATAAGTCACGTACTTGGAACAATTCCTTTGGTTCGTATTCCAAACAGTAAAGGAACAACAAATCTATTTGGTATTAACTCTCTTCAACCAAGTGATGTGAGTTAGACAAAGGCTCTTCTGTTTATCTTAACATAAACTTCTTCGTCAGGTTCTTAGATCTATCTTATGTTCAGTTACCGAAGTAATCGTTAAGATTTTGCAATCAATACTTTTAATCACAAAGAATTATATTGATGCCGATCTACACAACTAATCAATCCAATCTACCACAAGGATAAACCGATTATAGTTGGATCCTCTTATACCGAAACAAGTATTGTGCACACCAAAGATTATGAGCCCCAAGTCAGAAATCTTCAATATCTTCTTTGTCTTCAAATCTTCTTAGATCTTAAATAAACACCTGCACACAATCACTTGAATCTCTTGTGATCAATCATGCACAAAACGGAGTCTGTTAACTATGGATTATCACAAGATCATCTTTAGCACTAACAATAGTCTAAATTTTTCTGTCGAAACTTCGATCTAGTTTGAGTGAATCTTATATCAGAAGAGAAGATTCTCAAGCATAAACAAACTAGGTGCAATCAATGTTCAACCACCGTTAGTCAATCAAATCAATCGAAAACAAAAGATAGAAATGTAGTTTCCCGCCAACGGTACTCGTAGAGCTTCTCAATCCCAAAGAAGACTTTAAACTGAGCGGCCGTAAGAGATTTTGCCTAATTAGGTTACTCTCCTCTCCGAATAGTAATTATCTAGTTTCCCACCAATTATAAACCGTAATTATCTAGTTCCCAACAACGGTACTTGTATAGCTTCTCAATCCCAAAGAAGACTTTAAACTGAGAGGCCGTAAGAGATTTCGCCTAATTACGTTACTCTCCTTTCCGAATAGGCGGCTACACCAGTAACAACGTAACCGAGGAAGTTTGTTGTCACGAAGGATTAGTTTGCTAGAAATGCAAACTTCAAGTATTTATAGACAAGGAAGTTTGGACACCAAGGAATTTCCAAAACCGAAAATATTCTCAAAGATATTCAATACATTCCAAATTCGGTTTCCATAATTCTTGGAAATGCTCTGTCCAAAATAATGATCGAAAATCTCTTTGGAAAATCTCAACTAGTAAATGCACATTACTAATTCTCATTTTCCTAAAATAAAATTAACAACCTTAAATAAAAGATTCTTAACTTATTTATTTCGATCCTAGGATTTTCTTCCTGTAGCTATTAAGGAATAACTTTGAACAATAAAATATAAACATCACTGCACGTGTTCAAAGTATGCCGACATCCTTACTTTGTAAGTCCTCTTTCATACTTACAACCTTGAAACCGATTTGTCACACTTCCAAACAAGTTTATAATTGGTTCATCTGACTTTCAAGAACTATGTGATTGATTAAGAACACTCAATCACCAATCATGAGTTTCACGGTTCTACCAATACAAGTTTCGGTTCTACCTCCATGTGAGTACTGTGCACAGTCACACTAGCTTCCCAAAATTCGGTTGACTAGGTACTAGAATCGGTTCCCCGCATATATATGGTATCTAACTTATATGTGTTGCACATGTCCATAGGATCGGTTCCCCTTTACCTAAAAACGTGTTGTACATGTTCATTGGATCGGTTCCCCTTTCTGCTATAAACCTTGATGCACCCCATACAAGGATCGATTCCCCTTTGTGATGTGTTGCACCTCTTCATAGGATCGGTTCCCCTTTACCCAGATTTGGTTCAACAAAACACAAACTCGATCATACCATCTCAGGTGATTACTTAAGATCGGTTTCACTAATAAAAGTCATACCAATATATAAGTCATGCCTTTGTGAATAGTTTTACCAAGAACACAAACAAGTCGTGAGCGGTTATACTAAATCACACATATTGGATGTTCACAAGATATGCAATGAATAACAATCCCAATAACGCATGGCGATTTCCTTTTCGATTCATAAACAATTTTATGAACTTACTTCCTTAAAACACATGCAAAACATTGTTTACTAGGATGAAATCCTCACCTCATACCCATACATAATCACAATAGCATTTAAACGATTATGTCGATGTCTTATCTACAAAGTTTAATGGTTAAGCAAGAAACTTCATATTGTATTCCTTAATACTATGTCTATCTAGATTGTTCATGCTTCGCAGTTTTGTTTTCAATATGCACGACTTGAAAGATACGTTAGGGAATGAAACAGTTCAAGTCAAATATCACTAACCTCAAGTGGAAGGATTATGTTGTCGTTGTAGCTTCTTACTTCTTCAAGTCATCGCAATACTTGTAATGTCTCATATCCTAATACTTTCAAGCTAACCTATACGAAGTTCACTCTAGTACATAATCAAGCGACTCTTAAAATGAGTTTTGATTCACTAAAATATGACAAACCAAACTTGACATACCAACGCTTGGTGGGTTCAACCGAGCTATGCTCTAACATATTCCATGAAACGTCATCAAACAGGATTGTTAGAGCACTACTCGGTCGAACTCACATGCGTTACTAGTTCAAGCATGTTTTTCAATGTTAGTGATCAAAACTAAAAGTCTTGATTTCTAGCCTATTTATAGATGTCTCGGACTAGGACATAGATTGTGTAGTTGAGCTTAGTTTTGACAGCGTTCATCATTTGAAGATGAATAACTACTAAGGGGAGCTTGTGGAACTTCTTTGACAAAAGGTATGTGGAGACTTGAACTCATCTATCACTTGGAAAGTCTATTTCTACTCTATCTCCTATATTGAGACATAAGTCGTGTTACGATATAGGTTTCTCTATACACATTTGAGATTTCGAGCTGAGTATATCTCGCTTACATATTTCTCGAAATATGTGTTGGTAAGCTTTCGCTTCGACCAAGTTCATCTTATATCATGAGACAATTGCCGAGTATCATCTTACATGATTTGTGTGATACAATCATTTGATGTAAGCTTGGAATGTTTCGATAATGATTATTTCAATATCTTGAAAATTGCTTTGATGCTAATATTGTGTGAAAATGGCTATTGTCATCCTCTAAGAATGTTTCAAAGATTAAAATAAAGAGTTTAGAATCTTGTAACCATCTTTGGATATAAGCATAGTGTGTTCGCACATTAGTGTATAAGTCCAAAACCGGGAACCAAAAGTATGCATACTTGTGTGTATACAAAATAGTTGAAGGAGACTGGGTAAGTATGCGTACCCGTAGCATACTGGCGGAAGTTCACGTCCGTGAATTTATGCTGAGTTTGAAAACCAAACCAAACTCATCCGGTTACCTAAACTACGCGTACCCGTACGCATACTGGCAGAAAGTTCACGTCCGTGAATTTCTGCTGAGTTTGAAAACCAAACCAAACTCAAATCCGGTTACTTAAGTACGCATACCCGTATACATACTTAAGTGGTTACTTTCTAAAATCGGTTGTGTACATGAACTTAAACATTTATTAATAAGGAATGCAATCTTTGCAAACCGTGGCTATAATGTTCATGTATTGATTCGAGTGAATCAAACATATTTTGCTTCAATTGTGTTCTTGTATAATCCTATGAGAATATATCAATTGAACAACTCTTTAACTAGTTTCATTTGAGTCATTTGAAGTAGTTATGGTTAATATGAATAAGGTTGATATGAGAGTAATCATATGGCTAACCTCGGTTAACTATTTGTGAACTAACATGGTGTACACATTTAGGTACGGCTACATAAACCTAAATGAGGGTACATTTCATTTGTGTGTAACAAGCTAAGTTCGATCTAACGGTTGAAAGATATTAGCTTGGTTAAATCGGGGTTTTCATCTAACGGTGAATATTGAATGCTTTGTTACCAAGGTAACTTGGATTGCAAACCCTGATTTAAAAACTATATAAAGGAGAACTATAACAACTGGGAAACCTAATCCCCACACCTCATGTGTGTTACTAGTTTCATAACTAGAGTCGATTCTCCTTTAACCTTAGGTTTCTTCTCGAGACCCTGTAGGTTAACGACTTGAAGACTTCATTGGGATTGTGAAGCCAGACCCAACTATTCTCTTTGTAGTTGTGTATTCTGATCTTGCTGTTTCTATCGTGATTGAGTGCAATCGTAAGATTGGCTTGAGATTTATATCTCCGATAGGCAAGATAGAAAAGTAGTCACAAACACCTTTGTCTCATCGTTTGTGATTCCATAATATCTTGTTTCGCTAGTTGATTAAGATTATTGTGAGGTGATTGGTAATACTAGGATGTTCTTAGGGAATATAAGTCGAGTTTATCAATTGGTTCCTATTCACCTTGATTTATCAAAAGACGGAACAAAAACTCTTGGGTATTTCTGTGGGAGACAGATTTATTCAATCCTATAGACTTTTCTGTGTGAGACAGATTTGTCTATCAAGTCTTCAACTTTGGGTCGTAGCAACTCTTAGTTGTGGGTGAGATCAGCTAAGGGAATCAAGTGCGTAGTATCCTGCTGGGATCAGAGACGTAAGGATCTCAACTGTACCTTGAATCAATGTGAGATTGATTAGGGTTCAACTACAGTCTGGTCCGAAGTTAATTGGTAGTAGCTAGAGTATGTAGCGGCTTAATACAGTGTGGTATCCAATCTGGACTAGGTACCGGGGGTTTTCTGCATTTGTGGTTTCCTCGTTAACAAAATTCTGGTGTCTGTGTTATTTCTTTTCCTCATTATATTTTTTTATATAATTGAAATATCACAGGTTGTGCGTTAAGATCAATCAATTAGAATATCCAACCTTTGGTTGTTGATTTACATTGATTGATACTTGAACATTGGTCATTGGTACCGTTCAAGTTGTTTCACATAATAATCAGGCTCGCAGTTTTCTATCTGTTTGATTTGCTGATTACATTGTGAAATAAAGATATTAAAACTCTTTGATATACTTTACTCTAGATTGAGTCTGACTGTCTAGTTGATTCTCTAGAAAGTGTATTAGAGTAAGTCCTCTCAGATTTCCAAACAAATTGTTGGGTGTGGTTGTTAGACCCCCGCATTTTCAATTGGTATCAGAGCAGACAAACACATTAAAGACCTCATAAGTCTCTGTTTGTAGCGATCTGATCATGGAAATAATAGTCTCTGAAAACGCTTCACCAGAAATGGATAAACTCAATACTGAGCGTGTTCTAGAAACTATCGATAAGGTTAAGAATCCTGATTTAAAAAAACTCATCAATTTTCTCTGTGTCGAAATACATTGTTTGACAAGAAAATTTGATGATCTTCATTAAGAAGTATATATAAAAAAATATGTGCTTTGAGATCATGCTGAAGAGGTAATTAACCTTCAGAAGAAGTTAGATGAACAAATCCGGATTAATTCTGATCTTGCTGCAGAAATTGCAAAGCTTAAGGATTTGAAATATGTAAAGTCATCTTCAATGGTTTTAAATAACTCCTCTAATTCTTCCTTGAAGAATTGCCGTAAATCAGGTGACAAGCGAGGTCTAGGCTTTGTGAAACCTGATAGTGCTCAGATCTCTTCGAACAAGGATAAGGATGTTGGAACAGGTTTGTTTTTTGGTGCTCATAATCACTTTCAACATGTGTGTGCTCTTTTCAAGAAAATATTAAAAGTTGGAGGTGATCTTCATAAGAAAACTGAACAACTTTTATCCTCTCTTAAAAGACATTCAATACTAACAAGAAAACCAAATATGGTTAGTAGTGCTAGTATGGGAGCCTTTGCTCTAAAGTCAACATCACCTTTTCAATGGTTCCTTGATAGTGGGTGTAGCAGGCACATGACTGAAGATATCTCATGGTTTATCAACTCAAGTGATTTTGATGGTGGACCAGTAACTTTTGGAGATGGAAGCTGCTGCTACATAAGCAAGAAGGGGATGATCAAACTGCCTGGCGTTCTTGAAATTCATGATGTCGTATACGTTAAAGGTATGACTGCTAATCTTCTTTCTATTAGTCAAATCTGTGACAAAGGATATAAAGTTGTCTTCAATGATAAACGATGTGACATTGTCGACAAATCTGGAAAAGTGATTTTTCAAGGATCACGTGGCAAAAATAACTGTTATCTTCTAGATACTCAGTTCAATAATTGTTGCAATTTGACTAAGGTAGAATCTACATACCTTTGGCATGAGCGTTTTGGTTACATCAATTATCGTCTTCTAACGAAGATCATTAAAAAAGAACTTGTTAGAGGCGTTCCCAAAATCAATGCTAAGGTTGAAGGTGTATGTGGTGCCTGTCAAAAGGGTAAACAAACGAAAGTTCCACACAAATCATCTCGAAATATTCTAACCAAAGCTCCACTTGATCTAATTCACATGGATCTTTTCGGCCCAATTCAACAATCTACAGTAGCCTGGAAGAAGTATGCTTTGGTTATGGTAGATGATTACACCAGATTCACCTGGTGGCATTTTTGGCTCACAAGAATGATACTCTCAGTGAGTTCAAGATTATTGTTAATAGAATCCAGAATGAACAAGGTCACAAACTAAAGAAAATTAGAAGCGATCGTGGCATAGAATTCAAAGACACCAAGGTATTTGAATATTGTGGCTCTCTGGGAATCATTCAACAATAATCTCCACCTATCACTCCGCAAGCAAATGGAGTTACAGAAAGGAAGAATAAAAATATTCAGGAAATGACAAGGGTAATGCTCCATAACAAAAACTTACCGTTAAGGTTTTGGGGTGAGGCTGTTTTTACGGCTTGCTATTTAATCAATCGTGTTTATTTGCGGTCAAAGGCCCTAAACACTCCCTATGAGTTATGGTACGGTAAAAAACCCAACTTACACTATCTCAGAGTGTTCGGCAGTAAAAGCTACATCCTAAAGGATTGTGAACAGAAAGGGAAATTTGATTCAAAAAGTGATGAAGGTATTTTTCTTGGCTATGCATCTGACAGTCGTGGTTTCCGAGTCTTTAATCTCAGAACACAAGTCATGATAAAATCAGCAGATGTTATCATTGATGATTTAAGTAATTTTCGTCATGATAACTCTCCAGCTAAATTGCCTCCAACCGAGACAATTGAGAAAATCAAAGAAACGTCAGAATCAGAAGAAGTTGTTCCAACGGTTGTTGATCCTAATGTCTCTAGCGATGAGGAGAAAAGCTCTAGTCAGGCTGTTCCTATTGAACAAGAATGTGTCCCTTCACGACACCTTTGGGTTCAAAGGAATCATGATCCTAACAATATCATTGGAGGTAGGGAATCTACTGCTAAGACGAGAGGTCAACTTCAAAATATTTGCAATTTTGGTTGTTATCTATCGCAAGTAGAACCAAGGACTATTGATGAAGCCTCTTGGTGATCCCTATTGGGTAAATGCAATGCATGAAGAGTTAAATCAATTCCAAAGACAAGATGTATGGAAACTCATACCTTGTCCCCCCAATATCAATATTGTTGGTACCAAATGGATATTTAAGAACAAGTCTGATGAATTTGGCACCATTGTCAGAAACAAAGCTAGACTTGTCGCTCAGGGGTATTCACAGATTGAAGGAATCGACTTTGACGAAACCTTTGCTCCTGTGGCACGCCTTGAGTCCATTTGTTTATTATTAGCTCGTGCTTGTTTTCTTAAGGTTTAGCTGTTTCAAATGGACATTAAATACGATTTCCTAAATGGAAACTTAAAGGAAGAGGTCTATGTCGCTCAACCTAAGGGATTTGAAAACCCTGATTTTACCGATCATGTCCTTAAGCTCAACAAGGCATTATACGGGTTGAAACAACCACCTCGTGCCTGGTTTGAAAAACTAACTACTTCCCTTCTTAGGAAAGGTTTTCAAGAGGTGGAGCTGATAAAACATTGTTTACCAAATGGAGTGGAAAAGATGTTGTTATTGCTCAAGTTTATGTAGATGATATCATCTATGGATCAACATCAGAAAAACTTGCAAAAGATTTTCAAGTCTCTCTTGGTAAGGAGTTTGAGATGAGAAATGTTGGTGAATTAAAATTATTTTTGGGTTTACAAATTCAACAACACAAGGATGGAATTTACTTATCTCGAGAAAAATATGAAAAAATAATCTTGCCTCAAGATTCGGTCTTGATAAGTCAACTCCAAAACTCACTCCTATGTCTACCACGGGTAAACTACATGGAGATGAGAAAGGTGTAAATGTGGATCAAAAACTTTATCGATCTATTATTGGAAGTCTTTTGTATCTTACTGCCACAAGACCTGACATTGATTTTAGTGTTGGTTGCTGTGCTAGGTTTCAGGCAAATCCAAAGGAATCTCATCTTGCCTCCACAAAGAGGATCATACGTTATATTAATCACATTGCTGGGTATGGTCTTTCTTACACTTTTGATACTAACACTGATCCTACTGCCTATTCAGATGCCGATTGGGCATGATATGTGGAAGACAGAAAAAGTACATCAGGGGGATTCTACTATGTAGGGATGCATCTTGTAGCTTGGCATAGCAAGAAACAAAATTCACAATCTCTCTCAACATGTGAAGCAGAATATATTGTTGTCGGTTCATGTTGTACTCAACTCCTATGGATGAAGCAAATGCTTGCTGATTATGGAATTGATTCTGGAATAATGAAGATCTTTTATGATAACTCAAGTGCGATTCACATCACTGAGAATCATGTTGAGCACTCCAGAACTAAGCACATAGACATAAGGTACCATTTTATTCGAGATCTTTATGAAATTGGTATCATCACTATGGAATTTTTGCCTTCCGAACAACAATTAGCTGATATTCTTACCAAACCATTAGACACTGCCACGTTTCAACACCTACGGCAGTTTATTCATGTTGTTCTAGTTCATTAGTTCCTCATAACTCTTGCCCCTGTTTTTATCTTGATCTTTTGGGCAATTGAGTTTGGAAATCCAGAATGATGTTGTTTCTTCCTTGCATTTGTTTCTAGTGGATGAGTATTTTTCTGTCAAGTATCCTAGTGTTTGTTAGAAATCCTTATTTTCTTGTAAAAGAAAGGTCGCCTTTGTTGTTCTTTTGGGAATGACATTTTGTGGGTGGGGGGGGGGGGGGGAGTTCTTTTTGAACTTGTGCTTAAATTGCCAAATCTTTGGGGGGAGTACGGCTGTGGAATATTATAGGGGTTATCTTGTATCTTTATAAACTCCTTGATGAATGCATTTAACTTCGCATTTATGATGGCATCTAAATAAATTGATATGGTATTCTCTTTTGGTTATGAAGTATCTCTGTGAAAATTTCATGAGGATCCCACTAGTTTTCATACCTTTGTCAATTTATATTGACAAAAAGGGGGAGAATTAATGTGTAGTGTGATACTACAAATACATATGGTTTATGGATCATTATATAAGGGGGAGTGGTTTTCATGTTGAGATGAAGTATTGACTAAGGGGGAGTGATACATATCACCATAGTATTGTTGCCAAAGTTGTGATACAATTGAAATTTGATGCTGTGTAATAATACTATGACATTGTATAACAATGATTGAGAGCATTTGTTTTCTCATTGTTATCGCTACGGATCTTCAACAACTATGATGTTGAACTTAAAACCTTTAGGATCATGGAGTACTTGGAAGTGACGAAGATTTCGAGTCGTGTTGAAGATGCCAAGGAGATCAAACATTTGGATGAGAAGCTACAATTTTTATTTATTTTGTAATCCATATGCATTGATAGTTTTGTCACTAAAATTGACAAAGGGGGAGATTGTTAGAGCACTGCTCGGTCGAACTCGCATGCGTTGCTATCTCAAGCATGTTTTTCAATGTTAGTGATCAAAACTATAAGTCTTGATTTATAGTCTACTTATAGATGTCTCGGACTAGGACATAGATTGTGTAGTTGAGCCTTAAACTTCGCAGCGTTCATCATTTGAAGACGAAGAACTACTAAGGAGAGCTTGTGGAACTTCATCAACAAAAGGTATGTGGAGGCTTGAACTCATCTATCACTTGGAAAGTCTATTTATACTCTATCTCCTATATTGAGACATAAGTCGTGTTACGATATAGTTTTCTGTACACACATTTGAGATTTCGAGCTGAGTATATCTCGCTTACATATTTCTCGAAATATGTGTTGGTAAGCTTTCGCTTCGACCAAGTTCATCTTATATCATGAGAAAATTGCCGAGTAACATCTTACATAATTTGTGTGATACAATCATTTGATGTAAGCTTGGAATGTTTCTATAATGATTATTTCGATATCTTGAAAATTGTTTTGATGCTAATAACGTGTGAAAACGGCTATTGTCATCCTCTAAGAATGTTTCAATGATTGAAATAAAGAGTTTAGAATCTTGTAACCATCTTTGGATATAAGCATATTTATTGTGTTCGCACATTAGTGTATAAGTCCAAAACCGGGAACTAAAAGTATGCATACTTGTGTGTATACAAAATGGTTGAAGGAGACTGGGTAAGTATGCATACCCGTACGCATACTGGCGAAAGTTCACGTCCGTGAATTTCTGCTGAGTTTGAAAACCAAACCAAATTCATCCGATTACCTAAAGTACGTGTACCCGTATGCATACTGGCGGAAAGTTCACGTCCGTGAATTTCTACTGAGTTTGAAAACCAAACCAAACTCAAATCCGGTTACTTAAGTACGCATACCCGTACGCATACTTA
The DNA here is from genome assembly GCA_023531295.1 of Papaver armeniacum. Lineage (NCBI taxonomy): Eukaryota > Viridiplantae > Streptophyta > Magnoliopsida > Ranunculales > Papaveraceae > Papaver > Papaver armeniacum. The sequence goes on from JAJJWW010003418.1 coordinate 246,585, forward strand.
AGTGGTTACTTTCTAAAATCGGCTCTGTACATGAACTTAAACATTTATTAATAAGGAATGCAATCTTTGCAAACCGTGGCTATAATGTTCATGTATTGATTCGAGTGAATCAAACCGATTTTGCCTTGTGTTCTTGTATCATCCTATGAGAATATAGCAATTGAACAACTCTTTAACTAGTTTCATTTGAGTCATTTGAACTAGTTATGGTTAAGATGAATAAGGTGATATGAGAGTAATCATATGGCTAACCTCGGTTAACTTTTTGTGAACTAACATGGTGTACACGTTTAGGTACGGCTACATAAACCTAAATGAGGGTACATTTCATTTGTGTGTAACAAGCTAAGTTCGATCTAACGGTTGAAAGATATTAGCTTGGTTAAATCAGGTTTTTCATCTAACGGTGAATTTGAATGCTTTGTTACCAAGGTAACTTGGATTGCAAACCCTGATTTAAAAACTATATAAAGGAGAACTCTAGCAACTGGGAAACCTAATCCCCACACCTCATGTGTGTTACTAGTTGCATAACTAGAGTCGATTCTCCTTTAACATTAGGTTTCTTCTCGAGACCTTGTAGGTTAACGACTTGAAGACTTCATTGGGATTGTGAAGCCAGACCCAACTATTCTCTTTGTAGTTGCGTGATCTGATCTTGCTATTTCTATCGTGATTGAGTGCAATCGTAAGATTGGCTTGAGATTTATATCTCCGATAAGAAAGATAGAAAAGTACTCAAAAACACCTTTGTCTTATCGTTTGTGATTCCACAATATCTTATTTCGCTAGTCGATTAAGATTATTGTGAGGTTATTGATAATACTAGGCTGTTCTTCGGAAATATAAGTCTGGTTTATCAATTGGTTCATGTTCACCTTGATTTATCAAAAGACTGAACAAAAACTCTTGGGTATTTCTGTGGGAGACAGATTTATTCAATCCTATAGACTTTTCTGTGTGAGACAAATTTGTCTATCAAGTTTTCGACTTTGGGTCGTAGCACCTCTTAGTTGTGGGTGAGATCAGCTAAGGGAATCAAGTGCGTAGTATCCTGCTGGGATCAGAGACGTAAGGAGCGCAACTGTACCTTGAATCAGTGTGAGATTGATTAGGGTTCAACTACAGTCCAGTCCGAAGTTAATTGGTAGTAGTCTAAAGTCTGTAGCGGCTTAATACAGTGTGGTGTTCAATCTGGACTAGGTCCCAGGGTTTTTCTGCATTTTCGGTTTCCTCGTTAACAAAATTCTGGTGTCCGTGTTATTTCTTTTCCGCATTATATTTTGTTATATAATTGAAATATCACAGGTTGTGCATTAAGATCAATCAATTAGAATATCCAACCTTTTGTTGTTGATTTACATTGATTGACACTTAAATATTGGTCGTTGGTACCGTTCAAGTTGTTTCACATAATAATCTGGCTCGCGGATTTCTATTTGTTTGATTTGCTGATTATATTGTGAAATAGAGATATTAAAACTCTTTGATATACTTTACTTTACATTGAATCTGACTGTCTAGTTGATTCTCTAGAAAGTGTATTGGAGTAAGTCCTCTCAGATTGCCAAACGAATTGTTGGGTGTGGTTGTTAGACCCCCGCATTTTCAAGGACCCCTCTACATCACAAACCCCTGCACGACCGAGGAACTTCCTCTCCTCACCCATCACATCTAGAATGAAGACCGATGTTGTTGTCTGCCGCAACGTCGATTCACTGACGAAGCCAGTTCACAGTAAAGTCATACTATTCATGAGAACTTGGGTTGAACTCACAGTACACCTTTATCTTAGGGATTCTCAACCCACCAACTAGTTCGTGAATGTAAAGGCTCATTGGATGGAGGAGCAACGACTATGTCGATAATCGTGGTTCTAGCCTTTTCGATCTCTGGAGCAACTCTGACCATAATATCGACATCAACGAGGATATCTGGTGGAAATTCTTCCATGGTCTCAGCATCAACAAGAATTTATGGAGAAAATTCAATCGTGATCTCAGCATCAACAACGGTCTCAGGAGCAACATCTTCATGACAGGGCTTCATCAACTAACCATTCTCTGAAGTGTTACTCGATGAAGCGGATTTCTCCAAGCACAAATGATTCACATCAAGTTATGTAGACATGAAAACATGTTCACATGAAAGTCTTCCCAAAGCTTGCACGACGGGCAGGCACAAGCCAAAGTCTTTTACAAGATGTTCTCATCACCTCTACAAATGAGATACAACACACTTCAGGCCATGGGTTTACAAAAACGTACCAATGGGTGATGAATGGGACAATTCTTCCTCAACGAAAAATGTTATTCTATGTTTTTTCTACAACATACCAAAAGGGCGCATCAATCGGACATACAAGCTCAAAGATATGGCTTTTACCGTCAGGTCTATGAAATCTGAAAGTCTTGCACGGGATTTCAAATTACAAATGTGCACGCTTCGTTGGCTGACCTAGACAACTCCAAATTGAGTGCTTCTTTTCTCATTTGATAACTCAGTCTCTTAGATTCAAACAATGGGGGTCAAGCACCTAATTCCGACGTCGTATGAGGTTCCTACAGCTTCCAGAGCATACAACATGCAAGCAGAAATTCGTGGACGGGATTCATAACCTCTACAGTCGATCGATGTCCACCTGGTCTTTCCGCTAAGTCCTTCATCAAGGTACCTCCAACTTCGACCACCTAGGAGTTTACATCAAGTTTTTTGTACCTGGGTCCTCTATCTAGGTCTTTCCAGAAGAAGGGAAAAAAGAAAGGGAGAGATTTAACAAAATACTGGGACTGACGGTCCACTGATCATGAAGATCAGTTCACAGTCCAAGACTCGTGACTAGCACCAAGTTCACATATGCTAATCATTCATCATAAAACGAATGCTACAACCGAGACATACAACTATGGTCATTGCATCATCCCCTCTTGAGAGTATCCTCAGTTATGGTCCCGTGACCAGGATTTCAGAAGTGATGTTTCTACGACTGACAGAAACAAAAAATGGTACTGCAAGCACCAGGCTCATGTGTCAACCAAGGGTTTCAGATTTCAAATTAATCAATTTCCTTCATCGAGCGTTCAAGACACAAGCAAATGGTCTAAGACGGCGTTTTACAACAAGCTCGTCTGAGACGATTTTACATTGTCCTGCACAAAAAAGCAAGCTGGGAGCAATTGGTGAATAATATAAGGTTGAGTCATATGTCATTCTCTTCGTATGGATGTCCTCTACAACACATCCAAAATTCACAACAATTGGATGAGCGAGCAAAAAGATGTGGCCAAAACCTTGGACTACATGACAGCTGAAAATTTTCTGAAAACCTCATGGAAGTTTACTGTTTCGTCAATTTCGGCCCTTAAACGTGCTCAAAAGCCGAAAAGCTTATGTGTTAAAGCTTGGACATTGGATGAAGAAACATGGGTATATCACAAAAATCCGACATCGGACGAAGATTCTACAGGAATTTTAATAAAGACCTAACTTATGAATTTTCTGATGACGAATTATGACGAAATTCTTCATTCATCCACATCTGAATCATGAGCTACACTATCAACGCAAATCCGAACTTCATCTTCAGCCGATAGTCTCACTTGCTAAAGTCGGCGGTGCTTCTGCTGATGACATATGAGTTTTTCATCTTCAGCTCTTTTCTTCTGTGATATTTCATCACGTCCCTGCTTTCCCTCTGCATCTCCTAATACCAAGAAAGCATATATCTTAGCACGGACGACTCCCAGATGATCGAGATACACATAATATGTCAGCTTTCCAGCGTCTCTGAAAGGTTGATTAACCTCGGCATGAGCATCTGCAGAAGTCTTCATCTTTGTAGTTGCAGGAAATCCTACACTACACCCCTCACTCGAATTTGCTTAATCAATCCATTTGAAGATGAACAATAATGAGTTTTATTAAATGTTACTTGAAAGGTTTACAAAGTAATATAGAACAGAGCTAAAGAAATTATAATCCCTCTTAATTTTCTCTCTCCTAATGACTTGCTTAACAATTCAAAAAAGATCTCTCCCACAACAAACTGGCTCAACCCTTTATATAGGATAGTATACAATGGATGACAGCTAAGCTGTCCTTTATTTTCGGGAATCACTCGCGAAGTGTCGCGAGTATTATAAACGTTTTCCTTGCGACACTCCTAGATCTCACCAAGTCTTCATACTTTTCTCATGTTTTGGCTATCGTCATCCATTGCGTCATTTATATTACTTCTCTGTGACGCCTTCGCAGTGTAGTCGTTTATTATTCTCGCAAAGTATTGATGTCGCGATATTCTGCTCCTACATCTTGCCTCTTCTCATGTCTTCTCTGCGAAGAAGAGAATGTCATGAGAATTAATTATTAAAGTGCCGCAACTGCTCATCTTTATCTCGCGATTGTTCATTTTTATTCGTACGGAATTTATTACAAGTGTTTCTTCTTCCACTCCTTTTTTGACACGTCTCTTTCAACCGTTTATTCTTGACCATTCACGTCCCATCTCGCATTAAATGCATTTGTTTTCTCGAGGATTCTCTTCTCTATATATAGCTTTCTTATCCTTCTCTTTTTCTCTTTTATTTTCCCTCTGCAACTTTCGTTTAACTTTCTTCTTCCGCAATTTGCGCCATCTGCTCTTGTAATTCCCTCTTCAATTCTCTCAATCTTCCATTCCCATTCATTCCCATACTATATCAATGGCTTCATTGGGTCGTACATATAAACCTCTTTTTGAAGATACTCAAAACAAATTAAAAGAGAAGGGTTTCATCTTATCAACCATTCCCGATGAAGAATCTTCGTCTATTCTTTCTGCAAAACTGTTTTCTGATCATCAATGTGATGATCATAAAATCATAGTCTCGCTAGGTCAACTCCTCGCATGACTTCCCATTCCTTTATATAATCCCGAGATACCATTATTCTATGAAATCCTTGCTCATAAAAAATTCTCGCGAGCTGTCTATCAGTTGTGCGGCGACTGCATCCGCTTGATGCTTGAATTCGCACACCGCGGCGCTGGTAAAGGATCTTTATATCCTACTAATGTTAGAGATCCTAACTTTGAAAATTTGGAGATAGTCCCCGAGAAGTATACTGTAGAAAATTTCTTTGCGAATTATGCAGTGATAAACATGAGAAATGATAAATCTCGCTGGGGCGCTCGACTGAAAAGAATAAATAACGTTCCCGATGACAAGCTACTTATGCATGATATCGATTGGCATTCGGGTAACAATAGTACTCCCCGCCACTCCAAAGATGAGAAGTGGTGGGTTGTTCCTTTATTCTTGAGTGTACCTTACATCGCAGGTTCACATGATCTCCCTGCACACCTCGCGAATTACCATCCTTGGGAATTTAAGTGGCCTGAGGAGAAAAAAGAGGTATATTTCCTTCTTTCAATTTCACTTTGCGACATTTCCTTTCTCTTTTATTTATTAACTTTCAAGAAATTTTTTAGATCGCCAGAATGAGAAAGAAGTATAAAGAAGATCCAAAGCCGAGTACCCTGGCGATACTCCGATCGCTCACGGATGAAGTAAGAAACATCTTCTTTTATTTTAAACAATATTGTTGCCTCTGTTTCTTATCTTCATGCGTATGCGAAGGTTGACTTTGAAGAGGCTGAAGCTGCGAAGGTTAAAGGCAAGGATAAGTCTTCTGCTCCGCTTTCTAAAAAACGGAAAACCTTGCTCTCTTCTCAAATCAATGAAGATTCTGATGAGGGTGAAGATGAGGTTGGTACTTCCTCCGCGGAATGGGATCGTTTGACTACTTCGTCATGGCACAATTGT